>OU744732.1:35518279-36118279 GCA_916613615.1 Steromphala cineraria
TCTCTAAAAGGGTCAAGAGGGTTCAAGAGGTGTCAAGAGGGTCAATAATGACGTCATTGATGACATCATGGAAGGTGGAAGGTGGAATGGTTATTACTTTCTCTCTACTCATCCTTTCATTACGTAAAAACGTTATATTTTACAGACGCTTTCGAAATGAAGCGTCCTTAAAATCTCTACTTAGGGTTTAATATGCTAATTCTAAAACCTTTATTTCTTGAAAACTAGAAATTTTACCCTCGGGATTTTTTCATATGTTAGAGTTCATATAATGGACAATAAGCTGTAAAAATTTCATGACTGTGTGAGGTGCGCCTTTTTGTACAGAGACATTAGAAAATGGCAAAATTTCCGTTTTTTGCCGAGGGTAGGTGTATTTAAGTTTACCCAAACTCAAAACGGATCGGTGAAAGTATGTATTATTTAGGTTTTGGACTGTCCGATTGATACTTTCATTCTTTAAACAAATTATTATCGCTCAAGTCATCACATCTCTTTGATACTGCTTTTAAAAAATGGACTATACCGATAAATCGCTTAAAATATGACCGAATTTGAAATTAGCGTAACTCAGGGTATTTCCTAAAAATCTGCAAACTGTAAACGCATGCTGCTTCAGAATTATATCAACAACATATATACAAAAAAATAACAATGAGCAGGCAGAATTTATATTTTAGCGAACAGTTTCCTGCAAGTGGTATATTTAATAGAATTACGATAGGTGCCACAATTAAACAAGCCTTACGGCAAAACCAATACGAATATGAACAAAATATTTTGTTTTTGTAATGACCTATATATGTACTCTGATTGGTGTGAAAATGAAAGAAATCGGTGTCATCAACTGGGAGGCTTTGGTCGAATTGACCTGGAATGACCCTTAAGGAATTACGGTACTTATTTCTACGCCAGGCGTTTATCATTTTCAAGGCATTTTCAAGTTTGAAAGGCACCACGCGATCGGGTTTCATCCGCCATTTTGAAATGTTAGCATTTCTAAAAAACAAATCTGCTGTATCGTGCTAATTCATTAACAAAATTAATAAATAACTAATTGATTGATAGAAGAGAAGAATATTTTAAAACAAGAAGACATGGTCATCAACATCCCCCGCGAAATAAGTTTTCATTGAAGATCCGAATATATTATCACATGGGCAGCAACTCTGTAATATGTATTTGCATAGATCTCATTTTTAAACTCCATGAAAGTGTTGATACGATGAAGACACATAGCATATTTGGTTATCCTATCATATATAGTTTCTGAGACAAGCTGTCCCCTTTAACTCGGACGGACGGACACACGGACAGGACGGAGTCCAAACCTATATCCCCCTTCCACTTCGCGGCGGGGTTTAATAATTAATAATAAAAGTTATCAGTTACGACAGCATTTTATCGTAATAATGCATTACACGATCGATGCTTCAATGATTGGATTCATTTCACGATGTTTTTATTTTTGAGCGATACACTTTATTCTTTGTCAAATTATTTTATCTTGAACAACTGAAATGCTCTGAAATTATCAGGTACAAATCATATATAATTATAAACAGAAAAGACCCCTGAATTTCGTTTCCACAAAAATACCCCGTTTGAATGATCCCTTAAAAGGGGCAGTAGCACGATTTTTAGGGGGAATATAAGGTGATGTAAGGAAAATTAAAATTAATGGTTCCAATTGAAAGACAATGTATTGAAACTAAAAGGAGCAGTAATAATTCAAATATATAACGTCAAGTTTTGCCATGCGTTTCCTTTTTCTTACAGAAAATGAAGTAAAGGTGTTCACACAAAATGGCTGCCAATGGATTTTATGTGAATCTTCATTCTTTGTCCCCTGATTATGGATGATTGGCTTGTGTTTTGAGATTTTTGACACTATCACTATAATACATTTAGTATTAACGTACAATTATCAGTGAAAAATGTGAAATATGAAATTATCAAAAAACGTGCTACTGTCCCTTTAATAAACGTTTTAGGAAGTGCCAGGCGTTCATTAAGACAAGCGTTGATTTTTTTCAGAGGCCATATGTAAGGGCGTCTATTCTATAGTACTCACGGAAATAAAAATAAGATGCTTTTTGTCGACTATCTCTTTATTTGGAAGTAACTGGATATTTGTATTCTAACTATCCATTCACAGTGGTTTTTCCAAACTTTTGATCAGACAGATTTCGTAAAATCCCCCGAAGTATTTGAATTTACAGGAGAGACAAACGTGTCATTTTCACGCCTCGAAATTATTTTTAAGTCGAAATGTATGTTTCTGATGCAAGCTATAATATGTAAATGATCTGTAATATCAGTACCGTTCGCTAAAATACATTGTTTAATGTAAAATAATTTTATATCTAATGTCTACTATTTCTATTTTATATGATTTGAACATTCATAAAATAATTGAAAAAGAACGTGGTTTCTTTTACGTTAATAAACTACTATATTTACGAGTTCATTAATAACTTTTGTTGTCAATTGCAGAGTTGTTGTGCCAACGCACGTGCAAATGCAAAGTCAAGTGAAAAGAGCGTTGCAGGTTTATTGTCAAACGCATTGCTGAGAGTGACGTAAGAAGGCTTCGAAATGTATTGAAAATATGCAAATTTGGGGCAGTTTTACCTGAACAAGGTCAGTTTAAAGTATATTTTTGCAATGATTTCATAAGGTCTTGTTTGGAAAAACTTAGTTATTAGAACATCAGTAAAAATTACTTACATTAGTCGGGTAATACAGAAATAAACGCCCAAAACCATTTTATTTCTATTTCCATCAGTACTTTAGGAGGGCCTTGTAATAAAGGAAATACGTTAAATAAAAAAATGTATCTGAAAAAAAGACTGGTCAAGTGAAAGCGTAGACAGCAGACTACGTAGGCCGCCATCTAACTAGAGACGGGGGCGACGCATCTCTCCACTTCCGGCGGAAGTCTCTCTCCCCGAGTTTGGCGGAGAGGTCTGCTTTGCAATGTCTCCGCCAGAAGATGAAAGTCGTGCTACCTCGTCTACTGTGCTACGCCTGCGGACCAGTCTACTTCTAAAGCTCCTTCACTCTTTATATGGTGTCAACAGTTCAAATAATTTCACGCGGGGTTTCAGCAATGAGAATCTTCGTCTTTCAAATTATTTGATGGCATTTGTATAAGATGTCTATTACTGTTAAGTCTACTCTATTTTCATCAATTTTATGATGTGAAATTTATTTGACTGTTTGTTACGATAACATTGTAATTAGCGATAAACCATGATGTTTTGCCGATATTGTTATGAAAGGTACCGTTCCACCAACCTAGCACGGCACAGAGAAAAATAAAGGAGCGTACCCTTATGGTCATGCACGTGCGTTCGTATCGAAGCAAAACAATATGCGACGCAATTCACGGAGTGACTCTTTAAAGGGGCAGTAGCACGTTTTTAGAAGGAATATAAGGTGATATCAGTAAAATGAAAATTAATGGTTCCATTTGAGAGACAATGTATTTAATCTAAATGGAGCAGTAATAATTCAGATATATAACGTAAAGTTTAGCCATGCGATTGCTTTTTCTTGCACCAAATGAATTAAAGGTGTTCACAAAAAATGGTCGCCATTGGATATTAAGTGAATCTTCATACTTTGTCCTCTGACTATGGCTTATGTAATGAGATTTTTGAAACTGTCAAAATAATACATTATGCTTCAACTTACAATTATCAATGAAAATTTTAAAATATAAATTTATCAAAAAACGTGCTACTGCCCCTTTAAGCAGGACAACAAAATGAAACGATTTCACATATTAAATGAATGACCTGTCATTAGTCAGTACATTATCCTGGTAGGTTTTTAATGATTTTCAGTCATAATCATTAGACTCAGGTTGAAAAGCGAAACTGGCATAATAAAATTTGGTGAAGGTGAGATGTATATTACAGGAAATATGATCTGGAGAAAGACATTTATTATCGAATAACCTTTTTAGTCTAGCTCCAGACAGCGATTATCCGCTCCGTGACGTCACTAATATAGTCGCTGCCTTCAGAAGCTTGCCGGGTGGAAAAGCTCCAACACCGCGCGTGCAACCAGCGAACGTCATCGCGCTCAAAAGTGCAAGCTCCGACCTCGTAGGAATCACATTGCAACTCCGAACAACGACTCAAGAAAGAGTTCCGCAAGCCAATTTTGAATTTATGTTTTGAAGTGTCCTTTTCAGTATCAAAACTTTTGTATAACTGGCTGCGCAATCTTTCTATCTTCTATCTATATAGATATACTTTATCAGTGTTAATTTCGATAAAAATGTTACAATAATTAATGAGTGAAATGGAGATAAGGAATTCGTTGTCAAATAAATCAATGATATTTTATTTATGTACAAAGATCGAAAGATTATTGTTTGTAGATTATTATCATTCTGATAACGTTTTAATGCATAAATGTTTCTCAATTGAATATTTTCGGCTGCTATTGTACTGTAGACAAAATCAAGCAAAACTTTCCTATTATATCACATCTAATTGTCATATCTAGAAAGAAAGACGGAAATCTTATAGAAATAAAGGTTCAGTGGGATTATCATCTTCCTACGCAAAGCTGTCAGTTTTATGCCTTGCTGCGGATCCTTGAATTTTCTGTGCTGATATCAGCGCTCTTACAGGCGAATGTTAGCAACCTCCAGTAACTTTCCGATTAGACTATTGCTTTCTCTCATATTATGCTAGAGAGCAAGCACAGAAAATTCAATGGTCTGCAGCAAGGCACAAAATTGACAGTTTAGAAACTGGCGTTTTAGGCTGTACGTAGGAAGATGTGGAATTATATGCTCGCCCCAACATGACATGACATAACACCGAAAGTTTTTGTCAGATGCATGTCGATACTGACAGATTTAGCTCTCCATCAGACAATACGAGAGGTTCTTGTCAAACCGAAGTGGAAAGGAAATTTATAACATTCCGTCGAGGGTGTAGGGATAAAACAGTTCCCATCGTCAATTTAAATCCTTTATTTTACAAGTGTAGGCTATCGGCCCATAACTACATATGTTAACTTATGCCTCTAAATTTGAGTCATGCGACATCAAGCTTAACGGTGATTTATCCCTAACCCCCTCGACGGAATGTTACAACGAATTTAACTTGCCGATTGTTTGAATAAAACTCATATAAAATGAAAATATATAATTATAGAAATAGTTTTAACAAGATGGGTTTGTTAAACACTGATGCCCCCCGGATATCAGTTAATTATAGAAGAACATTAACACCAAGGTCAAGGTCACGAGGTCAACAAATATGACCTCCGAGTCTTGAAGGTCTTATCATGATAGATGCACATGTGAAATATCACAGGCCTATCTCTATCCAATCACAAGTTAGGGCCAAGTTTAAAGTTTTCGAAGAATGCTTGGTGCGCCACGGTAAAGGTCACGAGGTAAAAAATTATGACCTCATCTGAAAGGTCTTATCATTATATATGCACATGTGAAATATCAAAGGTCTGCCCCCATAGCAATCAAATGTTATGAGCAAGGTTAACGTGTTTTTTTTTTTGCAAACAGACAGACAGACAGACAGAAAGACGGATAGGGCAAAAACACTATACCCTCGGAACCTCCGATTCGGAGGCATACAAACTGCTTCTGGATTATTGAAGGTCAATTTCACAAAGCCAAGATACACGTCTTTCTGGGAAATACATATTTAAACCATATCGCGAACTTCAGTACAGCATTGCACTTAAACCTGACTGCTTGTAGAACAGTTCTCTGTTGCAGACAAAGTTGCCGAGTCCCTGGACATCCTGATCCGATGCCGAACGCTCTCACCATGGTTAAAGACACGTCTGGCTTTGCCATGAGTTGAATGAGCTCCAGTATCAAATTCAAACCAACACAATCCCTGATAGTGCCAATGACTTTCGTCTTTGTCTAAAGATTTACTGTTTAAGTGGTTTCAATAGTCATCCCGTAATTTTCATCACGTACTGTTTTCTTTGATACGGACGTAAATGGTATAATACGTACCTAATATTAATTCAAAATATTTCACATATTCATTCCCAAATGCTAATTATATTATGAAAGCATGAAATGATAAATAAGTCAAAAGCCTAATTCACACGTCCAATTAACACGAATACTATATAAGCTACTTATATAACCGATCAAACAAAATCACCCATGGTTCTGCTCTTTTGGGATATTTTGCCAACTTCTATTGGAAGTTTGTGATTGTAAGTCCTAAACTTCAGAATACGTTTGAAAATTGCTTCTTAACAGAGTAAGTTGTGTTCATTTTGATGAGCGTTTCAAAATTTGATAAAATACAGTTTTTGAGGAATTGTCAATGAAGGTGAAGAAAATTTTGATTGTGGTTTTTTATTATGAGGATATTTGTCTTTCGTTGACAATGATGAATGGAAATAGGAAGAAAGATTGTATATTTTCACGAGTGGCGTTTTGCTACTGACATTGGAACCAAGACATAAGAAGTCATGGTTGATAATGTAAAACATAAAACTCAAGTGGGTATTGAGGAAATTCTCCTAGACTGGCCTAGAATTGAAAAAAAAATACCAATATACGGTTAAACAAAAATACCTCTTCCAATCATCTTTCATATACGTTGCTTCTCTATGTATGTCCTTTACTGCCGTGGTTCAGATCTATATAGATATACTTTATCAGTGTTAATTTCGATAAAAATGTTACAATGATTAATGAGCGAAATGGAGATAAGGAATTCGTTGTCAAATAAATCAAGGATATTTTATTCATGGATAAAGATGGAAAGGTAATTGTTTGTAGATTATTATCATTCTGATAACGTTTTGATGCATAAATGTTTCTCAATTTATCATTTTCGGCTGCTATTGTACTGTAGACAAAATCCAGCAAAACTTTCTTATTATATCACATCTAATTGTCACATCTAAAAAGAAATTCTTTGGAACTTAAGGTTCACTGGAATTATCATCTTCCTACGCAAAGCCGAAAACGCTAGTTTCCGAACTGGCAGTTTTTTGCCTTGCTGCGGATCCTTGAATGCTGATATCAGCGCCCCTACAGGCGATTGTTAGCAACCTCCAGATACATTCTGATTGGACTATTGCTTTCTCTCATATTAAGCTGGAGAGCAAACACAGAAAATTCAATGGTCTGCAGCAAGGCATAAAACATAGTTCAGAAACTGACGTTTTAGGGTTTGCATAGGAAGATGGGGAATTATATGTTCGCTCCAACATGATATGACATAACACCGAAGGCTTTTGTCAGATGCATGTCGATAGGTTAATGTCCGATTTTCGATCACAATCGTGAATTCAAATATTTGTTCTCACTGTACGAGGATGATTAGCTTTAAAATGATACTTCATTTCAACTATCGATACTTCTCGATCAAAATACACTATTGGTAATGTTTGGCATATATGACCCCTGACAACTCATGGAAATGCAAATGTGGTGTAAATATACGGCCTAAAACCTATATCACAAGAAAATATCATAAACAAAACATAATAACGTACTCGTTAATTTATAAATTTATTTATGTTGATGGACTGTCATGCTTTAGACATAAGTATACTTGTTCGAATCCCGCCAGGGGTTCGACAACTTTGTCAGTAGTAGAGAACTGTTCTACACGCAGTCAGGTTTGGGTGCAATGCTTCACTGAATTTCAGAGCAGTACCACCCATGGTTCGCTAGTTCAAGCCGATGCTCGTAGGTTTCACCGCAATACATAACCACAATAGTGTTGCGGGCTTTCTCCCTGTGATAATACTAGTAGCCGCGATATAAGCGAAATATTCTTGAAAGCGGCGATAAACCCCATATCACCTCACCTCACATAAGAATACTAATATCTAACTTTTGTGCCAGTACATTTGAGACTGCATAAACGAACAGATAATACTTCATTTCAAATGAAATGTTACTGAAAAATACTATTAACATTGACAATCTATGTTTTGATTAAAAAAGCTGGTCAGGGACAGCGCAGAAATTTGTGTTTTGATAAAAAAAAGGCTGGTCAAGGGACAGCGTAGACAGTAGACTAGATATGTCAACCGTCTAAATTTAGACAGCGACCATGCAATGACTTTCCCCTAATGGCGGGACCTCATGCGCTACAGAAGTGCTCCCCTGATGGTAGGATTGCACCCCCTTGTGGCGGGACCATGTCCCTTTGTGTGGGAACATGTCCATTTGTGGCGGGATTTCTCCCCCTGTTGTTGGGAACATGTCCCTTGCAGAATCTCCCCTTACACGATTGAAGGACAGCACCCACCGTAAGCCGGAAAGTCATGCAGAAGCTCCCAGGGAAGTCTTATAATACTTCGTCAACTGTGCTACGCCTTCGGACCAGCCAAGTGATAATGCTCGTTCACGCTATATATGGCCTCCACTGTTCAAATAATTTCACATTGGGTGTCAGCAAAACGAATCTTCGTCTTTCAAATAAAACAGCTGTATTTATGTTAAATGTTTACGACGGTTACAACGGCCCAATTATCATTAATTTTATGGTATCAACTTTATTTGACAAGTTGTTACGATGACATTGTAAACAGCGATAAACCTTTATGTTTTATTGGATGAAAACGTAATTGTGGTAGAAGGTACCGTTCGACCAACCCAGCACGGCGAAATAGAGAACTTGCTTAGGAACGTTGAAAAGAACTGCTGCACGTGCAAATTTCAGTTTCCATTGAGCTTTGTTGGGGTCATTCAAAGATTGCAATTGATCATTTGGTCCGTTTGATCTCATCACTTTCAGAATATTTTTACATCTGAGAGCTTCAGTCAAAGACGTACAGAGTCGTGCAATCAGTATTCGGATGGTGACGTTTTTTCATAGACTTGCTTGTTAAATTAGTATAGCTTAAAGGGGCAGTAACACGTTTTTTGACAATTTTATATTTTGAATATTTCCCTGATAAATGTAAGTTAATGCTAAATGTATTATTTGACAGTGTCCAAAATCTCATTACACAAGCCAATCATTTATAGTCAGAGAACAAGATTTACATAATATCCATTTGCGGCCATTTTGTGTGTGAACACCTTTAATTCATTTTGTGTAAGAAAAAGGAATCGCATGGCTAAACTTTACGTTATATATTTGAATTATTACTGTTTCATTTAGTGTAAATACATTGTCTTAAAATTAGAACCATTAATTTTCATTTTCCTGACCTCACCTTATATTCCCCCTAAAACGTACTACTGTCCCTTTAAATAATATGAAAAAAGTTTGTAGTGAATCATTGTAACACTTTTCAGGTTGAATTGAAATAATTTTAGCTTAAAGGCCATAAATACTGTTTAATTATCTGATGAATGTTTATGTATTAATATTTACTGATGTATGTAAAAAGAATTGGAAACGTGTCCAATATACTACATTACCATTATATTAAATCTTGTTTACAACTAAGTCTACAATATTTTGATTATATTGCTGTCATATATAGAATAATAGATAAAATATAACAGAAATTAGGCTACACTGATTTAACATGCAGGTCTATGGTTTCTTCCATAGACCTGCATGTTAAATCAGTGTAGCCTAATTACTGTCACCGTTTGAATACTTATTGCACGACTCTGGAACGTCTTTGCTTAAGTAGAGTTGTACACATTCCATAGTAAGTGAGTTGGGGTGTAACGCGTTATTCGTGATATTTTAGTTCAGGAAATATCAGAGAGAAAATGGATCGAAAAGATGACAAGACAGACGTAACGAAGGTCATTGTGAGAGGGGATTTAGAACTTCTTTAATTTTGGTCTGGCTTCTATCGGTCGACCCGGCCAGCTCCGGAGTATGCTAGCTCTGGTTGGTACGGGAGAGCGGGCATCATCGGGACGGTTTTCAGACTAAACTTTCTGAATTATTGAAGGCCAATTTCACAAAGCCAAGATACATGTCTTAATAAAGTTTAAAACCTCGTAAATTTACTAGCAGTGAATAGAATTGCTATCCTCAATAATGAAAAAATTATGCCAGCTTTTGGAAGAGGTCCACATTAGGAGGAAGATATTCAACGGGCACAGGGATACTGTGCACAAATTGTAGGTACGTAAAGGTTACCGACCTCGACCTCGGTTTTAACTTCGATGAACCCTCGCGCACGTGAATCATGAACACCGAGGCCGTTATCACGAGACACGAGGTGTTCCTGTCAGTCGTGAGCGGATGAATAAAACTTTCGATTTTAATGTATCTTTAAAAAAATTTATAATCGAATTCTCCGTTTCAGGATAGTTCAATATCGTCTATTATATGGTTTTAATTAAGTTCTATATTCAATTTGTATATTACGCAATTTTATGAAATTTGAAGTTTCATTGCAACTAAATGAGTATTCATTATTATCACATGAAACTTAAGCCGTCGTGAAAGTCACGTGATAGATATCTTATCACTCAAAAGCTCTGACACGTGACCCTTTATGGTAACAAGATCATGTTAATACAATTTTTTCCTTACATGTAATTTGGCATGTGGAAAATATAAACAGTGGAGAAACACCAGATTTTATGAGCGAAATAAACTGTCTATCAAGTGTCAATATCAATAGTACCGTCATTGGTAAAACTTAATGAAACACATGAAAGTCCTAAAATAAATAGAATACTCAATGCATATTTACAAAGAGCAGGTTAATTCTTGACAATTCACTCGAGGAGTTTGATGATAGACACCTGGTATTAGGAAACTCTCCAAGTATCCTTCACTCTATATAATAATCAAGCAAAAGTGGATAAACTAAAATAGATAACCTATCCAAATTAGGCTAACTTGATTAATCAATTATTCAGGTCTCTCCAAAATGGATCACTGTCTCAAGGTGGCCAAATTTGAAGGCTAATGTGGCTAAAATTTATGCAGACAAAGTAGAATTGTTAGAAATCTGCCCAAGCAGGCTAATGTGAATAAACTTCATATTCCGACAAGGCCAAATGGATAAAAAAAATCTACCCAATCAGGCTAATAAGGATAGAGTTCATTCCGACAAATTAGAATTGTTAAAAATCTACCCAAGCAGGCTAATGTGAATAAACTTCATTCCGACAAGGCCAAATGGGTAAAAACCTACGTACCCAACCATGGTACTGTGGATATAATTCATAAATGGAATTGTAAAATCTACCCAATCAGGCTAATCTGGATAAAATTCATTCCGACAAAGTAGAAATGTTGAGATCATCCCTAGCACGCTAATTTTGGTAAAATTCATTCCGACATAGTAGGATAGAAAACTCTACGTACCCAACCATGCTACTGTGGATAGAATTTATTCAGACAAAATGGAATTGTTAAAATCTTTCCAATCAAGCTAATCTGGATAACATTCATTCCGACAAGGCCAAATGGATAAAAATCTAGCCAAACAGGCTTATGTGGATAAAATTCATTCCGACCGGGCCGAATGGATAAAAATCTACCCAATCAGGCTTATGTGGATAGAGTTCATTCCGACAAAGCAGAATTGTTAAAAATCTACCCAAGCAGGCTAATGTGAATAAACTTCATTCCATCTAGGCCAAATGGATAAAAATCTACGTACCCAACCATGGAACTGTGGATATAATTAATTCCGATATAATGGAATTTTAAAATCTACCCAATTAGGCTAATCTGGATGAATTTCATTCCGACAAGGCCAAATGAATAAAAATCTACACAATCAGGCTAATGTGGATAAAATTTATAGGAAAATGTACAACAATATGAACCAAAATCAAAATTAATTCCGACAAAGTAGAACAAAAACCGAATCTACCCCAGTCAGGCTAATGTGGATAAAATTCATTCCGATGAGGTAAAATTGAAACGCTAAATAAAATACGGATGACTTGCGAATCTGTTTTCTTTACTGTTTTAAATTGTTTTGATGGAATATGCGTTTGGGCTAGGATGTTAATGATTTGATCGTCTTTAAATATTTTAAGCAGCTTTGTACAAGGTTGTGGTTATATATAGAATACTTAAGATGGTTTTCCTATATCATAACGTATATTACTTCAAATATAAATGTTTAGGGGCCTATGACTCTGCTACATAATGATGATAATTAATTCTAACGATGTAATGTATACACATGGGAATAAATTATTATTTTTTTGCATTTTGGGGTAAAAAAGATTTAACATACAGGTAAGACAAATCACGAGATTATTGTAGCAATATCCAAGATAAACAGACAATTGCTTTTAAAAGTAAGACATAAAAGACAACATTAGCATATGACATGAAGACTAAAATTGGACAACTGGTGTTGCATTACATTTAAGCTTTGAGTTGCATTTATCTCATTGATATGAAAGCTCAACATAGTTTTCAATATACGACATATTTGGATGTCTGTTTGCTAATCTAGATTTGAAAATGTTGTATTTTGTTATAATTATTATACGGTTTAGTACATCATTTCTCTTCTCCGGATATCCAAATAATATTTTCTTCTTATCAAAGTGGTGAAGAGTGCCTCTGAAACTACTTGACCAATCTTCACCAAATTTGGTGTATATGCATCCCCTTTATATCGTGTAGTTCTGCCTTTTGGGCGGTTTCAACTTCTTCTAATTTTATTTTTTAATTTTCCATTCCAATTTTGAACTCTGTCATTTTGAAGGGTAGGGTAAGTGTCCGGAGGCCAGATGAGCTAAAAAATTATTGTTTTTGTTTTGCAATAATTACCTTAAAACTTAAAAGTGCTCATTTTGGGCTCGGCTATGTAAATTACGGAAGTATTGTTGATTTGACGGTTTTCTCATCTTTCACAAGATTAAGACCTATATAGTCTCTCTTTGCTATAAACAAAACTTAAACTAGAAAATTTTTGTCCATGGGACACAGATGCCCAAGCTAATAAAAAAGCTCTCAATGTTTTCAACCATAGAATTTAAAAAGAGATGCACATCTTTAGCTTAATTTAAATTCAAAAATTCATTAAAATGTAGAAAATTTAAAATTCCCAAAACATAATATAAGTTACACACCATTAGGATATCTATAAAGCATGTTTGGAAGAATAGCGCAGTCTATATCAAGTACTTTTTGAGAAGTGGATAAACAACATCCCTTATCACACCAATATGAGCTTTCACTTGCACAAAAATTCACCTTAGTTCAACATGTCAGAATTTTGAGGGAAAAAAATAAATTGAAAAACAAAAGATGAGATGCACACCCTTAGGATGCCTAAAAGATATGTGTGCGATTTCAATTAAATCTTTTGAATGGTTTTTAAGGAGAAGCGGATAAACAATACCCTGTATAGAGTGGTTACGTAGGTACGGATGTACGGACGTACGGACAACCGAGGGTAATCCAATATGCCCCTGCCATAAATGGCTGGGGCATAAAAACTGGTCAAGTGGAAAGCGATATTGATTCAGAAGCCACCGCGATGGCCTCCGCGATGGTTCCTCATTAGGTCAATCTATCCAGGGAGCGACCATGAATTAGGCTTCTCCAAGCATATACTGCCCATCAGCCTGATCAAGGCTAGACCACCACTGTCACACGTCGGCGGACCAGCTACAACAGTGTTGCAACTGTTTATACTTAGCTTATACCCCTACCACTAGCCATATTGCAGCGTGATAGCTCGAGGTTTTGCATGATGTTGAATAACTCCAGTTTCTAATTTTTGCTCTGAAAGGGATGTTAGAGAAATTATCGATTTCAATATACTGAAATATCTTCTGTTTTATGGTTTTAAATTCCATTAGATATCCGATTTATATATAAAGCGCAATTTTAGATATATGGTATGAACTTGACATGAATGCCTTATTATCATATGCAACTTAGGTCACGTGACAGATATCCTATCACTCAATAGCCCGGTAACTAGATCATATGTTGACCAATGTTGATACAATTTTATCCTTCCCTCGCTATGTGGATATTTAAAAAAATATTATCAGCAGTGAAACACTAAGATGTATTAAAAATATCAACTAACAAGAAAAGTGGGCAATATTTTATATATTTTTGAAATATATTATTTTGATTTATTATATGAATGAAGATGAGATACTCTGTTCCATCAGTGAAATAAATCCTCTATCTGGCTGCAGTGGCGATAAACTTTATCGTCACTCTACTGAGCAAAGTGGGCAATATTTTATATATTTTGAAATATATTATTTTGATATATTTACTGTGACCAGTGAAGATATTGTTTCGCCATTGATGAGATTCAAACTACTTGTACCTATTAAAAACAAATGGGCATCAGTTGGGAAATAGAATAGTAAATATAGTTTTAATACCTGGTTTATTTCATAGTAATGGCATGGGTCAAGTTGGCTATAGATGAAATATACCTGGTATTTGGAAGAAAATTCCATTTAGAGTCCCCAAAACCGTAAACAAGCAAAAAGCATGGGGACAAAATTGACACTGTCAAGACCAAAACACAAAACATCTCCCAATTCAGATAACATGGATAAAATGATCTATTAGTCAGGCAAAAGTTGGTAAAATTAATCTCCTTCAAATGGATCATAGCTGGGAGTAGCTAAGTGTCAAAATTGAAAAAATCTGGCTTAAAGTATGAAACTTGGCATGAATGATCATTAGGACGGTAGTCCGAGTGCTTTAACGTTGTAATAGTTCAGGGCAAAACTATACTTTATTACAAAACACATTGGGGTAGAGCGAACTTTATTTCTTTTCTAAAATACCAAACTTATTTGCAGGGAAGTATAAACATTCTTATAATTTCAAATTAAAATATTGTTAAAATAACTTAAATTATATATCCATGAACAGGGCTAACTGCTGGCTATTCCATGTTTAGAACTCACCCCCTGATTCAAAAATATTGTTTATTGGTGAAACAGTTGATTATGCTAATGTAGCAGTTTTATTTTCTCATTTATAAAGTTTAAAATGTTATTCTCTTGTTATTTGTTCATTGTTCAAAACAAAACAAAAATATCAGACAACTCATGTTTAATAAAACGTTACTTTTGAACAGAAAAGTTGTGCGATCATGCAGTGCGGGTCACACTGCCCATATAAGGCTTATCGCGTGATTGACATTCCACAAAGAATTATTGGTATTGTTTGTCAGGAAGCGTGGTAGATCGAGATCTATCATTCTTTTTTTTGCTGTTGTCATAAAATTGAAGTTGATGGTACCACCGCTAATACTGTATGTAGAAAAAAAAGTAACAGGAAAAAAAGTAACAGGAGAAAAAGTAACGGAAAAAAAGTAACAGGAAAAAAAGTAACACTTCTTATATAAAGAAACACTTTAGTAGGAAGTTGAGTTTGAATTATATGAAGATTAGTGTTGATAATCTTGTCATTACTTTTTTCCCGATCACCGCTAATACTAGAGGAGATGTACATCATGAAAAGGAGTACAAACTGTATTGGTTGAGCTATATGACTCGTTGCTTGGCAGAGACGGTTGACGTGTGTCAACGTCACAAATGCTACGGGGCGCCGTGACCTGACGTGGAATGTCAACGTGGTCACTCGACAAGCATGTCGGTGGCAGAGCATTGGTAGCAGCGTTCCCTGGAGTTGTATTCTAGCTTTTCAACGACTGTTCATTTCTGTGACCAGTGACGGACATGATTCCAAGCGCCCCAACCCCGGTTTAGGAAGATGCGCCATGTTGATTGATAGAAAGGAGATCAAAGGTTACCATGGACACGCGTGATAACGAGGGGGGCAGCGGGGAAGAGCGGGTAGCGTCATTCAATTGTTACGTCATGTAAAAACTATACCTTTATTTAAGAAATAAAGTAACCCTAACCATCATGTGTTTTGCAATAAAGTATAGTTTTGCCCTGAACTATTATAGTTAAAGCATGAGGCCGAAGGGTAATTATCACGGGTATAGCATATTTTTCATATCATGAATAACATAATGTAATGGGATTTCACAAGGGTCAAACTCTCAAGGCTCAACCCTTTACATGTTTGTGACTTGTAATTATTAAGATTAAAAGGAAAAAGTATTTATGCAATTATAATACTTTATTTACAATAAAATATATCTGCCACATAATGATAAATGGGAACTGGTTTGAGTGAATCTGATTCGCTGAAATCAGTTCATACATGTAGGCCTATAAACTTCGTCACGTCATACTTATAGCCACGCCCTTCATATATATAATAACACTATGAAGTTATCATAATATAATTACTCGGTGACGTACCATGTCGCAAAAGTAGGATCAAAACCTAAAAAACAAATATAGAATGATTTCTTTCATTATCGATAATTGACTGTCGTCACTAGATAAAAATGCAGCGGATCGTTTCCTGGCTCAAAGGCAAGTTTCTAAGGTGCGGGCGCGGCCGGTACGCGGATTTACAGTCAGCTAAGCGGTCATTGCCTCTTTCGGAACAAAAAACATCAAAAGCTGGTCAAGGTTTAGCGTGGTGAGCAATGTTAGATGCGAGAAGTATCCTCGGACAGTCTTCTGCGCATCTTGTTGTAGAAACATCTCTAAACGTGTGTGCCAACATCTTGCCTTCAAGCCAGAGGTGGCACCAACGCTTAGAGATCCTCTACTATCGGACAGGGGGTCACGGATAGTTCCATTACAGCACCACGCTGGCGGACCAGCTATTGAAAATTGTTGGCTGATTGATCTTATACCCCTCATCCTGAACCGACGACAACGTGTAGCTACTTCTGATTAGCATACAGTAGAACAAACCCAAAATATAGAAAAAAAAGCCGCGATATTGATTTCATATGAATATTGATTCCAAGAGGTTGTATTTTCATTTATTTTATGTTTGTCTTTATTTCAATATTGATTTAGGCAAAGCGATATATCATACGAAAATGTCTTCAGCAACAGTTTGACATTAAGAGTTATCCGCCCTTGATTGCGACAACGTCACGGCGCAGATTGACGTTGAACTGATTCGACTCTCGACTGGTTGTTTTAAAGTAAACATTAAGAGGATATTACACCGAGTGAGGAAGAAAGTTTACTTTTTCGCGAGTGGCGCAGCCATGAGAATAATAAACTTGTTTGTCTCAAGAGATGAGATAAACATGTCATCTGTCAAGATAAGACATATGTCTGTTATATTTTTTATGATTAATATTAGTTACACGGTGTTTTTAAAGGGTGTATCGCGGAACTGTAAGACCATTGTAGAGTCTGTAAATTTCCTGAGGCGCAGGCACCGTGCAACGAATTTATTACCCCTACATTTCCTCATTAGTTATTAATTTTCGATTCATAGACAGCCATTGGTATAAATTCAGCGCAGTGTGAACGTAAAAAAAGGCTGTACGGAGTTTAAAGTCAGTAATCAAGGGAGGCAATTCTGCGACCAAAAATATCCGAATCTTAGTTGTTGATAAATATATAAGGATTAACAGGAGACACGTTGTTATATAGTTGAATGTATGTTATAACGCAGTTAAAACTAACGAAGTTCATACTTTAAATTCTCCCAACTTATGTTTGTTAATGAAAATTTGGATACTTAAATTTGCGAGTCGATTACTCGTTTTACTTCCGCATTCCATCCAAGGTAAATGTCATCCGTAAGACCTGTTTGGCTTGTCACGTGACCTCTCTCACGGGTCAAACACCCTGCCAAATTTGACAAGGGGCCAACGCGGCTCCGTATGCAATGGGATTTCGAGAAATTTATCTTGAGGGTAGTAAATCGTTGTATTTCATTCGAAATCGAAGACTACCGCATTTTCGTCGGCATCAAAAAGAACCTGTGGTCTAAGAAACAACATGAGGCCCTAAAAATTGGAAACGAATTGTTTCAATAAATATAGACTGTTTGGTTTTTGTGATTATTTGTAACTGAAAAAAGTGTTGGATCTACTGTTTTTTTTAATTTATTTCCTGTTGTACGATTCATTGTCCGAAATAAACGCATTAGGCCTACCAGCTATTTACGTGTCTGTCACATATATATATTAGTTTTGCAAATATCATAATCAGTATGGATAAAAATTATTCAAATACTAAGTTAGGCCTACATGTATGTGGTTTGCGATGATTATTCATTTGCAATTTCAATAATGGAAGGCTTCTAATAAAAAAAATCATTCCATAGACAAGGAAATTTTCTGCCACGTCTAAAGATGTTTGCAGATATAAGATTCTTAGGAATACAATTCTAATGAATAAAAACCAGCGATTATCTATTCTATTCTGCATTAATATTGATCAAATAATGTGGGTATATGCGTTTAAAACGGTGCTATTTTATGGAATTTCATCGGAAAATGAAAGTTCATGTTTTTATTGTGAATGAAAAAAATGATGGCGTCACCTGCAGTGTATTAATGCGTCAACCCGACCCGTGTGTTGTTCGCGCAAACGCAACTTTTTGAAAACCTAGCTGCTAAATATAGGATTTTGCGTAGCGCGCTCCTTGACAAAACATCAATACCCCAGGTGCCTGTTGGCACTAAATACTGTCTAGCAAACTTGTTGATAGTATCAGCGTATAGAGGAAAGATTTTTCTCTATAGTGAGGGTAATTTTAGATGTTCGAAGGAAATTTGGCATATACGAACACTAACTCGCGGAGTGTCACTTTAACTTTTGAATATCATAATTTGTTTTATAACTCTTAAAGGTATTGCTGTATTGAAATTGACTCATGCAGAAAAATGGAACCTTTTTTACAAATGGGCCTCTTAAAACATGAATATGATACATTCTTGTTTTTACAGGTAAAATGCCCTATATTTGCACATTAGGAATACATTTACAACTAACGTCGCTGTCAGCAATGCGTGAGAGATCAAACCTGCAAAGCTGTCTACACGTAAACCCGCATTTTCACGTGCGTTAGCTGTTACCATAGCAACTGTACATGTGCGAGAGAAAGGATATGCTTGATTCGTCTAATAGGCGTATACGCCTGTCACGTGTCCGGCGTAATCCGGGTCTGCAACAGGTTGAAGTTGTATCAAGTGTATCGGCGTATGCATAGGAAGTAATGAGCATACCTCAAAGTAGCTACAATAAACATCTTATTCATGTCAGACGAATCTTAATTTTAACATTTTCTCGAAATGTTGTTAAAACATCAACTTTCGTTAAATGCACTGTATTTAATAAGTCACGTTTATTTTTTATTCATAATAATACTTTCGATATGTTATCATCAAAAGTATTCATGTCTCAAAAATTAGTTGTGGAATGTCACACGGAAGATAGGTGTCCGCCATGATATGCCGGGTTCGCACGTCTTTCAAACCGGCGTATTGTGCACACGCCTAGTGCGCACACATGGTACCAATAAAGTGCTTTGCACGTTTCGTCACTTCCTCCGGCGTACGCCTGATAGTACTCCGGGTTACCAATCAAGCAGGGCCTAAGCGTAGTATTTAGTAAAACGGGATTCTCACTATAAACATAATGGAACAACGTGATTCTTTTAATGTTTTATTGTTTTTGATATCACCTCATGTTATCTTGTACAGGACATAGGAAAGATAAAAATCAAACTTGTACATTAAAGGGGCATCTCTCCGTGACCATATTGATACTGCAGCTCGCTCATCTACATACTACAGCTTTTATCAGAAACATTTTTACTCTGAAAGTTTTTCTAGGTGTTTAAATGAAACGATTTGCTCTCCTGTAATTCTTCGGAGAATTTGATTTTTTAATAAAATTGGATACCACACATTAGATTAAATGGATATTTTACATTTAACATACAAATTAAATTTCATACATAAAATAAAAAATATAAATTAAATAAAATATAATCAACCTAATGATATTTTTCTTATCAGTACCAAAAACAAGATTTGTTTTTCACAACGCACACTGTTATTGAGAACAGTCCATAAGCTATCATATGTTTTCTTCCGTTCACTTCTTGAATGAGCAACTTGGAACTGTTTGTGACGTCGAATTTGATTGATCAAACCGCGAATTCATATAGTCATGACGTCATGAATTCTCATATGACGTCACACTGTTACCGCGGTGACGGGTTCTTCCACGCGACTGCTCAACATGAAATTGGCATTTTTTAACGTAATTAGAAGGATTTCATCATATAATAAATAGAATATCTGTTATTTCTTGACAAATATCATGTTTATCTCATCTCGTGAGGTAGAAAAGTTGCCACTCGTGAACATATAAGCTATCTACCTCACTGGATGAGATAAACATGGTATTAGTCAAGAAAAGACACTCAGATATCTTCTATATATTATATGATTCAGAGTGAGATACCCTGTTCTATCAGTGAAATAAACCCTCTATCTGGCTACAGTGGCGATAACCTTTATCGTCACTCTACTGAGTGGTGATAAATTTTATCACCACTCGAGTGACGTCAAGTTCAAGAGTTTCTGGAGTGGTCTGACGTCATGAATTCTCATATCACGTCACACTGTTACCGCGGTGACGGGCTTTTTTAATTTATAAAAAGGGAAAGATAACAGTCATGGCTCGAATGTATAGGCTTTTAGGTTAAAAACACAACAAGCTTAAGCTAAAAACAAATTTCAGGGACTACATGTATATGTTAGTCTAGGGTATTTATTTACTCCTTGATAATTCCACCAAAAGGTGTTATTCGGAATGTTGGCAGAATGGATGACTTGTAATTACATAACACAATAACATGAATGAAAAGAATTTGAATTTTATTGAAAAAAATTCTGGAAATATTACAATTTGAAAACATTGTATGAAAGAGAAATGGTTGATCCTGGAGTACATTTTCTCTGGAAAAAAAAAAGAATATACATGTACATTGTTATTACTCTTCATCTTATATCGTCAATCATGGAGACTACGAAAGTAAATGAAGCGAATACTTCCAAGTTGTCAATACTTAACTTGGCAGTTGCTCATTTAGCATGTCATGTATTGCCATTTTAATATTGGCTACATCCTGTCTCAGGGTACGAACGTTATGCTCACTCCACTAATCTGTACCCTGGGTTCAGGAGCTAGATACGCTCGAACGGCCCGATTTGGGATACAGCCAATCAAATCATTTTCTTGCCATCTTTTCGATAAACTTTCAACGAGAAAATTATTTGATTGACTATATTCCATGTCGGGCCGCTCGAGCGTATCTAGCTCCTGAACCCAGGGTACAGATTAGTGGAGTGAGCATTACGTTCGTACCCTGAGACAGGATGTGTTGGCTACCATACTTTTTCCTGCAATATACATTGGCATTTCTACGTTTCTTTATGGGTAAACTAGCATATGTTCAATCATTGAGTCGAAGGAGCAATGGCATGTGTTTTCAAGAAATAATTTCATCAAATCTTCCATAATATATGCATTGGTGACTATCATGTTTTATCTTCAGAGGATCCATCATGACTCAATCCAATCGTTCGTAACAGAAGTAGAAAATCCAAGAGAGATTCCCGGCGTATGTTTAATTTCATTCTTTCCCAACAGACTGATCAAGTCAAGGAATGTTGATACAGCTTCTGTTATATTACGGCGAAATTCGTGGGTTCCGACAGTTTCCCCTGGCGGAAAGAAATGCACCACAATCCATTTGAATTTCTTAATCAAATGACAACGCTTCTCGCATGGAAAGGGTGGTTCATATCACAATGCCCTTGCCATCATTTAGTAGCCAAAATGATTATTTTAAGAACAGCGTCGCTTATTGCACAAACTTTGAGTGCCTCCAATCAGGCATCTCCCATTTTAGCCCACAACGTCGGCGTAATAGAACAGAGGCTGTATCAACATTTCATGACTTGATCTGCCTCTGTGGAGAGAGAATGGTTTCAATTTATGTTTTTAAAAATGTAAGGTCGAATCGGTGTAGGATTCCCAAACATTCCCCCACTCTACACTCAGGGGCAAAGGAAACGCTATCAACTTTCAAAGAGGGTCAATCACAAAATCCTGTGCTAGTGAAATGCGACAACGAGTCCCTGCGATAGGGTTTGAGTTGGAAAGAAATACTCACAATTCAATTCATCAGAGTATGATATTTTTATTGTTATGACTGTTCAAATTCACTTGGGGTCCTAAAACAGCTTATACAGTATGTTTTTGGGGGGTTAGAATGTATGGAATTGGACTTTAAAAAGTTACCAATTGTAGTAATTTTTAAATAAAAGATGTAACCAGCATAAATAACATATAACACGCTAGAAAATAAGCTAAAAAGCCAGCACTCACTATCCTATCTCTTTTATATGTATTAAAGGAGATTTTAGAGTGACACAGTTTTCAAAACTTTATCATATATTGCATTTAAATTCATAATTTAGTTCAGAATACTGCCGTACACATGAAGTAACCTGGTTTCCGTCGTAATTTTCGATCATGGTTTAAACTATAAAACTGAAGGGGGTGTTTTGAGGCTGCTACACCAACACATTCGCTTTATGACAATTAACACAGCTCGGCCACGGCCTCGCAAATCTTAAAGCATATGGCTCTCGGGACTTGGTGAATAATTAATTCCTACTAAGAATTTTGAAAACATACAAAACACAGAATAGTTGTTATGTACAATAATGTAAAGGGGCAGTAGTACGATTTTTGAAAAAAAAATGATTTTCACTGATAATTGTACGTTAATGCTAAATATATTATTTTTAGAGTGTCAACAATCTTATTTCACAAACCAATCATCCATAGTCAACAAACAAAATAAAAAGATTCACATGAAGTCCATTTTTGTGTGAACACCTTAAATCTATTTTGTGTAAAAACACGGAATCGCATTGCTGAACTTTTACATTATATATTTGATTCATTTATGTTTCATTTACTTTAAATACCTTGTCTTTCAATTGGAACCATTTATTTTCATTTTCTTGACATCACCTTATATTCCCCCTAAAAACGTGCTCCTGTCCCTTTAAAATATATACTATAATTAGACAAATGTTGACATACTTTTCATTAGACACAAGGGTTAACATATGTTTCAGCCGAACCTGAAAAATAATAAACAAACAGATTGGTGAAAAGGAGATGAAAAATACCAAAAACACTGTGAGAAAATATATCACGATTGTTTTTTGGTGAAATATGAAAGAAAAATATGTTCAAAATATTTCATTTAAATATATCAATATACATGTAGTTTAATCAGTCGAGAAAGGACAGAAGGTTTTTTCGAATATTTCATATTTCATGTTTGCCCATTAATTGTATTACTATATGCCAAATATGACACCTTTAGAGGGTTAAACATCCAATTACGACAATATTATGTGTAAATATATACAAATTATCAAACGAAACCTGTAGACGACCAGTTTAGTTTGAACACCTTAACGTCACTTATGCAGGGGGTACTGTACTTGGGGCGTCGAATTAAGTATTTTATTGTTTGCTTGTTGATTAAAACATGTAAATATGATACCAAACTATCTACGAAAGATGATGTATTTCTTTTCTTATTATTCTAAATTTCATCACGAACAGCATGCAAGTATGACAATTGGACATAAATTGCGTTTATTGTTAGCTCAGTTAACGAAGACTATATATATATTTTACAGTCTCAGATTTAATTCATTTCCGTGTGACAAATGCCCCACCCCACTGTTACAATTGCCCAAACGTTAGAGTCAATGGTTACACTTAGGGCAATCATATTCAAATGACCATAATTTGGTAACTGCGAGTGAAATAACGTGAAATAATGACACTATATGTCAATTAACACAGACAGGAAATTAAGTAAAATGTTTTACAATTGTTTCCTCTCACACTCACATAGGTCGACAGGGCACTTTTCCCGCCGTATTTTTATGTGGCCGGGTTCATAACAATATTTATTACCCATATGGTTGAAAATACGTAATTACATATTTTCAATATGAGCACTAGTGCATATGTCACTTTTGCCTAGCAACGATTGTTGTAGCGCGAGTTCCCGTATTTTTTCGCCTGTGACGTCATAACACCATTGTTCGTGACGTCACTGTAGCCGGCCGTCACAAGGGAAGCGGCCCGTATCTTGGATATTTCTTAGATGGTAAAATGGAATAGAATCAGTAATAAAAAATTATTACCCTCGGAAGTGTGTCATATGACTTTTAGGAAACACTCTCGCTCCGGTAATAAAATAATTAATTTAGCACCATCCACAGGTGATTTAAGTTATCAAATGTGAAGGACGGTAGGAATAGTTCCGCGTGGCCGATACAAAATGTAGATGCTGCAACAAAAGCACCTACAACTTAATAAGCATTGGGATCAATCTAAACAGAAATAAATAAAATCTTACAAGCGTCTGTCATGTCAGCAAGGGGCATATTATTAAGCAGCTCTTCTATGTCCTCCAATTCACAACAGTTGGTCGCAACTCCAACGACACAATGAACAGTCTCCATTGTGTAACTGTGAACAAGATTTATAATATTTGATATAGAATAAGCAGAAAATATGCGAAACAAAAATGGAACAGGGTATTTAATAAAGATCTGAATATACAACCTGACAACATCAACAGACATTTTGGTTTTGAATGGTTAACATGTTAATACATACTTTGCTTCGAATTTTGTTAATTTAAATCACAAGAAAAATCATATCGTATTAACATATCTGAACATTGCAGTTCCTTACGTACTTGCATGATTTGACGGAATCCGTTTCTTTGTAAATTTTGCCAAATATTTTGATGCATTCCCCCATTTGGACATCGTAGTCATCTGGACAGTCACTGAACACGATGGCTGAACGAAACGAAAAAAAACGCCTGATATTTTTTTACAATGTAAGAAGATTAAGTCGTAAGAAGATAAAGTCGGAAAAGATGGAACTGTAGGAAAAGGAAGTCGTAATGAGATGAAACCATAAGAAGATGAAATCGTAATGATATGAATTCTTAAGAAGATGAAGAAGATTAAGTCACAAGAAGATGGAACCGTAATGATATGAAGTCGTAAGAAGATAAAATCGTAAGAAGATATAGTCGTAAGAAAATTAAGAAGATGAAGTCGTCAGAAGATGAAGTCGTAGGAAGATGAAATCATAAGAAGATGAAGTCGTAAGAAGATGAAACGGTAAGAGGGCAAAAACGTAAGAAGATGAAGGTGATAAAGTCGTAAGAAGATGAAGTCGTAAGAAGATGAAACCGAAAGAAGATGAAAGGGTAATGATATGAAGTCGTAATACCCCCTTTACACCAAGCTCGTTCTCAGTACATTCTTGGGTTTTTCTCAAAACGTGCTCGAACTGTCTGAGAACTCTCTGAGGACGAAATGGACGTTGTGCCAACTGTTTACGAAATTTATGAACTGGCTTGGACGTACTAAAAACGGGAAGGTGCTTCAGAACGTTTGAAATGTTAAACGTTCTCCCCGTCCTGAAAATGGACGGAGAACATACGTACTAAAAACGGTATTGCCGTACTGCAAACGGAACTGTCGTACTTCGATCTGACTAAGGACGAGTAAGAACGCTGCGCAGTCGGGAATCGATTGCAATACGTTTGTGCACAGTTTTCCACCACGTCCATCCCGTCTTTGATCAGGTCTAACTCGTTCTCAGTACGACCATAGTCAGTTGTTCGTACGTCCTAATAAGTGTAAAATATTGAAAATGTTCTGATTCAGTGTGTAGTACGTTCTTACACAGTCTTAAAAGTTCTAATAAGATCCTGATTGCGTTCTACTCGATCTTAGTACGATTGCAAAAAGTCCCACACAGTTCTTACTATGTTTGCAGTTCTGTATGTAAGGAAGGGTATAAATACGTGTATGTGTTTTATAATTCGGGATAGAGAAGTGATATTAAGACAAACGTGAACCAAGTAAGAGCTCTCACCATGATGAATGTGGGTTTCCACAGTTTGTGATGGAAGCAGAGAAACAATGTGAATTGTTGTTTGCCTCGGCCACTTATGCTTCTACACAGCTAGTGGATCTGGTTTTTGATTTTCTGTGAACAACCTTCCTCTGGCCATACTTCTTCTTTGAAGGCACCGTAAAGACTAGATGAACGTGCTGAGAACTGTGTATGAACGAACTGGCGTCACATTAGGATAACATAAAAACAATCGTTACTCGTTTCCATCCCGTCCGAGGCCGTTTTGCTTTAAATTTTGAACCTAGTGGGACGTAGTGAGAACGAACTTGGTGTAACTCAGGCATAAGAAGATAAAATCGTAAGAAGATAAAGTCGTAAGTAGATAAAGTCGTAAGTAGATGAAACTGTAGGAAAATGAAGTCGTATTGAGATGCAACCATAAGAAGATAAAGGCGTAATTAGATGAAGATGTAAGAAGATAAAGTTGTAATGACACGAAGTAGTAAGAAGATGAAGGAGATGAAGTCGTAAGAATAAGAAGTCGTAACAAGATATACTTGTAAAAAGAAGACGAAGTGGTAAGAATATCGAAATGGTGAAATCCATAAAATAAGATTATATTGGTTTACATTCGTGGGAACGAAATTCAAGCGAGCAGTTATCTTTTTGTATGTCCTTATAAGTGATTATTTTACCTTCCGACATCTGCATTTGTCATCGAAAACTTTGGTCCACATGAGATATCGAGAGTGAAACAGGCTGACCAAAAAAGAACCGAAACGATTGGAAAAGAATCGAAACATACACATAGTATGTCATGGGCACAAATATAATATTCTGTTTATTACCGAAGTCCCAAACGAAAATACTCAAAAACTACATCTCAGCATGGGCCGACTAGCCGTCGTCGACCAGTATAGATTGTGACGTCATAGGTGAAACGTGACGTCAAAGCATTGTTTAAAACGTGACGTCACAATGAAAAAGTAATATTTTGCCCTAGGGCAACATATGAAAAATATTAACCTCGATATGACTGCCCTCGTAGGTAATAAACATATTTATAAACCTCCAGTGACGTCACTCTATTGTTCTATTAGGTTCTTCTTTTACCGGATAAACCTCTTTGACGGGCATTCTCCAAGAATGCCCAGGGCTTTCTCTAGGAAAGCCCGGGGCTTACTGTAGAATTTATCGGAAATTTATTTTGATAGGGATTATACACGTTTTGAAATACTTTGTTTCAAAGTCCTTCTTCGAATAAATACCATCACAAAATATCACAATTTTGACAAATAACAAATATAATGTTCGCATGCCTGGTTTCGAACTCTGCACAACTCACTTACTAAACTGGCGCCTTTGACAACTCGGCTATAAAGGCCCACGAGAACAATGATGTATTTTCCACAGTGACAATCATGTGAACTTCACGAGGCAGATAGCGCATGCATTTCACGTTCACGGCTTGGGTAGCGAGCGCAAAGCACGTGCAGGGCGCGGATGTGCTCTCCGTTTGCTCATGGTGATTCCCTACCAGTAAAAATCAATGAATCCATTTTTATACTTATTATTGAAATAATTTTGTTACTACGGTTATCTCGGTTCATAAGTTAGATCTAAACCTCGCCCTCGGTGTTGTTTGATAATGTAAGCCCTCAGCCTCGGGAAATTGGGGCGGGCCTGTCGGCCCTTCCCAATTTCCCTCTGCCGCGGGCTTACATTATCAACAACACCTCTGGCTCGGTTTAGATCCTACACTTATTACCTACGAGGGCAGTCATATCGGGGTTGATATTTTTCATATGTTGCCCTAGGGCAAAATATCACTTTTTCATTGTGACGTCACGTTAAAACAGTGCTTTGACGTCACGGCTCACCTATGACGTCACACTCTTTACTGGTCGACGGCGGCTAGTGGTTTTTCAGTTACTACGGTAATAGACGGAATATTATATTCGTGCCCATGACATTCTATGTTTACGACACTCGTGAATAAATATCAGTATATCCCTCGCTCTCGCACGTGAAATAATAATATCTAGGCACTCGTGTCGTAAACATATTATGTCATGGACACTCATATAATATACTCTATATATACACGAATAACAAAAACAAATATAATTGGGAAAGTGAATTTATGAAACAGCAACACCCACGCGACGATCAGCACTTTAAACAAGCGACAGCGCAAAATGAAACACTCGATGTCAAAGAACAAACGATGTCTCGAATTGCCGAAACTGTAGATTTTGAACAATGCTGTTCCATGGCATAACAGTTGTTCTACATCACTAAGTCACGGCATCAAAATGCTAGAATATCGTACACATGATGACGTCACGATGCTATTGCGTCATCGGAATCTGAGTCTGCTGGAAAGTCATTGTCCAGATTAGGTAATGATTTGTTATGATAGAATCTCACTTTCATTTGATTCTGATATCAAGTATATCAACAATGAATTAATTCAATTATTGAATAATTTTAATTCACAAATATCAAACATCTTAAAGGGTCAGTAGCACGTTTTTATGGCGATTATAAGGTTTTGTCAAGAAATGAATATAAATGGTCCCAACTGAAAGACAATGTATTTAAACTTAATTAAGCAGCAATAAATAAAATATATTAACCATGCGATTCTTTTATCTTACAAAAAATGAAATAAAAGGTGTTCACACAAAAATTGCCTCCAATGATTTTATGTGAATATTTATAATATCTTCTCTGGCTATGGATCATTAGTAATGAGATTTTTGACAATATCAAAATAATACATTTAGCATTAACGTACAATTATCAGTGAAAAATTTAAAATATAGAATTTTCAAAACACGTGCTACTGCCCCTTTAGGTACATGTTGTACTTAACGTGGAGTTAGTAAAGCCCGTATATTTGAAGTCCAAACGCTTAATTAATTTAACCAAATGGTTATTTAGCTGACCACTGGGTACATTTTTTAATTATTTTTTCATAAGATTAAATGTTTTTTGATCCAGTTGTCAGGTAGCAATTTGAGAAACGTTTGAATAGTTAAATAATGGCTTCCTCCTCAAAACGTATTCCATTACTAATTGAAATTATTTATCTAGTAACATATTATTTTAAAAAAATCAAAAATTGAAACATTAATGGAATTGATATCACCTGATGATTGCCAAACAGTTACAAGTATTACCTGTTAATAAGAAACGCAAACAAAACATACTTATCAATATCGCCAAGTATTGATAGTGATTTATATGCAAGCTTGATGAAGAAAATATTTCAGTCATAACGGTGTGAATATAAGTGAAATTTCCAAAATTTGAAAAGGGGTTTCTAAAAAAGGAAATACGTACCTGAAAATGCAACGATGCAAATAACAATCTTTAACAATGATGTTCTCATGGTGATGTTCTCGTATTACCTCGAATGACAAACCTTTATTGAATCCTCTTTATATATCCATTGATAGCATTATCAGGGAGATAGATGTGATATTAGTAATAACTGTCATTTAATGTAGAATGGTCACACATGTTTGTTATCTTGCTGCTTGTGATAAAGTTTCAACATGTGGTAATGGCAGGCTCATCAACTTTATCACCATTTAAATGTGTATTTACCCTGTCACATGTCACGATAAAGATAATTACCATAATATTATGATTGGTATTCACGATGTCCTGATGTCTACTATCATTATACCGCAAACTGAGGTTTTATTTTTTTGAAAACATCCGAAGGTATATCTGCTTGACAGAAAACAAAATTATCTACACAACCCGAAAAAGAAACGAAAACTATTTTTAAACAAGTTATTGCTTAGTTTTATGAGAACATTATATATCATATAATTTCTAGCGCGAAAAGGTTACAATTCATACGCCCATAGTTAAAAAATTATCCAACTGTTTCAGTTATGTGTATGTGTTTTTTAATCCACAACGGGACATCGAAACTACGCACCATTATATATTTATTATATAAGACTTGTAATATTGAAACTACACTAAAAATACTCATTACCATTATCATTATTATTATTACATCGAAACCAGTAAACCGAGTGACAACGATTTGCAGCAATATTTACTGAACCAAACGTTTCCAAAGTTATTTTTCAACAAGCCATTGTAGGCAAATTCGAAATTAAAGTCTCAAAACAGGAGCGATAACTGGAATATCAACTTATATATCAAGTAAAGGTGAGTTAAACTCTTAAGTATATTCATGTATTTGCTGTTGAATGTTATTTATGCTTGGACCTACGAAAATGCTGAAGTATGTTACAGAGGGTTTACACGGTACAAAACAAGCTGTCAACAACCAAGTTAATATTAATGCATTTTGCTGTTGAAAAATCATTCTTAATGTAATTATTGCATTGATAACTTGAGTTTAAGTTGATTTATTTGCTGCCAATTCTTAACATCATGTGACTGTTTGATAACGGACGGTTGATGCCGAAAGACCTTTGGTTAGTTTATTATACATATTTAGGCCCATTTAGCTTAACTACGGGGAAAGCGACAATTCAAACTGATTTGGCAGATAATCTTCCAACCATTTTACAGACCGTTTTATGCTAATTTGTTGACAATGTTAAGAAATAAAAAATTGGTTGATTGATTATGAGCATATGAGCAAATAATTCATAATAAAAGTAATCAATTATAACACTTATATATGCCGTTGTAGTTCGTGCATTGCATTCGCCGCTGATTGGCTTTACTTCACAACGACGACCGAGTATTTAATAAATTTTACGTTAATCATTTTAAGTGTTGAATTGTTATAACTTGAACACGAACATACTTGAAATTAAGTGAGAAATAATCCTGTACTGATCAAATTCATGTTTATATGGGAAAGTCCTCTTCAATTTCGATACCACATTACAGTATCGACCTTTTTACAGGTGCACACGAAACCATTCATTCAGAATCTTTATCTATTTATATTTAAAACACAAACTAACACAAAAATTAAAATTTAGAAACGTAACGAAAGGAACACAACATAGAGCTCACTTTCAACAACAGTCGTATCTCTGCAAATAAGAAACAACGTTTCGTTTATGCAATGATACATACTCTCAGTTCTATTTATTTGTATGACATTATTTAAAGTTCTTTATCTCCGAAAACACCCCTTCCAAACACCGTTTTGAGCTTTGCCATTGTAAAATGAGTTGAAGTTGAAAGTTAGAGAATATTTTACAGCTCGTGATTGATAAAATTTTCTACTGCTTTTTTAACCTATGATTCTGAAGATGCATGTGTATATAGAAAGTTATCCCTAAGTTGTATATGTAAATGCATAAAGGCAATGAAATTACGATTTCATGTAATGCAGTGGTAAATAAGTATAGTGTAATAATAATAATAAAAATAATAAACTTAATAAAAATTTAACAGTCATATATATATTTTTTTTGGAGCAAAACGGATGTTTAATTGCATAATTTCTATTCACGTAGGTTTGAAAGATCAACACCAAATTTACCTGTTTGAATTTTGTCCAAAATACATATCTATTGCATGCATTGATAAAAAAGTAAAGGGCAGCTGCAGTATATTATTGCATGGGATAGTTGGCATACAGAAACTTGTTGAGGAATAATGTCAAAATTTGGTACAACTGTAGCAGGGGTGAACGTAGTCAAAAGGATGACGAACACTTGCTGGGGTGTGGAGGACGTTTATTGATGAAGTCAATAATCTCTGGTATTAAAGACACCCTGAAACATTTGTATAATAATAAGTACACATAATCAATGTGCATACACATAACATTCACACATAAATATATGTACACATACACCATTATGCTAATAACATTCCTCAAGCATTAGACTCACTAATACTCCATTACAAATATAAGTGATACATGGATGATATAGAAAATATGATTAATTATGAATCATGGAATTATGACACACTCAAGGTTCGCAGTTACATAAAGTACACACATTAACTGGATGCATATAGAGCATAACTTGTGGTCTACAAATATAATTACTTTAACAAAGTAATTATCCTCAATAGAAAACATGAAATAACATTAATCATAAAACATAGCTTAAACCATATATGATTACATAATACATATGATATGCATATAATACAAATACATAAACCTACCGAGCATGTGGTACTCAGGTGCTACTCAACTCTGCCGGGACACCACGCCAATCGTACACAGGATCTAACCCATCTACAGAAAATAGTGAACGGTGTGAGATATGGAATATGTACAACAAATATCTCACATGAAATACTAATGATATAATTTACCTTTAATACTTAACATTAAAGTGCACTGAATTACTTTCAGGTCATACCAATGAATAAAGATATTTACTTAGCTAATTGCTATTAAAATACTATAACCATAAGGTTATTAATTAATTACATTTACTTACTTAAACTTTAGATATAAGATAAGATTTATGATATAAAGGATACGATTTATGTAAAACTATTTAATGTAAGAAACTAACCTTTATCAGTATTCTGTCTGTCTTGTCAGTGCTGTGACTTAGTGATTTGTGAGGTGCAAGCTACATGAGTTAATCATGCACGAGAAAAGACAATAGAGCAAGAGAAAGACAATAGACAATAGACTGACCCAAGCAATACCCCTACCAGTGAAATGGACTAACCCTCTAAGTGCAGGCTTCTGAAATTGACAAGCCTGCTATCTACAACACAAATGAACACCTTAAGATACTATAAACAATGAGAGGCTCAAAAGGGATAAAATGTAATACACACATGTTGAATACATGTGTACAACTTTATTAAACATAATTTAAAACATTATATACACACAGTGAAATATGTGACTGCCACATACTTCCCCCCTCCATCGAATGATGTCCTCATCATTCACTTCATTTCTTGCCAGCCACTAGATCCAACAAGGTCTCCTTGACACTGCTTGGCATACTGTCAAAAGTTCCGTGTTCCGCCAGAGACTTGAGATAGTTGGCTCGTTGGATCCAGTCTGATGGTGGTTGCTGAGCAGACATCACATACTCTCCAGACGTCATCCATCCTGGCTGTGATCTCGCCCTTCCTGATCGTCTTGGAGTTGGAACCGGCACTGGAGGTGCAGTTATCTCCCTTTGTTCTTCATCATCTTCAGTGTCCAGGGGTTGTGCTGGAACTGGTACGATGGCTTCTGTCTCCGTCGGATCCCTGTCTGCTCTGTCTCTATCGGGTGTTGGCTGAGGCTGTTCTGGAGATGCTGGGGCTTGCTGTTCTTGATCCTGATCAGCAGTCTCATCTGTGGTTTCAGTATCCTCCTCTTCTTCATCAGAATCCCTTCCTTCTCTCACCTCAGTTGGCCTTTCAGCTAGTCCAGCTGAAACTGACGGTGCTGATGAAGTTGGCTGAATCACCACGATGTCCTCATCTCCACTCTCCTCAGATGTCTCTATCTGATCTGTTTCCTTGTCTTGTTCTTGTACTGGAGTTGGTGGTCTCCGCAATGTTCTTGGCCGTGGTCGTGGTTGTGGCACAGGTTGATGGTCTTGCACATCCAGGGCTCCAATGGGCAACAACAAGTTTCGGTGCAGAGTCCGCTTCCTCCCTTCTCCACTCTCCTTTCCGACTGTGTACACTGGAATGGAGGGATTGGGCTTGTGCAGCACGACATAAGCATCCTCTTCCCACTTGTCTGCTAACTTATGTCTTCCATCGAAAGCTACCACCTTCACTAACACTCGGTCACCAACATCCAGAGTAGCTGCCCTTGCATTCCTGTCATAGGTGGCCTTCTGACGTTGTTGTGACTTCTTGGCTGATGCTGTGGCTAATTCGTAGGCTTGCTTAAGACGGTCTTGTAACGTCTCCACATACTTGATGGCAGATGTTGACTTGCTTGGCTCGATGTCAAGTCCAAAGGCGATGTCGACTGGGAGACGTGGATGGCGTCCAAACATCAAAAAGAATGGAGAGTGGCCTGTGGTTTCATGACGGGTGCAGTTGTAGGCATGCACCAATGGTCCTACATGTGTCTTCCAATCCCTTTTGCTGTCTGGGTCCATAGTTCCAAGCATGTTGCAGAGAGTGCGATTGAACCGCTCACACATTCCGTTGCCCATGGGGTGGTATGGCGTGGTAGTCGACTTGTTAATCTTTAGCATTTGGCACAACTCTGTCATTAGTTTTCTTACGAAGTTAGCTCCCTTGTCTGAATGAATTCTTCTTGGCAAACCGTAATGGACCACAAAGTTCTTGAAGAAGAGCTCCGCTGTTGTCTTTGCTGTGGTGTTCTTGCAGGGATAGGCCTGAGCATATCTTGTGAAATGATCCGTCACAACTAGAACGTACTCCTCTCCTCCTTTAGACTTCTCGAGTGCCAGGAAATCCATACATACTAGTTCCAGAGGTTGGGACGTCTCAATGCTCACAAGTGGTGCTCGGCCAGGTGCAGCAACTTTCCTCCTCAGACATCGATCACAGCTCTGCACATGAATCTCAACATCTTTGGACATCCCAGGCCAATAGAACCTTTCCCTCATCAGAGACATGGTCCTATCGCGACCAGGATGGCCAAGATTGTCATGCATGCTGCGCAAAACTGAGGCTCGACATCTGGAGGGGAGGACGAGTTGCTCACGCTGCTCTCCATCGATGGTGATCACTCTGTACAGCACTCCTCTCTTTAGCTTGAATGTCCGGTAGTTCTTCAACAAGGATAGCATTTCTGGGTCACCTAAGTAGTTGCCACGGTCTGGATGAGTTCCAATTCTTAGATGCTCCATGATTGCTGCCAGTGGTTGATCTTTTTCCTGTGCTTTCCTCCAATCCTTTGCGTTAATGTCACAAACATCCTCTGTCACATTCGGCTCTTGATCCACTAAACTTGAGGACATACACAGGCTTTCCACTAGGTTGTTCACTGAGATGGTGTTACAGATGGCTTTCACTGATTCTATGGGAATCCTCTCCTTCTGAACACAGTCATCCTCTCCTTCTGGCAGGCGTGATAGCACATCAGCATCCACATTGGACTTCCCAGGACGATATTCCACAGTAAAGTTGTAATTGGATAGGGCAGCTAGCCATCTATGTCCTGTGGCATCCAGACGTGCAGTAGTCAGAACGTAGGTCAACGGGTTGTTATCTGTTAACACCACAAAGCTGTTCCCAAACAAGTAGTCATGAAACTTTTCCGATATGGCCCACTTTAAACACAAGAACTCCAACTTATGGGCGGAATAGTTCTTCTCTGATCGGCTGAGTCCTCTACTTGCATAAGCGATGACACGGAGCTGGTTGTCCTGCTTCTGATACAAAACTGCTCCAAGGCCACGAGCACTGGCATCTGTATGTAGCTCAAATGACTTGGAACAATCGGCGTATCCTAGAACAGGTGGCAAACACAAGATTCTCTTCAGCTCCTCGAATGCATGTTGTTGTTCTTGTCCCCATTTCCATACGACTGTCTGTGATGGCTTAGATTTGGACTTTTTGGTGGCTGACTTGGGTATAAGTTCTGAGAGGGGTTTTGCTATTTTGGAGAAGTCCTTCACAAATTTGCGATAGTAGCCGGCAAATCCCAAGAATTTCCGCACTTTCTCTGGAGTTGTAGGTGTTGGCCAGTCTACTATCTTCTGAATCTTGTCAGGATCTGCCTCTACCCCATTCTCAGAGACGATGTATCCAACATACTTGACCTTCCTCTTAAAGAACTTACACTTCTTGGGTGCCAATTTCAGTCCAGCTTCCTTAAGACGACTCATAACTTGCTGTAGCCTTTCCACATGTTCCTCGTATGTTCTTGAGAATATGATGAGGTCGTCGATGTAAACAAGACAGGTCTTGAGGTTCAGTCCATCTAGGCATTGTTCCATCAGGCGCTGATAGGTCGCTGGGGCGTTGCACAGTCCAAAGGGCATTCTGTTGAACTCATAGAAGCCTAAGGGTCCTACTGTAAAGGCTGTGCGCTCCTTGTGATCTTCCTGGATTTCAACCTGATGGTAGCCACTTTTCATATCAAGGACGCTGAAGAAGCTGTTTCCTCCAAGTGAATCCAGGAGTTCTTCTATGCGAGGCAGAGCATAACTGTCCTTGATACTTGAATTGTTGAGCTCGCGAAAGTCTATGCACATTCTCAGGCTGTTATCCTTCTTCCTTGCAAGCACAACGTTGGATGCCCAAGGGCTGTGGGACTTCCTTATGATTCCTGCACTAAGTAGTTGTTGAAGATGACTTCTGACCTCATCATACATCGCTGGTGGAATGCGTCTATGGCGTTGCTTGAAGGGAGTCTCATCAATCAAGTTGATCTTGTGCTTGACTATGGATGTTCGTCCTAAGTCGTTGTCACCCTGAGAGAAGATGTCCTTGAACTTCATGATAAGTCCAATGCCTTGCTCAATCTGATCTGGGCTAAGTCCATCCTTCTCCACTTCAACTTGACTCAACAAGCGCTCCTCTTCAACAGGTCGTCCAGGCTGTAGGCCTTCCAACATTACTGGTTGCAACTCACATACAATAGCCTTGGGTGGTATCACAACAGTCCTGGTGGTAACGTTGGAAATGTTAACATCAATCACTCCTGGGTTCTCGAAGTCATAAACAGTAATGGTTGGGGCTATGTCTAGATCGGTTGGTACTGAGGATAGTTCCGTTGGCTGGATGAGGGCACACACGTGGGCATAGTCAATAGCTCTGGTAAGCTGTCCTTGGACTGTTACTGTGCTGTTGGGTGGAACAATCACTCTCCCGGTATGAAGGCTCTTCACTAGTCCTAAACGTCCTCTGTTCTTGATAAGTTCCTTGTCTCTGATTGTCATACATCTGAAGGCTAGATACCAGGGAGTGTGAAGGCGAGCTGTCTGTAGAAACCTTGCTCCATATGTGGTCTTGCAGTCTTGTAGAAGATGTCCAAGAATATTAGTTCCAATAAGAACAGGCACATTACCGTTGTACTTGGTGTCAGGCACTACCAAGAATATCCCTGGAACATCCTCTTCTACTGCTGATCCCAAAGCACGAATCCGCACAGTAATGTATCCCAAGTAAGGTAAACTCTCACCACCAGCACACTCTATCTCTAAGATGTTATCAAGAGGCTTCATGTGAAGATGTCTAAGGTTCATGTTGTAGAATGACTCCGACATGGTGGACACTGTAGCTCCTGTGTCAAGTAGTGCTGATGTGGGTGTTCCCTCGATGTAAACGTCGACCTCAGTGGAGCTACCAACCATACCATCTGGTACCTGCTTCCTTGCAATTGGACCAAGCATGTTCGCAGGAATAGAGTGGCTCATTACCTGCGGAACATATGGTCCTCTCCGACAGTGGTCTGTGATTACCCTACAGCTGTACTGCAAGTGACCTCTCTGTCCACAGTTCCAACAAACTGGCCCATCTAAATCAGGGGGACACTGGGGACCATGTTGGGCGTGTACAGGAGGACTCACAAATACAGACTGAGGATCAATCACAGGCACAGGGGGTATCAGTGAAGCAGTACCAGATGTCCTCTTCAAATCCTCGATCTCTCTTTTCAAGTCCAGAATCATCTGTTTTAATTCTGTGACTTCTGATCCTTGAATGGGCACATTTGCTGAGATCTGTTGAACTATGGCTTTCTGGGAGTATATCCTCGTAGGAGTAGCCTTGTTCTCAAACTCCAGCTGTCTCAAAGCCAAGCGAAGCTCATCAAAGTCTTGGATGCTGTCAAACTTGTACCTTGATATTAGCTGAAGTGATGGTTTAAGTCCTGCCCAGAACGCTTCCCTTAACATCTGGTTTCTTGTCTCAATAGTGATTGGTTTCTTCTCCATGGCCTTTGACAAAAGATGCTCCACTCTCCGACTCCAGGCTGACACGTCTTCATCCTCATGCTGAGTAGCAGCATAGAACTGAGCCAATAGCGAGTCTGCTCGCTCCACGTTACTGAACGCACTTTGAAGTTTGGATAGGAGTTTGTCTATTGGAACACCAGGTCCCAGGGCCATAGCCAACTGACTTGCTTCACCCTGAAGTGACTGCCGTATTGCCTGACATATGACATCATGAGGATATGTCTTTAAAGAAAGAAGACAATCAACCTCAAAACGCCATATGTCATAAGCCACAGGGCATTGACAGCCACCATCAAAGGAAGGAAGGGTCGGTAAGCCAAAAGGGTAAACAACTGCAGTTGCTTCCCCTGACTGGTGCATGCTGGACCTAGCCACATCATGCAACCAAGTCTGAAACTCCTCTGGAGTGGATGCATTAGGCCTTAATCCCATTCTATGGAATGCTTCCACCATATTATGAATCTCCTGTGCACTGATATCCATAGCTGGGATGATGTGCAAGAAGACTATAATATGAAGTGCGAAGTACATTCAAGAATGCCTAACTAATCTAATCTAAACTAACTAGTGCAGTGATAAACAAGTGTGCATGAAATAATTATGTAATGGGACATGATTGAAGTAATTGTATGATGAAATTACTAAATGTATATTACTTGCAAATGATGTAGCACTATACCATAAATATGTAAGGTGTAAACACTAAAGGGCAAAGTGTACCTATATGTGAAGGCTCAGGACAAAACAAAAATGTAAAATGTAATGTGGATGAATGTGGCACACAATTATACTAATCTAATACTAATAGCTAATAACTTAAAAGCTAAGATGAAATATCCTAATAATAGCTATTGAAATTAAATGATTACCTGACCCAAATGAAAGAAGAGAAAAGAAGTAAAGTAAATGGATGGAGATATGAATTAATATATGTGCAAATGCAAAGTGATATTTTGCAGTGATATGTAAACTAATCAGTCAGTCCGTCGTCAAATAAACAACACGAATTGGAATAAAGCTACATGTTTATTTATTAACCCTAAGTTTATTCCCTAAAGCTTTATTTGGAAATTAGAGTTTAAATGTTTAAGTGAATGGAAATGATAAACTTAAATGAACTAAAGATTACCTAAGGTAAATATTGGATAAATGAAATGAAGACAACACACCTAAGCTAAGACCTGAAGTGCACTTGAACTAAACTCTTACATATTAATGAAAAATGAAAACACCAAATAAATTATCAACCAATGTAATCAAACACTAAGTTAACTAAGTAAACTAAACACTTAATTTGGCATGAATGATATGAAAAGAAAATCTAAGGGTATACCCACTAACTTAACTTAATGATAAATATGCGCAGATGGTACCAAAGTAAAATGTAAACAAATGACGTCACAAATATATACAAAAGACACGTGAGCTCACAAAACTAAGGCGCCATAATATATTCAGCAAGGTTTACCCAAACACAGTTGCTACACACACAAGATATTTACAATTACATTATAAAGGCAATGGTAGCATATTTCATGAAATGTAAATCACATTGTAAACAAACAATGGCAATCACAATGTAAACAACCAATGAAATCACAATGTAAACAATAACGTATCAACAATTACATATCAAGCATCATGGCAATATTATTTAAATCAAAAATGGAGAATATGTAGAGTTCATGTCTCTTGAACGTTCATAGAATCACTGGCACATAGCTAGGATAGCATCACGAGAATGTCTAATCACATGAGCAGCACAGTTCAATATCATATCAACTCACAGTCAATTCCATTACAAAACTTGTCACAGTCACTGTACACATGGGTTTCTGGATCCATCGCGGTGTACTATCAGGATCCATCCAACTGGCGTTGTCTGGTCATCCGGCATCATCAAAGGTCCTCACTGGGGGCTCCATTTGTAGCAGGGGTGAACGTAGTCAAAAGGATGACGAACACTTGCTGGGGTGTGGAGGACGTTTATTGATGAAGTCAATAATCTCTGGTATTAAAGACACCCTGAAACATTTGTATAATAATAAGTACACATAATCAATGTGCATACACATAACATTCACACATAAATATATGTACACATACACCATTATGCTAATAACATTCCTCAAGCATTAGACTCACTAATACTCCATTACAAATATAAGTGATACATGGATGATATAGAAAATATGATTAATTATGAATCATGGAATTATGACACACTCAAGGTTCGCAGTTACATAAAGTACACACATTAACTGGATGCATATAGAGCATAACTTGTGGTCTACAAATATAATTACTTTAACAAAGTAATTATCCTCAATAGAAAACATGAAATAACATTAATCATAAAACATAGCTTAAACCATATATGATTACATAATACATATGATATGCATATAATACAAATACATAAACCTACCGAGCATGTGGTACTCAGGTGCTACTCAACTCTGCCGGGACACCACGCCAATCGTACACAGGATCTAACCCATCTACAGAAAATAGTGAACGGTGTGAGATATGGAATATGTACAACAAATATCTCACATGAAATACTAATGATATAATTTACCTTTAATACTTAACATTAAAGTGCACTGAATTACTTTCAGGTCATACCAATGAATAAAGATATTTACTTAGCTAATTGCTATTAAAATACTATAACCATAAGGTTATTAATTAATTACATTTACTTACTTAAACTTTAGATATAAGATAAGATTTATGATATAAAGGATACGATTTATGTAAAACTATTTAATGTAAGAAACTAACCTTTATCAGTATTCTGTCTGTCTTGTCAGTGCTGTGACTTAGTGATTTGTGAGGTGCAAGCTACATGAGTTAATCATGCACGAGAAAAGACAATAGAGCAAGAGAAAGACAATAGAGAATAGACTGACCCAAGCAATACCCCTACCAGTGAAATGGACTAACCCTCTAAGTGCAGGCTTCTGAAATTGACAAGCCTGCTATCTACAACACAAATGAACACCTTAAGATACTATAAACAATGAGAGGCTCAAAAGGGATAAAATGTAATACACACATGTTGAATACATGTGTACAACTTTATTAAACATAATTTAAAACATTATATACACACAGTGAAATATGTGACTGCCACACAACCAAGGTAAAAACAACATATAATAGATTGTTAAAGGGGCAGTAGCACGTTTTTCGGGGGAATATAAGGTGATGTCAGGAAAATGAAATTAATGGTTCCAATTGAAAAACAATGTATTTAAATTAAATGGAGCAGTAATAATTCAAATATATAACGTAAAGTTCAGCCAGGCGATTGCTTTTTCTTACACAAAATGAATTAAAGGTGTTAACACAAAATGGCCGCCAATGGATTTTATGTGAATCTTCATACTTTGTCCTCTGACCATTGATGATTGGCTTGTGTAATGAGCTTTTTGACATTGTCAAAATAATACATTTAGCGTCAACTTACAATTTTCAGTGAACATTTTTAAATATAAAATTATCAAAAAACGTGCTACTGCCCCTTTAAAGCTTGAACAAATTTGTATTAGCGTTTGAAAAGTTGACCAATGAAAATAGCATGTCTAAGATGTAAGACAATGATCAGAAATGATTTGAACGATTGTGGTTAAAAATGAAATCACTTTCTATACAACTTCTCAATAGAATTTAATTTACTATCCCGATCAGTGTGAAAAATATTTTTTTTAAATATTCACTCATTTCCTGAAGGGTATTTCCTTATTTCCTGACCCCTTATGTATTTACAAACTTATTGTTTGTTTTGATTCTTTTGAAGAAGAAGCATTGATACAGACCGTTTAGCCTGTTTGCTTATCATTTTCCCGTACAGCCATATTTTAAGGCCGAATGAAGCATTGGTGTTTATATTCATCCATCTGTTCCAAAACAGCAAATTAAATCATATGAAAACTGTTGCCATTCATGTTTTTGTTAGTAAACGTGTCTTTCTTTTCGACCTGTTTACAACACAAACCAGCTGACAGGTTTACTTACTTCTGGTTTATAAGACATAGTCGTTATTTAAGTTATCTAGACGTAAATAACTTATCGCCAGAATACAATCTATATGAGTATGAATATTAATAAGATACCTAAACAATGGAGGTTATAGTGGGCGGGGCTAGATAAGATTAAGAATATTTTGAGATGCCTAGACAATAACGGTTATAGTGGGTGGGGCTAGAGACAGAGTATGAATATTAAGTAGATACCTAAAATATGGAGGTAAGAGTGGGCAGGGCTACAGACAGGGTATGTATACTAATGAGTTGTTTAACTATTGATGTAAAAGTGGGCGGGGCTAGAGACCAAGTATGAATATTAATTTGATACCTTAACAATTAAAATGGAGCTTAGAGTGGGCGGGACTAGAGACAGTATGAATATTAATTAGATGCCTTACCAATAAAGGTTAGAGTAGGCGGGGCTAGAGACTGGGTATGAATACTAATGAGTTGTTTAACTGTTAAAGGTACAAGTGGGCGGGGATAGAGACAAAGTATGAATAATAATTAGATACCTAAACAATGGAGGTTAGAGTGGACGGGGCTGGAGACAGGGTATGAATATTCAGTAGATACCTAAAATATGAAGGTTAGAGTGGGCGGGGCTAGAGATAGGGTATGATTATTAATAAGATGCCTGAACAATAAAGATTATAGTGGGCGGGGCAAGTGACAGAGTATGAATAATAATTAGATACCTAAACAATGGAGGTTGGAGTGGGCGGGACTAGAGACAGTATGAATATTAGTTAGATGGATTAGCAATAAAGGTTAGAGTGGGCGGGGCTAGAGACTGGGTATGAATACTAAAGAGTTGTATAACTATTAAAGGTACAAGTGGGCGGGGATAGAGACCATGTATGAATATTAATTTGATGCCTAAACAAAAAAGGTTAAAGTGGGCGGGGCTAGAGACAGAGTATGAATATTAAGTAGATACCTAAAAGATGGAGGTTAGAGTGGGCGGGGCTAGAGGCAGGGAATGAATACTAATGAGTTGTTTAACTATCAAGGGTAGAGTGGGCGTGGCAAGTGACAGAGTATGATTATTAATAAGATACCTAAACAATGGAGGTAAGAGTAGGCGGGGCTCGAGACATGGTATAAATATTAATAAGATACCTAAACAATAAAGGTTATAGTGGGCGGGGATAAAGACAGAGTATGAAAATTAAGTAGATACCTAAACAATGGAGGTTATAGTGGGCGGGGCTAGAGGCAGGGAATAAATACTAATGAGTTGTTTAACTATCAAGGTAAAAGTGGGCGGGGCTAGAGACAGTATGAATATTAATTAGATGCCTAACCAATAAAGGTTAGAGTGGGCGGGGATAGAGACCATGTATGAATATTAATTAGATGCCTAAACAAAAAACTTAAAGTGGGCGGGGCTAGAGACAGAGTATGAATATTAAGTAGATACCTAAAAAATGGAGGTTAGAGTGGGCAGGGCTAGAGGCAGGGAATGAATACTAATGAGTTGTTTAACTATCAAGGTTAGAGTGGGCGGGGCTAGAGACAGGTTATGATTAAGTATAAGATGCCTAAACAATAAAGATTATAGTGGGCGGGGCAAGTGACAGAGTATGAATAATAATTAGATACCTAAACAATGGAGGTAAGAGTGGGCGGGGCTCGAGACATGGTATAATTATTAATAAGATACCTAAACAATAAAGGTTATAGTGGGCGGGGATAGAGACAGAGTATGAAAATTAAGTAGATACCTAAACAATGGAGGTTAGAGTGGGCGGAGCTAGAGGCAGGGAATAAATACTAATGAGTTGTTTAACTATCAAGGTTAGAGTGGGCGGGGCTAGAGACAGGGTATGAATATTAATAAGATACCTAAACAATGGAGGTTGGAGTGGGCGGGACTAGAGACAGTATGAATATTAATTAGATGCCTAACCAATAAAGGTTAGAGAGGGCGGGGCTAGAGACAAAGTTTGAATATTAATTAGATGCATAAACAATAAAAGTTATAGTGGGCGAGGCTTAAGACATTGTATGAATATTAATAAGATACCTAAAAAATGGAGGTTAGAGTGGGCGGGACTGGAGACAGTATGAATATTAATTAGATGCCTTACCAATAAAGGTTAGAGTGGGCGGGGCTAGAGACTGGGTATGAATACAAATGAGTTGTTTAACTGTTAAAGGTACAAGTGGGCGGGGCTAGGGACTGGGTATGAATACTAATGAGTTGTTTAACTATTAAAGGTACAAGTTGGCGGGTGTGAATATTAATTAAATGCATAAACAATAAAGGTCAAAGTGGGCGAGGTTTAAGACAGAGTATGAATATTAATAAGATACCTAAAAAATGGAGGTTGGAGTGGGCGGGGCTAGAGACATGGTTTGAATATTAATTAGATGCATAAACAATTAAAGGTTATAGTGGGCGGGGCAAGTGACAGTTTGAATAATAATTAGATACCTAAGGTTAGAGTGGGCGGGGCTAGAGGCAGGGAATGAATAGTAATGAGTTGTTTAACTATCAAGGTTAAAAGGGGCAGGTCTAGACAGAGAGTATGAATAATAATTAGATACCTAAACGATGGAGGTTCGAGTGGGCGGGACTGGAGACAGTATGAATATTAATTAGATCCCTTACCAATAAAGGTTAGAGTGGGCGGGGCTAGAGACTGGGTATGCATACCAATGAGTTGTTTAACTATTAAAGGTACAAGTGGGCGGGGATAGAGACTGGGAATGAATACTAATGAGTTGTTTAACTATTAAAGGTACAAGTGGGCGGGGATAGAGACCAAGTGTGAATATTAATTAAATGCATAAACAATAAAGGTCATAGTGGGCGAGGTTTAAGACAGAGTATAAATATTAATAAGATACCTAAAAAAATGGAGGTTGGAGTGGGCGGGGCTAGAGACATGGTTTGAATATTAATTAGATGCATAAACAATAAAAGGTTATAGTGGGCGGGGATTTAGATTTAGAACGCTGCTTTTGCATGAAAGATCATGTATCGTACCTTGCCTAAGCACTTGACAATCATAGTCGCGAATGAACTCGTAAGAAAAGTATCTAGCTGTCGAATTCTGATAAAATCGCATGTTGATGCTGCTGTTCCTTTATTTTGTCCTCTTAATATATGCTAGGCAACAGAAGTTTAGACCCACCATCAAATTATGCTATAAAATTGTAGTAGTAGCAGTCCTTGTAAAATCGATGTATGTCACTAAACATCAACACATGGCAATTTCATTCGAAGTTATAACGTCAGAATTTGCATGCAATAACAATATTTAATTGCGATTGTTGAGCTCTTAAGGCTTGTAACCATTTGTACGACTCAAAGATGTGTCAATAAGACAAGTAAGACTTGTGTCCACACATTCCCATTAATGGAAAAACTTCGATGCAGACGAAATGTGAAGTTGAACCTGCTGACAGAAAACGTGATCTAACGTTTGACCTTTTTTGTTACTCATGGCAGATTTGGAAGTTTTAACACTCGGCCTGCTCAAACCTGGTACTTTAGTAGCACATTTTAGAACTCTAACGAAATTATTGGGAAAACAGAATTTGAACGAACGTCTGAACAACCAAAATTTTTACTCCTGCACACTTCAGATCAAATAAGTGCAAAACTGGGTTTTTCCACCTTTAATTTGGATTCGCTGGTTGTTTAAACAAATGATTGATTCATAAGAGGTATTTTGTTTACTTAAATTTCTATAGTTGTTCATTCTTCAATCTGAATCATTATAAAATTTGGCAAAGTTTCTTTTGGAAGTCAGTGTATGTTTTATTTTCAAGGGTAACATATCATATACAGTCCAATCCCTGTATGTTTAAATCTTTTCTACTGTTTAAACTATCCCATCAATATACTGGACACTCATGATTAAAATAACTTTTTTATCAATATTACAATAGTATCTTCTCAGTTGTTAAACCATGAAAGGAAGAATGAACATGCAGGCAAGTAGATATCTTGACCCGTTTCACTACCATAAGCTACCCATGTTCTTAACCGGATGTATATCATGCTAGTAACCAGGTCCTATACGACTTTAGACGTTGATAAATATTTATTGCAAATTAAACATATGTTGTATTTTCAAGTGTTACATTTTATTAAAAAACACACTCTAAAACGCTAAAAACTGATGATCCAGTGCAAAACTGGGTTTTTCCACCTTTAATTTGGATTCGCTGGTTGTTTAAACAAATGATTGATTCATAAGAGGTACTTTGTTTACTTAAATTTCTATAGTTGTTCATTCTTCAATCTGAATCATTATAAAATTTGGCAAAGTTTCTTTTGGAAGTCAGTGTATGTTTTATTTTCAAGGGTAACATATCATATACAGTCCAATCCCTGTATGTTTAAATCTTTTCTACTGTTTAAACTATCCCATCAATATACTGGACACTCATGATTAAAATAACTTGTTTATCAATATTACAATAGTATCTTCTCAGTTGTTAAACCATGAAAGGAAGAATGAACATGCAGGCAAGTAGATATCTTGACCCGTTTCACTACCATAAGCTACCCATGTTCTTAACCGGATGTATATCATGCTAGTAACCAGGTCCTATACGACTTTAGACGTTGATAAATATTTATTGCAAATTAAACATATGTTGTATTTTCAAGTGTTACATTTTATTAAAAAACACACTCTAAAACGCTAAAAACTGATGATCCACTTACTCACTGACATTTTAACATTTGACAAAATATTATTTTCTGAGAATGATGGCTATGAATTTTTCAAAATTGAATGATAAAATGTTCAAATACTTTTTGAAGATATGTAACCACGCTTTTTTATAAAAGGAGTTACCTTTTTAATACAGTCATAATGTTTTGAAATATCGTGAATTCAACTGATTGAGTGGCAGAAAATATGTCAACAATCACATTGTGGAGACAATATCTTTTTACATTCTGTTCAGTTCGCATGTACATTATATGTAATCTGGCCTTGTTATTGAATGTAACCTATATCATATGGACCTTGTCCCAACGTGGATATCTGACAACCACACAAAGTATCTTCATGTCTGCCCTTGAGAATGTCAAGGTTATCTTCAATATAAGGCGCATGAGATAGCCTAGCACTTCATTGTTGCACTGAACGAGACAGTGTTAACAGCTCTGTGTTTCAATATGGAGTTTGCCTGCTTTTTCTCTCTGTGCTTCACGTTGTCTTTGGTGTGCTGTGTCAGTTGTAGGGAGGACATTGGACTGATAAATGATAAACTAGGCATGCTTGAAACTGGAATGGATGTACTCTCGGCACGATTTGATTATTTTGAAAACAGAATGATCGCAGATAAAACTTATATCATACATAAGCAAAAAAGGAATATTCTGAAGATGAAGAGAAAATTGAAGACGGAAATACGACAATATGTCACTGAGGCCCTGTCTGAAATAATCCGAGGTGAGTCTGTTGAGGATCTGATTAAGTCGGAAATGATATCCGAGATGAGGCATCTGAAAAGGGCGAACCATCAGATGAGGACACAGCTCCATCTAATTAGGACATCCATTGAATAGGTCGAAATGGACACCATGCATACAGAAAACAGTAAGTTGGTCTCTAGGCTTCTTAAATCAGATTGTTTGACAGTAGAAACACATCGTCAAATCGGGGAACTTGATAATAAACTTAAAGAGTTGAATGATTCATGTACATCATTAAATAAAACAATCAGCAAATGTTTTGATTCAATGCTTGAATGTCAAAATTGCCTGAAGTCCGAACAACTCACAAGTGAATTGGCAAAACATGATCGCCAGATCAGCAAACTAAACAAGACAGTGAGTGATTTGTGTAAACCATTGAATACAAGTGTCAGTAAAGACACTTTTTCTGCATCAGAAACAGCGGTCTCCTCGTCTACAGCAGCACCAACAACGACAACAACACTTACAACGCTAACAACGACAACGACAACAACACCAACAACAACATCTCCACACGAAGAGAGAAGTCGGATCCTTGTAGCCCCATATATTATAGGACTGCTAATCTTCAGATGCGTCAATATTCCACCAAAACCAACTCTTTTGACATTTATCCTTACCTTTCTCTTAAAGGCTATCAGTCTGGTGTCTATATTTCAAAATTAAACTCCCTGTTGATTGGTTTATACAAGCCTCACAGATCATCACATCAGAATTTGACACTTCAAGGACTTCAATAATAAGGAACAATGTAAGAACAAGAGGAATGGCAGCTGATGAGGAAAGAGGAATTGTCTTCCTTACAACAATTCATCCCATTAAGACAATACGTAGAATGGGTCTACGTGGGAAAAGGTTAACTTCAATAGTGAGCTTATCAGGAAATAGTTATAATCCTCTTGCTATTGCCCTGAACCCGAAAGTGAAAACTATATATGCTTGTCAAATTGATAGGCTGTTAAAGGTATTTTATAATGGCACTGGTTTAAGGAACCTGGATACCGGGTCCAGAATTTATGCCATTACTCTTGACCCCAACAATGGTCAACTTTATTATAGTAGAGAGAAAAAGATGATGAACATGTCTCTGGCTACCGAGATAGGAAGTGAATTGAAACAGTTTAATTTTTATTTTTGGAATCTCATTTTCTACCAAAACAATGTGTATTACACGAGCTATAGTAATTCGCCTAGTGTACTAGGTGTAGTTGATTTTGGACAGAATAATGTGTCCAAAACACTTCAGACATTGTCATATATTCAGGTGTCCAGTGCTAACACACATGTTATTTGTTTGATCCCATAACTTCTTCACACAATTTTTGATGTATCATGTTTTATACTCTTTTCATGTATATATATATAATTGTTGATTAGCTTATTTTTTTATTCTCGCATTGCTTGCCTCGACATTGGACACAACAATGTGTCTTATATACATAGACTTCGGAGGTTTCTGGGTATAGACATGACCATATTGTGATTTGGTTGATAGCTTAATCATACCAAATCAGCATTTGATACAGGGGAATAATTTTTCATGTACATTGTATATGTCATGTTTAAAAATGTTAAAACTGCCTTGCTAAGTGAGTTTGGATGTTACAAAAAAACACAGGGAAAAACGATTTTAAAAAAATATAATAATATAACAAGTTTTCTACTGCTGTTAGGCAGTTGATTTCGATATTTCCATTAAATCCTATGTCAGCCACCAGAAATTCATGAAACAAATGACAATAAATTCATTACTCTTGAGTAACTTTGATTGTACCATTTTGATTTGTTGTGATAATATTTTTAATACAGCTTTTGTGTGATGACGTTAGTGCAGTTTTAACTGAGAATGCAATTGTAAAATATCGTGAAGCAGTGGGTGTAAACACTTCCTCGGGGATTAGGCTAACGAGGTTAATACATTCTGCAAAAGAAATTCAAACAGTATATTTGTGAATATACAATTTTTGGGTAATGAAAGTTGTGAAACATACGTAACTACCAGTTGTTTATTTTTGTGTGTTTGCACAATATAATCGTGACATTAAAGCTATGTGTTTTTTGTTTGTTTTATCATGTTTTTTAAAAAAAACCATCTCTTTCAAATGAGTAAATTCTGTGACAGACAATTGGTTACTTCTTCAGTAAATTGTATAAAAAGGCCCTTTTCTTCATATGAAACTTATTTCCACTACTTTCCTGGGAACCAAGGAATCTAGATATACCAGAGTAGATTGTCGTATTTATCACTTCAGGCAAAGAAAGTGCTTAAATGATAAATATTATGATTTTATTTGATCATTCCTTGATGTTTTCATTAAAGGCTCTTCACATCTGATGCACCTTATGATTCTGCAATTTTGAGAGATGATGTAATATTCTAATATTTATAATTAAGAGCGTTCATACACATTTGACGGACAAATTTTATAATCAATATAAGATGAATATATTTATATATATTGTTTATATATTTTTTTGATTATCTTGCAGGTAAATAAATGTTTGTGTACAAGTTTGATTTTTCAGAATAGGCCTATATATGTATGACCATATCCTCTTTCATTCGATTGTGCATCAATAGAATATTGAAGCTTGTTAAGTATCTCACAACAATAGAGTCTTAACTAATTACGAAACCAAACAAATAGGAGACTATTTTATCATCTAAGTATCTACATGTAGATCTTAATTACACACATTTTTATGAATGTTTTAAGGTGTTGAATATGCATTCCTCTTAGAAATAGAGTATTTATGTTTACTGATGTATGTGCAACATGCTCTCATTGCAAAATAAAAAATGTGATATCAGAATATTTGTTATTTATCTATGCGTAAGACGTCACACCCGAACCTCTGTAAAAAGGTCACCTGCATATAAATGCCACTTTTGGTCGTTCCTACTTTTTGGTTATCCACGACTTCGGGAATTCTCAACGGCCGTATAGTGACTTGCAAAAGCATCATGCCTTTAGGTTTATTTTTCATTTACAGTGTGAGAGGGAAAGTATTTGAAAATCATATACGGATAGGGTTTTTCATTGGAAAAATATTGTTTTATAATTGTGTAAATTGTTCTTTGTTTTATGATAAATTTTAGTTTATTAATTTTACCAAATAAAAACTAATGAGAAGGAAAAAAAGCGATACTTTGTAGAAGAAAGAGTTTTCTCCCCTGGATGCCGAACCACACGGGAATAGCCGAGCTTTTGCGAATGACCATTTTTGAATCGGCGTTGCTGATTGCACAACTAACTTCGATTGCCTCCAATCAGTTTTCTACCTTTCTATCCCATTTATTAGCCGTAATAGAACAGAGGCTAACTCGGGTATGACTGAGCTGCCCTTGTGGGGAGAGAATGACATTGGTTATGGTTGAGATAATGACCTACAGCCGAGTGGGTATCAGATATAACTTTCAAGCGACAGTGAGAAGGTTATATCTGATGACCACGAGGATGTGGTCATTATCTCACATACACCACATGGCTTTACCAATTTGCATTTTAACAAAAGTAGAACATCAACCAAATATTTAGTTATTTGATAGTTGTTGTTATGGGGTAGAACTTAAATACATTCAACTTCTTAACATTTCATTTGCACAATACGCGAATTTCACGTGCAGATTGAGCATGCCAATCAGACATTCTGAGCAAGAAGCAAAATATGTTTTTTGTTGTTTCGACCAAAATTCTACATTGAACTGAAATTACATAATGTGAATACAATTTGTAAAAAACGTCACCGGTATTGTGATTTATGGCAAATGATATTATTATGTATAATACACTATTCAGTACATCAAATATTTCCCTCTTTATGAAGCAAAAGGTGTTGCTACACCAACGTTGTCAATTTCACCTTGTGATGCACGGATTTTAAGTAAATAGCACATCGCACGAGCTGTACACAATCGGAAGTACATGGTTTGAAGGTGGAGAGGAAATTTAAAATGAAGTGGTCTCATGTTTTGAACAAATATATGGCCGCGTTTCAAGGTATTTTCAGGGGGAAGTAAAGGTGAGTTGAATTTTTAAGTATATTCATGTATTTGCTGTTGAATGTTATTTATGCGTGGACCTACGAAATTGCTGAAGTATGTTACAGAGGGTTTACGCGGTATAAAACAAGCTGTCAACAACCAAGTTAATATTAATGCATTTTGCTGTTGAAAAATCATTCTTAATGAAATTATTATGTTCAATATCATTCAGTAATGTATAAAGCAATGTGTACATAATATTGATAAATAATGTATCAAGGTGCTTATGAGCTTATTGCTTTGAAACTGTAATTAATTTAACATGTTTCTTTCTTACAATTAATCACATTATTAGATATTCATCATTAAAATATGATTGGTCCATTAAAACGTATACGCTAACATTATTCAAAAGTGAAGATTCAAAATGTTTTGAAATACAATTAGCAAAAATATTCATACCTAGAGATAGATCAACATTTATCAATAAAGTGAAACATGGATAAGCAATTTACAAAGATCACCAGTGTTTAATTTCAACAACAGACGTTACAATTTTGTTTCAGGGACTACCTAGTACCTATGGACACTTGATTGACTATCCAAACAACGTTAAAGTCGACCTTATTATGAATATTTCAGCAAAGACCATAGAGTCTAGCTTGTCAAAGGATTTAGAACATTGTTCACTTGGATTCTGTGTCATACTTGCTGAAACTTTTCAGCTAATCGGGAACGAGGTAAATTTTTGTGAGTGAAAATACTAGAAGACCTTGAGGTCTGCATTCATCATGGATAAGCACAAAGCACAAAACGATATCACCATGTGATGTATTTTATATGAAAATAAGTTATATATCTGTAAATAAACTACGTTTCAACATGTTTTGATATTATGTATTCTTTCGTAAATATGTCTTTGATACAAAGTCAACCTTTCAAGGTGTTAAACACAGTGGTTTTAAGCTCTTTCGAAGTGGGATACCACATAGATGTGAGGCTAAGAGGTAAGGTTATACAATATAACCATCGCACGCCTGGTTATACGACATAGTTAACCTCTGATATTCACCTGATAACCACACCACGTGGTGTATATAAATAGACTGTGCGTTTTACGAGTGGGTTATATATGAAGAAAAAAACATAATATCAATTTCAACGTCTTTATTTTAAAATGTTCAAAAACAGGATATTGAATCTCATGTAGAGATATCACAATACTTGTACGATACGATTATATATCCCCTGGTATATGTTCGCACTCTCACGACTGAAGTATGGTTTAGTACATTTACTTCGTCACAAAAACTGTATACAAAACATAGGATATGTATACACTGTAGATAGAGGAATGGTCTTATTGATTATAATTGTATATACGTGCAATGTAATAGGAATCATACAAATTGAGTAATAAGCTAGTAAAGATTAAACGTTAGTAATATCTTAAAATCTATTGTATTAAATAAAGAAATTATGGTAATCAAAAACATCTTTGAAACTTATCATTAAGATATGAAGGACCAGAAAGAAACAATTTTATATCATTTTACCTATTTTAATAAACCAAAATCTGAAGTTCTAAAAGATATTCATTGTGTGTCAGAGTACTACCCTTATTTCCCCACAGAGGCAGCTCAGTGCCAGCAAGCCTCTGTTTTATTACGCCTAGATCCTGGGGTTCCGTCAAATTGCCCTAGCGACAAAAAGTTAAGATATCTCCCTTATTTGAATGAAATGAAAGCAAATGAAAACACTTTTTAGATATCCATGACTTGGGGAATTCGAATAGTGATATGGAAAATATCATGCCTTTATGTTTATTTTCATTTACATTGTGAGAGAGAAAGTATTTGAAAATCAGATATGGATCGGGGTTTTCATTAGATAGAAACTGTTTTATAATTGTGTACATTATTATTTGTTTTATGATAGATTTTATTTTACTTATTAACCAAACACAACTTATGAGAAGGTAAAGAGCGATGTTTTGATAAAGGACGAGTTATCCCCCCCCCCCCCCCCCCCCCCCCCCCCCCCCCCTGCATGTTAAATTTCAATGATAGCTTTGCCGAAGCATACGGAAATGACCGAGGTTTTGCGAATGAACACTTTTGAAACGGCGTCGCTGATTGCGCAACTAAGAACGATTGCCTCCAATCAGATTTCTACCTTTCTATCCCATGTAATACCCGTAATAGCGCAGATGCTTACCCGGGTATGACTGAGCTGCCTCTGTGGGGAGAGAAGGGTCCCTCTTGAGTCCATGACTTTTCACACAGTACAAATAATAAACAAAATCTTCACCCGGGTATGACTGAGCTGCCTCTGTGGGGAGAGAGTTAAGTACTTCTGACATAAATAGAAACATTGAGTTCGTGAAAATGTTGAATGTGATATGTTTAAAGGTTCAATAAACACCACTGTATTCAACAAAGATCTCACCCTTTCAATGAATTTTCTAAGATAAACAGTAGCTTGTGGATATTGCTAGTTACTATTCTCTCTTTCAACCCCTGCCGTACAGTGCTGTTCTAAATTAAGTACATCACGCTCGCGAACGTTTTTCAACATTTCGCAACATTTTGCACAGTGGTGTATCATCCTACGATTAGTCGACTGCAAATATTGATCCGTTATCACAATCAGTGACCAGATATACAGATAACTGTCATTTTCCGATGAATTTGCATGAGACAATTTTCAAAACATAGGCTAGGACCAAAACTTACAATCCTTGGATGAATGGTAAGGTAAAACATTATATCAAACAGTATTGGGAGCTAGAAACGTTTGTTGTTATTAAAAAGTTTCATAAAATATATGTGACAACACAACGTACATATAGAGAAGCATCACTCGATTATATGTTTAGCGTTTCCATCAAGTCCAAATATAATGCTATCACAAACAAAATGTTTTTAGCAATATTCAATCAGATACTCTGGATAAATCTGTTTCTCACTGAACACGACATAGACTCTAGGATTCCTATCATGGTCGCATGCAGTATCTGCAAGCTTCGTTCTGTCACTCGGGTCGTAAACTGGAGGACGAGTTATCCCCATTTCGCCTTTCCTTGACCTTCCCACAAGAACCTTTGCTTGGAACATGAACCTATGCTTATCTTTGTCTGCTTTTGTATAGCTATCAGAGTACTTTGCATCAACGGCAAAGTAAGCCCCTTCGCCATAGAGGGCACCGACACGTTTTCCAGCCAACCGGAAGTCTATGTTTTGATGCGGGATCATTTGTGCAGCTTCCGGTGTTGTCCCGTGATAGAGATGCTTTTCATTGGCCTGGCCCTTGCCGTAGGTCGCTTCCATATCCGCCTTAGCTCTGGATAAGAAAAAAAGTCATATTTAACATGACTTTTTTCATATATGTACATGTAATTCATGATGCCGATGTTGACGATAACGATGAGGATGTAGTGATGTACAATGCGGATAATTGTACTTATTTTTCTGATAGTAATGCATCATTGATGATGATAATTGCTGATGCTGATCATGATGATGTTAATTGTGCTTATTTTCTCGTTAATAATGCACCATTAATGATGATGATTATGATGATGCTGATCATCATGATGATTACAATGATTGTGATGATAACGATGGTGTAGATGATGCTGATGATAGCATTAACCTTACAGAGCATAATAATAATGATGATGCACTTTTAATCATGATTTTAGCGACGATGATGATGATGGTTATTGTTAATGATGCACTAAAATGATGAATCAATATGTTGATAATAATGATTAATATTGATACACTAATCATCTTGATGATGCCAATGCCGATGTCGAAGTCAGTGCTGATGCTGAAGCCGATTCCGATGATGATAATGATAATGATGACAACAATAAATCTTACACGGCATAATGTCCCCATATCTTGAGGTTCTGCACACGCTGAATGGACACAACTGACCGATTGGGGAGTGACTTCAGCAGGTGCCCGCTCACTGTCTTGTACTCGTCCATTGTGGCCGGGTCAGTGGGGGTCAGACTGACCAGTCTCAGATCCTCATCACCCATGCTTGACCAATGGGCAGGGGGCTGCTTAGTTCGACTCAGGAACGATTTGGGCATTTGGGCGAGTCTGATGAATTAGGTGTATCCATTAGAAATACAACTTCTGATTTTCGTATCACATGTCTTTAAAGGGGCAGTAGCACGTCTTTTGATATTTGATATTTTTATATTTTCAATGATAATCGTATGTTACTGCTAAATGTATTATTTTGATAGTGTCATAAATCTCATTGCACAAGCCAATCAGCCATAGTCAGAGGACAAAGTTAGAAGATTCACACAAAATCCATTGGCGGCCATTCTTTTTAACACCTTTTATTCATTTTCAGTAAGAAAAAGGAATCGCATGGCTAAACTTTAAATTGTATATTTGAATTATTACTGCTCCATTGTGTTTGAATACATTGTCTTTCAATTGGAACCATTTATTTTCATTTTCCTGACATCACCTTATATTTCAACCAAAACGTGCTACTGCCCCTTTAATGAGAGAACTTACATATAAAATATATGTATATTATTCATATTAAAAACAAACTAATTTAGCATAAACTCAAACTCGCGCCCTTTTCTTCAGAATGTCCTTTTGCGTTTCGTTCATTTGAAGACATTAACCATAGCTTCAAATGAGTTATGCTTTGGTTCGTAGATTGTGACTTAAAGTCAATCACTGTCATAACATCGCACTTATAAATTGTATATTGGGAACATGAATTAAAAAAACTTAAAACACTAACTAAAACAATGCTAGATATATGACATATCTATATTACTCAAGCACTGAAATATTATGAAAATCAACATAAGATAAAAAAACCTTTCTATGACGCGTCTGACTGTCATGTTTTCAATCAAATCGAGGGGTGTCTTCCCAGCATTGTTAGCAAGTGTTAATTTGCCGCCATTCTCCACAAGATGGCAACGTATAGCAATGGTCGCGTCTTCGTCACGTGACTTCAACAGTATATAAAACATAGTAAAGTTAAAATAAAAATGTTGAGGAAACGAGCAACACAGAGAGATCGATATTGAATCTTTCGACGATTTATGTATTTAAAAAGGGCTCTCCGCATGTCAAAAATGGAATTGAATATTAAATATTGATTTGAGGATAATATGAAATGAGTTAAATCAGTTTATACTTTTAAGTTTTATCCAAAATTATATGAATATGATAATATTAATACAGTGGCTTGCGTTTTACATCAATAAACTATTAGACCTTCATTGTTTTTGTTGTATCCTCGTCAACGCCACTTTCCATGTTCGCAAGATGCAAAGGTGTATTCCCTTCTTTGTCGGCCAAATTCACATCAGAACCTGTAAATAATCAGCTTGTTATGATTTTTCTAAATATTGCTTGCTTCCTGTTGTTCAATTATTTCAAACCACTATAACCTATAACCATTGATTTCATCGCCAAAGTGACGTCAACAGCAAATTAGTTTTTGAGAGGGAATGTTAGCAAACCTTCAATGTAAATGTATATGACTTTATTAACAATAATTAAATTATGATATGAATATTAATGAAGTCTTAACACTCAAAACTATGACCCTAAAAGAGCCACTCCGTGTTACAACTTTAGAAGCCTTATGAGATTATAAAAAACATGGCGATTCATAGATTTCATTATAGATTATTGCTTGGTGCCCCAAAGGGCACCAAATATTATGATTTGATTCTCCTAAAACTTTTCTGAATTCTCTCTATATTACTCTTGATATTTTCAAAGGGAAGCCGCGCCAATCACATGTGTTGTATCCAAATCAAAAGACCAATGAACAGAGCTGCAGCAAAAAATGCATTACGTCACCATGTGGGTAATACAAAATATTTGGCACATTAAACTGTGGAATATGATTTCGCTTTAAATGTCATGTTAAAAGAGAAACAATATTTTCTATTAAAGACGCTAATAAATGTTAACAGACTCAATCAAAAACATCTTCATTTGATGAAGAGTCTGCATTTGTTCCAGATAAGAGCATTATTTCGCATTCAATAATCGCAGAATCCACTTTTTTATAACCCACGCGATTTAATTTCACGCTGGGCTCGCCTAGCGATTTAAAAGTAATGTTTGTGTAAGAACGATGGTGATATCGAAAAAAGACTTATGTTTACTAATAGGTAGATCACTTACGACCACGTGACAAGTCATACTTAACGATGTCACTAAATGTTTACGTTGAAAACATGCATTTATTATCAGAGCTACTGAAATTGACTCGTGCTATATTTAGAATATGACCTACATCGCTGGTTCCATACGGTTACTATAAGGCCGCGGCTTAGCTCAGCGGAGCTGGGTTGAAATCCCGTCAGATCATCGGAAAGTATTTTGTTTATTATCTGTAATACTACAGTTAATAATTAACCAGCATGACAAGGAGATATGGTTTTGGCAGTACGTTTTGCACAATTTCCTGTCATTGTCAACGCTACATGGCAACCAATGCAGTGCTTTTACTTCAAGTAACAACATCACAATGCCATAACATCATAAACTGTCACTGTCACATCACTGTCTTGAAAATCTAGTGTTGTTGTGTTCAGAGATTTTTTTTTTTTCTCTGAGATCTCAAAAAGAGTGAATTTGAATGATAAATAGAATATCACCCTCGTGTGTTTTGATTTGAAATATACCAACAATCGTTGATGAATGTAAAACATATTCATAACTTTCAGCAATTCGTGTTGATAGAAATTAATTTTGTGAAATTAAATTTGAGTAATACTCGTGTTAATATTACTTCTGTTATCCAGTGTTGTATATATTATTGTTCGACAAATCACAATCTCCTTCAATTGCCTATGTGGCACCAAGCATGCCTTTTTAAAGGCTTTTTTTGTTTATGAAATTGTGGATAATATATCATTATACTACAGTTCCTTGTTTATTATGTTGTATTGTAAACCTAATATAATACAACATTTTTTCAGGACGTACCAAAACTCAAAATGGCGGACCAATAGCCGGTATTACTAGATATGAACTTTCATCAATGGTAAATCTGCTCAGACTATGAATACTTTTATAATCTGTTCCTATTATGATTATTGTTCATGAAATGAATACTCTATTCTGTAATTAATGATCAGCCTGCTACAACCGTATATATGTCTACGCATTATGCTCAAACCTATCTCCTGATGTCCATCGAGGGAAAACTCTCGTATCGCTGACGACTGTTGTTCAACGTTACTCATAGCCTGTCTGTTTTCAGCCAATCTATTTAGAACTCCGTACATTGTTATCTAGCGATGAGCCTATTAAAAATCCTATAGAACACCGAGTTTACAAGGAGCGTGCAGCGGGGAATGAAAAATATCATCAGATAGCCCTTCCAATTGTTAATTTGAAGCACACTAAGAGCACGCGGAACGAGGTCCGGGAACCAGTTTGCCGCTATTGCTGAAAGGGCATCTTTTGATTGGATTGCTATATATAGCGATACGAAAGTTTGTGATGGATGGATATCAGGAAAAAGATTGGAGCATAACAAGTAGGCATATAAGCTGACGTAGCAGGATGAACTTTGATCAACGTGTTACCTGATTCCATAAGAAGTCTAACCAAGTCCAGACTTCTTACATCTACTGCAAGATGAAGCGGAGTTTTGCCTTCACTATCCCGCACATTCGTCTTGGCGCCGGCCTTGACATGAAGAAAAAAGAGTTATTATAAAAATAGAGAATACTAAACGAATGGTAATGTGATAACATTTTTAAGCAACGAGTGTATAGAATTGGTATCAGGCGAACGAAAGTGAGTCTGATAAAAAAATCTATTCACGAGTTGCTTAAAAATGTTATCACATTACCATGAGTTTAGTATTTTATTTATTACTCAACACTCATATCAATAATTATATAAACAAATCGTCAAAACAAGAATCAGCTGACTTGGAACAGTCGGGGAAACCAGTGTATGAATTTCCATGAGTCCAAATAACATAGTTCGCTATTTTTTTTTTGTTTACACATGTTTACACCTATAAACATGATACAAAGTATATTGGTGAATATTGTCAATTTCATTATCAAAAGATGCATTGATAAAATAAACACTAAGAAGCAACGAAAACTGTCAACACATCATGGATTCGCAAAGTGACGTCATCAGATCGTCAAGTGACGTCATCGGAATGTGTCCTGTTTCTAGGTCACGTTATGTAGGCGAACAGTTTCAACGGCAGCGATTGATTGATTGATTGCATTGACATGAGTTACTGAATGTGTTGATAGGAATCGGGAGATAGAACTTGTGTAAAGGTATTTACACGATAACATGTTCAGATTGTGTGCTTGTTGAAGGGAAAGGTTATGGTGGGATCGAAGCAAGTAAACAGTCGAAGCGCCATGTTAATGTTATGGTAGGCTGAGGTGGCAACACCGCTTGTGACGGCACAGAAGGTGGACAAGTGATCAAGGGAAGGATTGATTTGTGCTGGGTAACAAAAAGATAATGCATTTAAAAAAACGCTAAGATAATATTCTTTCACATAAATTAACAGTTTGTTGAGAATGTAAAATTTGACAGTCGCCACTTATGAGTCACGTGATTGGACAATGTCATGTGACATTCAAAGGTAGTTCCGTTTCCAACGAGTGATCTCACCACGGTTGATATATAATAAGCAATGACATATAGGGTTAAACCGTAAAAATATAATCCATATTTTAAGGAAAGCACTGGAGAGTCATATTTTCACTGCAGTGAAAATATAATTCATATTTTCACTGCGGTGAGAAAAGTAGGTCCGAAGCTATTACCTCCCTTTGAAACACGATTATCTCCCTTTGTGGCAACTGAACGCAGGCCTCACGCAACGGCGTTGGTTAGGACAGAAGAAAAACTATTCTTTCCGATGTTTACGTACTTTCACCGTATCTCACGAAGTGAGAAAGTCACATTTCCACTCGTGGCTGAGCAACACGTGAAAATATCACTTTCTCACTTCACTCCATGAGATAGAAATGATATTCGGTAAAAACAATGAGATAGTCTTTATTTATGAACACTGATTTAACACAGACATTTGAAATACTCTCTATACGTTGAAACATTAAAGAAATACATTATTAAAAATATTTGAAAGTACTCTCTGCCCGAATTTCAAAGCTGGAACCTTTTCACACTCGAAAGATCTGAGTCCAGGTTACACAAAACTTGTACGTAATGTTAATTCAGTTTGATTAAGATATTAACCTGTTTGAAGTCATACAGTAACGATCTATAACTTGCATGTAATTACGTACATAAAAAGTACATCATATAAAAAAAGTTAAAAATACCTACACGCATTTTGGTTAAACACTTTGGTTCAAACATACCTACATACTTTGGTTCAAACATACCTCCCAGCCGGGATACCCTCACAACCACGGTCTGAATGCATCCACCTTTGTCGCATGTCACTGTAAATAGTCTAGCGCAGACAAAACCCAGTCAATAGCTATCCAATCACATTGTCATTCCTAAATAGCGTTAAGCGGCAAAATGTATAAGGAAGGGTTGATTAGAGTTACCTGCCCCTAGCATGATATCGAAAGCCTTTGTCGCTGTCCTTGCGATTGGTTAGATGAGCTCACGTCAAAAACGTCGGTGCATTCCATTCAGACCATGGCGGAGAGGATATCCCGACGGGTTCGAACCCCAATAGTGACAATATTACTATTCTGTTCCTCGGAGCACGGTCGATTATAATCATATCAGACTGCTCGCATAGCATGTAACTTACCGTCAGAAGAAAGCCAGAAAGAGCCACAAAACCGTTAAGGGCTGCAATGTGGAGAGGCGTGAAGAGACGGGGTCGAATCACTGCGTTCAGAACTGTCTTGTTCCTTTGCAGTAGCTTTTCGGGGAATCTGAAATTGAACTTCCTGTGACTTCACGGGTTCAGGTGTGGGGAGACAACAGGACATGCGGACCGTTTCACCCACGCTTTAATCTGACAGTCTTTTGTTACAGGTCATGTGATGCGCGGTACGGAATACTATGTGATGTACAACATGTTATTCTAAATATACTACAGATATTGTCGACAACGTCAAACGTTTCATCCCTTATCAGTCATTGACAAGTACGCTTTTAGCCTTATTTTGTGACCTGGTGGAGTGAAAGGGTTTAAAGGTTTAGATTCTGTAAGAAAGGGGGGATGGGTGGGAGATGGGACATAGGGACACTCTAAATGTTTTCAATATTATAAAAATCACTTCACAGTTAACTACAGATAGCACCAATCTGAATGGAAAGGTTTGACGCCCTCGGAGTTGGTTAGCTGAATATTCAGGGGAGATCACTCTAATAGATAACATTTTGGACTCACTTCACATCTCCATCAAGATTGCAGCAAGCGGCATGAAAAGGATTGAAGCCTTCAGAGTTGACGAGTTGTAGGTCCAATGAAGAGCACTCTAATAATGCGTCCATCAGTTCGTTGTTTTCAGATCTAATAGCGTCATGGAGAGGTGTGTCGCCATCTTTGTCCTAAGAGATGATATAAATTGAGTCAAAATCTTCCTACCAGTTTTATGTCCCGTAACAATGATGTGTTAATGCCTAGTGCTACGCAGTGTTATATGCATTAATTAAAGGGGTGTGTAAAGAGATTTCCAGAAGGTATTTATGCCTGAAAAGTAAACTGAACAAACATGAGATCAGAAAATCAGCACGTACAATTTAAGAAATGCTCACTTCCTACAGGAAGTATTGACAGTGACTTTAAGGTTTAGATTTAAAAATGCAAAAGGATTCTAATAGTATTGAATACGTCCTTGGTCAATAAAGCAAGTTGAATGCTATCATTTTAGAATATGTTAATCCTTTGCAAATTCTTACTTGTGTATTAGGATCCGCTTTGTTCTTGATAAGGATCTTTGCACAGGCAACACTTGGATCCTCCTTGCCTACAGCCATGTGCAGAGGTGTTATCCCTTTGGCGTTCTTAGCGTCCTTGGCGACCTTGACCTTCATCAAAATCTCAACCACTTCCGGGTGATCTCTAAAGTAAGTGAGTCGTACACATGATAGCTGTCGAGATGTATGGAAAATTATTGTTGTTATTGTCAACTTTGAATTATAAGCAACCAATCTTGATTAGTTATGACCTCTTGAAGTAACATAATCATTTTTATTACATAAGTAAACGTTGGAAACTAATTTTGTGTTAGTATTTACTTTTAATGGTCTCGTAGAATTTTACTTAATTAGTTGCCACTGTTGTAATGATATCATAATTAAAGATCTATGAGTTATGGCAATCACTTGCGTTTGAAGAATGTCATCTTCATATCAGCCGAGTTCAATAAATGATCTAGTTTAACATTTACACTCTGAAATGAAACGGTCATTAAATCTAAAATTATCAAAGTTATCCAAGAAAATAAAAAATATAGATTTTTTTCTTCATTTTGTCTCTCAAGGTTTCCTATATACTTGATCAGTCTTTTATCTTTTTTAGGGTCTAGCTGACGGATTGACGGAAATGAACCTACATACCGCGATTTGTGAACAATTTATCAATCAATATACACGGATCAGTAGAACACGGATATAGCGAACACGGATATAGCGAACACTGGGATATAGCGAACAAATTTTCAAGTCCCGTCCCTATATAATATCATTAAAATGATATGCGTATAGCGAACTCCGGATATAGCGAACTAAATTCTATGGTCCCTTGGAGTTCGTTATATCCGAGTTCTAATGTATATCATTATTTATCAATTAATGATAATCTTGCAGCGTTAGAAACAAAAAAACTGTATTTTTATCATTGTGTCACCTCCTTTTTTACATTTTTTTATGAATCGTTAATCGGTCGGGAAGATAAGATCATCAAAGAATCATTTGAGAGGGTGTGCGACAAGGTTGTCTCATCTTTCGTTTCATATTGCTCTAATACTCTGAGATCTTGGTATTCTATGAAATAAAAAAACCTTCAACTTATATAATACCACAGTCCTAATTAAACAACATGTCATATGTTTTCTTGAATCATACAAAATGATATTGAGAACTTACATCCATAAACGGTTCTTCATGATAATACCATACATTTAACTAGAAAAGCTAAGAATACCTTCAATAACGTGTGATGATTGAAATATGAATGAGATATTACCGATTCATAAGTGAAAAGGGTGAGTTACTTTAAACATTTTATCCATGAAAGAAGTATTTAAATGCATTAATTTCTAAAGTGTACATGTTCTTTTAACCCTGACACAGCGAAGGATTTATGTATTTAATTTTTCTCTTTTATTCCTCGGAGCAAGGCAGTCTGATTAAAATCGACCGTGTTTTGAGGGAAACAAAATAAAAAATATGAATCAAGACCTCCTCTCCACAACGGTCTGAAAACACCCAAGCTAGGTGTTTGTTCAACACCAGCTTGGCGCAGACAAAACCTAGTCACAAGCGGACCAATCACATTGTCCCTTTCAAAATCCTACATGGCGGCGACCATGTAGAAAATGGACTTTACAGGAGTTACATGCCCCTAGTTCTGATATCGAAAGTTTTTTACTTGTGATTGGCTAGATGAGCTTACGTCAGAACATGCGGGTAATGGGGGTGCCTTCAGACTGCGAAGGAGAGAAAAGCCGAGCTGTGTGAGGTTCGAGCCCCACTAATATTTTTACACTTTTTGTCCTCAAAGCAAAGTCGACTTTAATCAGACTGACTTTGGATTAAATCGGAGAAAACACGACTCCTCGATCTTCTACAAAAAGAAAAACCTCATCTTCCGGTTTAAATCCTTGAGGTTTTATCCCTCCGTTGAGGTGTTTTTCGAGCAGAAAACTTTGGAGGAGTGAGATATCCTTCACAAAAGGAAATAATAATCAAGTGTTATATCCTACCCTGATACAGCGAAGTGAAGAGGTGTGTCTCCCATCTCATTTGCCTTGTCCTTGTCACTTCCGGCAGTCAGTAGTGACGTCACTATTGCTGTTTTTCCTCGGTAGCAGGCGATGTGAAGAGCTGTAAACCCTTCTATTTGTTCATCAACCTGAAGCAACGGGTAATGTCAGCTCGAAAAGTGAGAACCAGTTAAACATTTCGGAAGGTAAAAAAGTCCATGTACAAGAATACTGATTTATTGTTAGTAAAGAGCCTTTAAAGTTTAAGAATTGTATTTGGTACTTATAAGTGGTTTATGAACTAGACAGATTTGATCATGATTTTATGACATTATTACAAATAAAATCACAAATCAATAAACTTATTTTAAAGTTTGATATTCTTTCTGTAGTACAATTGTGAGTATCTTGAGAGAATGGAGTATCCAGATAACATTTTAATTCACTTTCATCATGAATTTCTTTTAAAAAATCTTTTTTTTAATGTTAGATTTGATCATATTTGTGAACCATTGATAAATAAATTTATACTCGTATTGGACGGTCCATAATTCAGTTACGGTTAATTCAAGCTCTCTTCTAGTTTATTTGAATATGACAGTTGTAACAATAGTGCCAAATGAAATGGAATTAACACGCGTTAAACAGTCATAGAGACAGTCGTCAGTAGGAAGTATAATGATAACACGAAATGGAAATCTATCCATTTGCAACACTATGTCTTAAATCAATGTTCCATGATCGGTTAAGCGACGCAAATTAATTTCCATACCTAAAATGAATGCTGATCACATCAGGTGGCATTTGGTTGATAATTTATAAGTTATCATACTTCTTTGCATATTCGGGTTCAGTAATGATATGTTTGACTTACAAAAGAAAAATTGGCATAAACCCATGATTATAAAAAGATTTTTAAAATTACAACTTCCTCTTACAGATTCATCATGCGAGTTGAATTTATATTAAGGACCTGATGAAATATTGCGTATTCAACTATATAGTTTGGTAGAAAAATCATCCATTACAAAATTATCCAATTTTGATTTTAGACTTCACCACCAAAACTTTGCTGAAGCCAAAAATGAACCCACAATCAGTGACGTCAGCGTTATTTGTGTATATGGATCCATCTTCCATCTTGACACGAAGGTGTCTTATTAACGTGTTTGCTTTTGCAATTAATTGATTTCTTAGTCGAACTCTGATAAGGAATAGAAAAAGGAAGTCATGAGTGAAAAGGCAAAGGATAAATACCTTAAGATGACGAAATAGAGTGAGGGCAGCGCAGCATCAGGTGACTCTATTACATTTCGACAGCTTGATACTTTTCTTAAAGTGACACAGAGTATCTTTCTTAAAATTGTATTTGGTTAAGATAAGCTACAAAATATCTAATATGCTGATTGAAGTTCATATCTCATCACTGGACTTGCAAATATATCCATGTATGTGTAATATCTCTAAAATGCTTGATTTTATGGAAAAATCAAGAAAACATCTCAAATAAGTTTAATATTCGAAATTATCCATCCAATTAAACTTACGATACCAAGTAAACACTATCGAATCGAATATATCTTCCTGTGAGCATATGACAAGGTTTCAAAATTACGATTGGCGAATTTGCGCGCGCCATTCGAGCCCCTTTGTCCGGTTTTCGATCAAAATACCGACTTTGAATGGCCGTATTTTTGCTCTAATGTACTAATTGACCTTTACTTATTATTTTCAGTAACAGTTAGTGGTTCCCGATGTAATAACATCGATTTCAAAATTTTACATATGTGATCCTATCAACATCCTCTGTGTCTCTTTAAGAGTCCATTTGTGGCTATGATTGTCAATTTCTTGGGTAACATCAGTGTATAAAATAGATTGGAAACTTGATTTGTCAATTCCTGAAAATTGATTTGTCAATTCCTTAGGGGAAAGTAAAGAAAGTTTTTGAAAAGTTACTAGTCCTGACAAAAAAGTAGACATTTTAGGGACTGGTGGATTGGATATATTTATATAACACTGGTATTACACGTTAATATGTCTTTCCTATCGAAAGAGTTTCGTGAGTTTCAGTATCTTTACGTAACTCTGCAAAATACGCCCTTTTCTGATCATACCAATTTACTGATAATTAATTAATGAACCTACAAAGAAAAGGAACAAATGCTGTTTAACCTTTACACTCTGCATATGCACCTTTTAAATGACCCTGACCTTACTCTTGTCCGGTGACCTCAGCAACGACTTGACCTTCTCTACATCGTCCGCCTTGACCGCAGTCATCAGCGGGCTGACGTCAGACCGGTCACCCACACTAGCCATGTCCAATTCGGCCAACAACGCAGGCAACTTCAGTGCAATATCTGGAGGTTAGCAGTCATAATCAAATATAAAACGATTTATCTTCAATACAACTATTGCAAGTGAGCTGAAACAACTGTATTTCTTTGACACTTACTTTAGAATTTGATTCAATTGTGTCACATAAAAACATCTTCAGTTTTCCACGCCTGAATGTTCTGATTCTCTAAATGCTTTCGCCCCTTGGACTTTAGAGTTACAGAGTTATGTCCCTTGATTCTGAAAATGGACTTTAAGGGAATCATATGCTCAAATATCTCAGGTCGATTGCACCATGATGAAAGGAATTTTGGTTTTGAATACAGTAAGTTGTTGTTTGACGCTGCTTAGGCAATATTGCAGCAATTAGCGGCGTGGGTTTTGAATACACCTGATAATATTTTTTAACAGAATTTGAAAGCAATTTCCGAAGTGACATTATTGAGAGAGTTAATAACCTTGATTCTTGATTCTCTTATTTACCGGTCTGATAATACAATGGGGACAAGGTTTCACAGAAAATATTACACAAGAGTGAATAAAATTTTGGTTTTGGATACACCTGGTGATAGTCCTGGTCGAATTTGAAGCCATTTCTGAAATATCATTTTTGGCCAGTTGTACATGACCCTTTATTCCTCTACAAAAGTTCTAATGTTCCAATGGAGAGACATATTCTCAAACAATATCAAAACCCTTGTGAATTACGTTTCGGTTTCAGAAGTAATGTCTTTCATTGACCTATGCTATATATCAGATCGTGGGGTTATGTGAGCCATGCTCACCTTTTTCAATGTATGCATTCAGTCTTCACGGTGTTACATGGTTATATTATATGCCCATACCGTCGGTGAGAAACCCCCATTGCCCTTTTTGTGAAGTTGTCATCGTCTGGCTCTTCTTGGTGTCCGTGTTTGACAGATTGACCAGTGAAACCTTCCTGTCTTGGAACACGCAGACAACAGGGCTTAGCACCCAGGATCTGACCTTGAACTTGACCTTCATATCACCATCAGCATCTATAGCTATGACCTCGCCTTCTTCACCAAGGCACTTGAAGGATACCTTTAGCGAAATGAAATACAACTCAAAAGAATAGAAGGAACATTCAAGTGTGTTTAATTTGCAAAAATCAAATGATAGCTGCTCAAAAGGAAAGTATTCGTTTAGAGTTCTTTTTATACACACACCTGACTATAGGCCTCAAATTTCTGAGCATTGGAGTTGGGGTTTTTGGGGGTTATTTTGTTGCCAAATTTGATTTTTTTTTTTAAATTACGACTTTTCTATCACATTCTTTATGTATTTCTCAAATAATTCACTGGGTACAACCCAAAAGTAATAAATTTGCCATAGAATTTGCAATCCCTTGCTATGTTTCTGACATCGACTCTCAATACAAAATCATAGTATACAGTACAGTATAAATATCAGTACTGTACTTTAGTCTTTGATTTCATACATGCTTCACCACGCTCTTATATGAAATGCACTGAATATTGTACTAACTCTTATTGAAATCTTTTGAGAAGTAATAGTATATCACAGCGTATATATACCATCATTTCTTCTATTTGTTAGAATGGAAACACTGTGTTTTGGTAAACTTTTTCAAATCTTCAAGGGGACTGACGGTTGTTTAAAGTCATGCAAGTCACTTCCTTAAGTAATAATTATAGTCATTACATACATCAGCCATCTTATCATTCCAGCCGCCATGTCCTTGTTGAAGTTCAAGAGCCGCGTTGTAGTTTGTTATAGTCTTCACAATGTCGCCAACAGAAAATGTATGCAGCTACGGAAGAAATGCGCATAAAAATGTATGTAACGAAATATTTTAGATCTTGTAATTTTAAATTTCAATATTAAATTGATATTAAAAAATGCGAATGTTATTATAAGTAAAATCATTTCAAGAGTAAGACCATCCTGTCTCAGGGTACGAACTGTACGCTAACTCCACGTTACGCTAACTCCCGACTTGGGATATAGCCAACCAAATCATTTTCTCGCCACCTTCTCGATAAAATTTCAACGAGAAAATTATTTGACTGGTTATATTTAAACTGATTTATTGTTTCAGAAAATAACATATCAATGTATAAGAATTTGGTGTTATGTAAACTGGCAACATATGGCTGATGTTTGTGTTATTGTTTTATTTGTATACATCAAACTCCTATGTTTTGTGTAAATGATATAAATTGTTATAACCTGAATTCAAAAAGTAACTTTGCAATTTTAAAACTGAAATTTCGAAAACGATTTCATGTTTACATTTTCATCTAAGTTGACAATGACATAGTTAAACCCACACTTTCAAGTTTAAAACTTTTAATTGAGCAATTTTCATGCATTTTTGCAGAAAGGAGGAAAATGTCATAGTCACGTGACGTTTCCGCTGGAACTTAGTCACGTGACAAAATAATAACTGTCCATAATGAATGTTTGTCAGTCCAATATTGAAAAAACACCTTAAACCAGTGAAACATTATAGCAAAAATATCGCCACTCTTCTCTGAAAATTGACAAAATTGATCAAACACAGCCCTTGGTACAAGAATTGGTAGTGTTCCTTCATTTCTAATTCTAACTCGATCCGGCTATACAGAGAGGTTGTGAGGATTGCTGACAACCCTGAAACACAAAAAAAACCAGTTGTTTTTTCACTGCATGAGAGCCGATATCTGTGACGTTGTCTCTCAGTGACGTCAGAGATAGCAAACATCAAAGGTCGGCATGTTTTTATGTTCTCGTGCACTTTATGAACTTGGACAGATCTAATTAGAGCTCATCGACTGCTAAGTTGATAGCTATTGGTCACTAAACATCAACACATGGCAATTTCATTCGAAGTAAACCGTCAGAATTTGCATGCAATAACAATATTTAATTGCGATTGTTGAGCTCTTAAGGCTTGTTACCATTTGTACGACTCAAAGATGTGTCAATATGACAAGTAAGACTTATGTCCACACATTCCCATTAATGGAAAAACTTCGATGCAGACGAAATGTGAAGTTGAACCTGCTGACAGAAGACGTGATCTAACGTTTGACCTTTTTTGTTACTCATGGCAGATTTGGAAGTTATAACACTCGGCCTGCTCAAACCTGGTACTTAAGTAGCACATTTTAGTACTTTAACGAAATTATTGCGAAAACAGCATTTGAACGAACGTCTGAACAACCAAAATTTTTACTCCTGCCCACTTCAGATCAAATAAGTGCAAAACTGGGTTTCCCACCTTTAATTTGGATTCGCTGGTTGTTTAAACAAATGATTGATTCATAAGAGGTACTTTGTTTACTTAAATTTCTATCGTTGTTCATTCGTCAATCTGAGTCATTATAAAATTGGGCAAAGTTTCTTTTGGAAGTCAGTGTATGTTTTATTTTCAAGGGTAACATATCATATACAGTCCAATCCCTGTATGATTAAATCTATTCTAATGTTTAAACTATCCCATCAATATACTGGAAACCCATGATTAAAATAACTTTTTTTTATCAATATTACAATAGTATCTTATCATTACATTCATTGGCCTGTTTCCTTAATGATCACTCATACAATTCAAGTTATTAAACAATGAAAGGAAGAATGAACATGCAGGCAAGTAGATATCTTGACCCGTTTCACTACCATAAGCTACCCATGTTCTGAACCGGATGTATACCATGCTAGTAACCAGGTCCTATAAGGCTTTAGATGTTGATTAATATTAATTGCAATTTGAACATTTTTATGTTGTATTTTCAAGTGTTACATTTTATTAAAAAACACACCCTAAAACGCTAAAAACTGATGAACCACTTACTCACAATGAATAACTGACATTTTTATATTTGACAAAATATTATTTTCTGAGAATGATGGCTATGAATTTTTCAAAATTAAATGATAAATTTCAAAATGTTCATATACTTTTTAAGATATGTAACCACGCTTTTTTATAAAAGGAGTTACCTTTTTAATACATACATTCATAATGTTTTGAAATATCGTGAATTCAACTGATTGAGTGGCACAAAATATGTCAACAATCATATTGTGCAGACAATATCTTTTTACATTCTGTTCAGTTCGCATGTACATTATATGTAATCTGGCCTTGTTATTGAATGTAACCTATATCATATGGACCTTGTCCCAACGTGGATATCTGACAACCGCACGAAGTATCTTCATGTCTGCCCTTGAGAATGTCAAGGTTATCTTCAATATAAGGCGCATGAGATAGCCTAGCACTTCATTGCTGCACTGAACCAGACAGTGTTAACAGCTCTGTGTTTCAATATGGAGTTTGCCGGCTTTTTCTCTCTGTGCTTCACGTTGTCTTTGGTGTGCTGTGTCAGTTGTAGGGAGGACATTGGACTGATAAATGATAAACTGGACATGCTTGAAACTGGAATGGATGTACTCTCGGCACGATTTGATTATTTTGAAAACAGAATGATGGCCGATAAAACTGATATCATACATAAGCAAAAAAGGAATATTCTGAAGATGAAGAGAAAATTGAAGACAGAAATACGACAATATGTTACTCAGGCCCTGTCTGAAATAATCCCAGGTGAGTCTGTTGAGGATCTGATCAAGTCGGAAATGATATCCGAGATGAGGCATCTGAAAAGGGCGAACCATCAGATGAGGACACAACTCCATCTAATGAGGACATCCCTTGAACAGGTCGAAATGGACACCATGCATACAGAAAACAGTAAGTTGGTCTCTAGGCTTCTTAAATCAGATCGTTTGACAGTAGAAACACATCTTCAAATCGGGGAACTTGATGATAAACTTAAAGAGTTGAATGATTCATGTACATCATTAAATAAAACAATCAGCAAATGTTTTGATTCAATGCTTGAATGTCAACATTGCCTGAAGTCTGAACAAGTAACAAGTGAATTGGCAAAGCATGATCGCCAGATCAGCAAACTAAACCAGACAGTGAGTGATTTGTTTAATCCATTGAATACAAGTGTCAGTAAAGACACTTTTCCTGCATCAGAAACAGCAGTCTCCTCGTCCAGTGCAGCACCAACAACGACAACAACACTTACAACGCTAACAACGACAACAACACGACCACCAACAACAACATCTCCACACGAAGAGAGAAGTCGGATCCTTGTAGCCCCATATTATTTTCCAGCTAATCTTCAGATGCGTCAAAATTCAATCATTTATCCTTACCTTTCTCTTAAAGGCTATCAGTCTGTTGTCTATATTTCAAAATTAAACTCCCTGTTGATTGGTTTATACAAGCCTCACAGGATCATCACATCAGAACTTGACACTTCAAGGACTTCAATAATAAGGAACAATGTAAGAACAAGAGGAATTGCAGCTGATGAGGAAAGAGGAATTGTCTTCCTTACAACAATTCATCCCACTAAGACAATAAGTAGAATGGGTCTACGTGGGGAAAGGTTAACTTCAATAGTGAGCTTATCAGGAAATATTTATAATCCTCTTGCTATTGCCCTGAACCCGAAAGTGAAAACTATATATGCTTGTCAAATTGATAGGCTGTTAAAGGTATTTTATAATGGCACTGGTTTAAGGAACCTGGATATCGGGTCCAGAATTTATGCAGTTACTCTTGACCTCAACAATGGTCAACTTTATTATAGTAGAGCGAAAAAGATGATGAAAATGTCTCTGGCTACCGAGATAGGAAGTGAATTGATACAGTTTTATTTTTATTTTTGGAATCTCATTTTCTACCAAAACAGTGTGTATTACACGAGCTATAGTAATTCGCCTAGTGTACTAGGTGTAGTTGATTTTGGACAGAATAATGTGTCCAAAACACTTCAGACATTGTCATATATTCAGGTTTCCAGTGCTAACACACATGTTATTTGTTTGATCCCATAATTTCTCCACACTTTTTTTTATGTATCATATTTTATACTCTTTTCATGTATATATATTTGTGTTGATTAGCTTACTTTTTATTCTCGCATTGCTTGCCTCGACATTGAACACAACAATGTGTCTTATATAAATAGACTTTGTAGGTTTCTAGGTATAGACATGACCATATTGTGATTTGGTTGATAGCTTAATCATACGAAATCAGCATTTGATACAGGGGAATAATTTTTCATGTACATTGTATATGTCATGTTTAAAAATGTTAAAACTGCCTTGCTAAGTGAGTTTGGATGTTACAAAAAAACACAGGGAAAAACGATTTTAAAAATATATAATAATATAACAAGTTTTCTACTGCTGTTAGGCAGTTGATTTCGATATTTCCTTTAAATCCTATGTCACCCACCAGAAATTCATGAAACAAATGACAATAAATTCATTACTCTTGAGTAACTTTGATTGTACCATTTTGATTTGTTGTGATAATATTTTTAATACAGCTTTTGTGTGATGACGTTAGTGCAGTTTTAACTGAGAATGCAATAGTAAAATATCGTGAAGCAGTGGGTGTAAACACTTCCTCGGGGATTAAGCTAACGAGGTTAATACATTCTGCAAAAGAAATTCAAACAGTATATTTGTGAATATACAATTTTTGGGTAATGAAAGTTGTGAAACATACGTAACTACCAGTTGTTTATTTTTGTGTGTTTGCACAATATAATCGTGACATTAAAGCTATGTGTTTTTTGTTTGTTTTATCATGTTTTTTAAAAAAAACCATCTCTTTCAAATGAGTAAATTCTGTGACAGACAATTGGTTACTTCTTCAGTAAATTGTATAAAAAGGCCCTTTTCTTCATATGAAACTTATTTCCACTACTTTCCTGGGAACCAAGGAATCTAGATATACCAGAGTAGATTGTCGTATTTATCACTTCAGGCAAAGAAAGTGCTTAAATGATAAATATTATGATTTTATTTGATCATTCCTTGATGTTTTCATTAAAGGCTCTTCACATCTGATGCACCTTATGATTCTGCAATTTTGAGAGATGATGTAATATTCTAATATTTATAATTAAGAGAGTTCATACACATTTGACGGACAAATTTTATAATCAATATAAGATGAATATATTTATATTTATTGTTTATATATTTTTTTGATTATCTTGCAGGTAAATAAATGTTTGTGTACAAGTTTGATTTTTCAGAATAGGCCTATATATGTATGACCATATCCTCTTTCACTCGATTGTGCATCAATAGAATATTGAAGCTTGTTAAGTATCTCACAACAATAGAGTCTTAACTAATTACGAAACCAAACAAATAAGAGACTATTTTATCATCTAAGTATCTACATGTAGATCTTAATTACACACATTTTTATGAATGTTTTAAGGTGTTGAATATGCATTCCTCTTAGAAATAGAGTATTTATGTTTACTGATGTATGTGCAACATGCTCTCATTGCAAAATAAAAAATGTGATATCAGAATATTTGTTATTTATCTATGCGTAAGACGTCACACCCGAACCTCTGTAAAAAGGTCACCTGCATATAAATGCCACTTTTGGTCGTTCCCCTGGCAGCAAAAGTGTTAAAAAGAGAGTTCTACAGTTATATAAATGTGGTAGAAGTTTTTGGGGAGATAATTCAGCCAATGAAAATACTTTTTGGTTATCCACGACTTCGGGAATTCTCAACGGCCGTATAGTGACTTGCAAAAGCATCATGCCTTTAAGTTTATTTTTCATTTACAGTGTGAGAGGGAAAGTATTTGAAAATCATATATGGATAGGGTTTTTCATTGGAAAAATACTGTTTTATAATTGTGTAAATTGTTCTTTGTTTTATGATAAATTTTAGTTTATTAATTTTACCAAATAAAAACTAATGAGAAGGAAAAAAGCGATACTTTGTAGAAGAAAGAGTTTTCTCCCCTGGATGCCGAACCACACGGGAATAGCCGAGCTTTTGCGAATGACCATTTTTGAATCGGCGTTGCTGATTGCACAACTAACTTCGATTGCCTCCAATCAGTTTTCTACCTTTCTATCCCATTTATTAGCCGTAATAGAACAGAGGCTAACTCGGGTATGACTGAGCTGCCCTTGTGGGGAGAGAATGACATTGGTTATGGTTGAGATAATGACCTACAGCCGAGTGGGTATCAGATATAACTTTCAAGCGACAGTGAGAAGGTTATATCTGATGGCCACGAGGATGTGGTCATTATCTCACATACACCACATGGCTTTACCAATTTGCATTTTAACAAAAGTAGAACATCAACCAAATATTTAGTTATTTGATAGTTGTTGTTATGGGGTAGAACTTAAATACATTCAACTTCTTAACATTTCATTTGCACAATACGCGAATTTCACGTGCAGATTGAGCATGCCAATCAGACATTCTGAGCAAGAAGTAAAATATGTTTTTTGTTGTTTCGACCAAAATTCTACATTGAACTGAAATTACATAATGTGAATACAATTTGTAAAAAACGTCACCGGTATTGTGATTTATGGCAAATGATATTATTATGTATAATACACTATTCAGTACATCAAATATTTCCCTCTTTATGAAGCAAAAGGTGTTGCTACACCAACGTTGTCAATTTCACCTTGTGATGCACGGATTTTAAGTAAATAGCACATCGCACGAGCTGTACACAATCGGAAGTACATGGTTTGAAGGTGGAGAGGAAATTTAAAATGAAGTGGTCTCATGTTTTGAACAAATATATGGCCGCGTTTCAAGGTATTTTCAGGGGGAAGTAAAGGTGAGTTGAATTTTTAAGTATATTCATGTATTTGCTGTTGAATGTTATTTATGCGTTGACCTACGAAATTGCTGAAGTATGTTACAGAGGGTTTACGCGGTATAAAACAAGCTGTCAACAACCAAGTTAATATTAATGCATTTTGCTGTTGAAAAATCATTCTTAATGAAATTATTATGTTCAATATCATTCAGTAATGTATAAAGCAATGTGTACATAATATTGATAAATAATGTATCAAGGTGCTTATGAGCTTATTGCTTTGAAACTGTAATTAATTTAACATGTTTCTTTCTTACTAATCACATTATTAGATATTCATCATTAAAATATGATTGGTCCATTAAAACGTATACGCTAACATTATTCAAAAGTGAAGATTCAAAATGTTTTGAAATACAATTAGCAAAAATATTCATACCTAGAGATAGATCAACATTTATCAATAAAGTGAAACATGGATAAGCAATTTACAAAGATCACCAGTGTTTAATTTCAACAACAGACGTTACAATTTTGTTTCAGGGACTACCTATGGACACTTGATTGACTATCCAAACAACGTTAAAGTCGACCTTATTATGAATATTTCAGCAAAGACCATAGAGTCTAGCTTGTCAAAGGATTTAGAACATTGTTCACTTGGATTCTGTGTCATACTTGCTGAAACTTTTCAGCTAATCGGGAACGAGGTTAATTTTTGTGAGTGAAAATACTAGAAGACCTTGAGGTCTGCATTCATCATGGATAAGCACAAAGCACAAAACGATATCACCATGTGATGTATTTTATATGAAAAAAAGTTATATATCTGTAAATAAACTACGTTTCAACATGTTTTGATATTATGTATTCTTTCGTAAATATGTCTTTGATACAAAGTCAACCTTTCAAGGTGTTAAACACAGTGGTTTTAAGCTCTTTCGAAGTGGGATACCACATAGATGTGAGGCTAAGAGGTAAGGTTATACAATATAACCATCGCACGCCTGGTTATACGACATAGTTAACCTCTGATATTCACCTGATAACCACACCACGTGGTGTATATAAATAGACTGTGCGTTTTACGAGTGGGTTATATATGAAGAAAAAAACATAATATCAATTTCAACGTCTTTATTTTAAAATGTTCAAAAACAGGATAATGAATCTCATGTAGAGATATCACAATACTTGTACGATACGATTATATATCCCCTGGTATATGTTCCAATCTCACGACTGAAGTATGGTTAAGTACATTTACCTAGTCACAAAAACTGTATACAAAACATAGGATATGTATACACTGTAGATAGAGGAATGGTATTATTGATAATAATTGTATATACGTGCAATGTAATAGGAATCATACAAATTGAGTAATTAGCTAGTATAGATTAAACGTTAGTTATATCTTAAAATCTACTGTATTAAATAAAGAAAATATGGTAATCAAAAAACATCTTTGAAACTTATCATTAAGATATGAAGGACCAGCAAGAAACAATTTTATATCATTTTACCTATTTTAATAAACCAAAATCTGAAGTTCTAAAAGATATTCATTGTGTGTCAGAGTACTACCCTTATTTCCCCACAGAGGCAGCTCAGTGTAAGCAAGCCTCTGTTCTATTAAGCCTAGATCCTGGGGTTCCGTCAAATTGCCCTAGCGACAAAAAGTTAAGATATCGCCCTTATTTGAATGAAATGAAAGCCAATCAAAACACCTTTTAGGTATCCATGACTTGAGGAAATCGAATAGTGATATGGAAAATATCATGCCTTTATGTTTATTTTCATTTACATTGTGAGAGAGAAAGTATTTGAAAATCAGATATGGATCGGGTTTTTCATTAGATAGAAACTGTTTTATAATTGTGTACATTATTATTTGTTTTATGATACTGTAGATTTTATTTTACTTATTAACCAAACACAACTTATGAGAAGGTAAAGAGCGATGTTTTGATAAAGGAAGAGTTATCCCCCCCTGCATGTTAAATTTCAATGATAGCTTTGCTGACGCATACGGAAATGACCGAGGTTTTGCGAATGAACACTTTTGAAACGGCGTCGCTGATTGCGCAACAAACAACGATTGCCTCCAATCAGATTTCTACCTTTCTATCCCATATAATACCCGTAATAGCACAGATGCTTACCCGGGAATGACTGAGCTGCCTCTGTGGGGAGAGAAGGTCCCTCTTGAGTCCATGACTTTTTCACACAGAACAAATAATAAAGAAAATCTTCACCTGGGTATGACTGAGCTGCCTCTGTGGGGAGAGAGTTAAGTACTTCTGACATAAATAGAAACATTGAGTTCGTGAAAATGTTGAATGTGATATGTTTAAAGGTTCAATAAACATGTATTCAACAAAGATCTCACCCGTTCAATTAATTTTCTAAGATAAACAGTAGCTTGTGGATATTGCTAGTTACTATTCTCTCTTTCAACCCCTGCCGTACAGTGCTGTTCAAAATTAAGTACATCACGCTCGCGAACGTTTTTCAACATTTCGCGAAGATAGCGATGTTAATTTTGCACAGTGGTGTATCATCCTACGATTAGTCGACTGCAAATATTGATTTAAACATATTTTATTCACGATGAAAGGATTGGGTACAAGTTATCCAACTTAGTGAAACCCTCTCCTATGTACAGTGCTGACATGAAATGTTGAAAATCAATATATATCGAAAACAAATTAAATACAATACAATGATTTATATATACAATGATATATACAAAGAAAACAGAGGAAGAAATATATAGAATACATATACATGTATAGAAAACTAAGGGGAAAAGTAAGCTTTTCTTTCAGTTATCAAATCTTTTTGACTTGGAGATATACATGTGAACTTCTTTAAAAATAGTAATGTTGTCATTGTAGGTTAGATCTGCGCTGCCATATAATATTAAATCTAAATTAACTAGTACTCTGTTAAAACATATTCTGTCGATGTTTTGAAGCATTGCATGCCTTAAATCTGAATATAATATACATTCCATAAAATAATGTTTGGAATTTTCATAAGATAACTTACATTTACACATTGGAGTATCTTCTAGGCCAATTTGGAATAAATCGCTCTTTAATTTGCTGTTGGAATATCTCAATTGGGTATGAATTACGTTTAATCTTCGTTTACCAAATGAAAAATAAGGCGGTGCTTTGGGCTTCTTTTGACATATATGAGACTGGAAAGTAGTTAGGGTGCCACATTCTCTGATATGATAAGGGAGATTATTCCAAAGTTGGGATGTTGATGGAAGAAATGATTGACTGTAAAGCTTTGTGCGAGAAAAAGACAAGGAGAGATCACGGACATTTCTAAGATTATAATTTGTCCTTGATGAAACTGATTAAGGCATAAGGTCACATAAGTAGGATGGGGCATTACCATTATATATTTTATAAAATAAGGATAATTTTCGATACTGCCGTCGTTCTTTTAAAGGTTGCCATGCTGTCTCAAATGTCAATGAATCACGAGCAGCATATTTAGGGAGGCCAGTAACTATCCTGGCAGCTTCGAACTGTACCTTTTCAATTTTATCTGCTAAATCTGATGAGCAACCGTCCCACAGTTCACAAGCATATTCTAGATGCGGTCTTATAAAAACAACGTAGATTTTGTTCAAAGTATCTCTATTTAACATGAATTTCAATTTTCTCATCGACGAAACCATCAAGGAGGTTGTTTTCACAATGTTGTTAATATGAGTGTTCCATTTACAATCAGACGAGAATGTAATTCCAAGATGTTTGTGGTTTTTTTCAAAGGTAACATTCTCATTTTGAAATTTCAAGTTGAGAGTCATATTGTGATTTTTTATACTAAAGAGGACGGCCTCCGTTTTGCTTGGATTGTAGGTAACAAGCCATCGCTCTGCCCAACTAGTCAAAATTTGAAGATTTCTATTCAAAGTATCTTGCATGAGTTTATGGTTGATTGATGAAAACCCCATTGATGTATCATCTGCAAACAAGCGTGCGACACAATCTAATTTGTCTGCAAATATTGATGCGTTATCACAAACATTGACCAGATATACAGATAACTGTCATTTTCCGATGAAATTGCATGAGACAATTTTCAAAACATAGGCAAGGACCAAAACTTACAATCCTTGGATGAATGGTAAGGTAAAACATATATCAAACAGTATTGCATTGGGAGCCAGAAACGTTTGTTGTTATTAAAAAGTTTCATAAAATATATGTGACAACACAACGTACATATAGAGAAGCATCACTCGATTATATGTTTAGTGTTTCCATCAAGTCCAAATATAATGCTATCACAAACAAAATGTTTTTAGCAATATTCAATCAGATACTCTGGATAAATCTGTTTCTCACTGAACACGACATAGACTCTAGGATTCCTATCATGGTCGCATGCAGTATCTGCAAGCTTCGTTCTGTCACTCGGGTCGTAAACTGGAGGACGAGTTATCCCCCTTTCGCCTTTCCTTGACCTTCCCACAAGAACCTTTGCTTGGAACATGAACCTATGCTTATCTTTGTCTGCTTTTGTATAGCTATCAGAGTACTTTGCATCTACAGCAAAGTAAGCCCCTTCGCCATAGAGGGCACCGACGCGTTTTCCAGCCAACCGGAAGTCTATGTTTTGATGCGGGATCATTTGTGCAGCTTCCGGTGTTGTCCCGTGATAGAGATGCCTTTCATTGGCCTGGCCCTTGCCGTAGGTCGCTTCCATATCCGCCTTAGCTCTGGATAAGAAAAAAGTCAGATTTAACGTGACTTTTTTCATATATGTACATGTAATTCATGATGCCGATGTTGACGATAACGATGAGGATGAAGTGATGTAGAATGCGGATAATTGTACTTATTTTTCTGATAGTAATGCATCGTTGATGATGATAATTGCTGATGCTAATCATGATGATGTTAATTGTGCTTATTTTCTCGTTAATAATGCACCATTAATGATAATGATTATGATGATGCTGATCATCATGATGATTACAATGATTGTGATGATAACGATGGTGTAGATGATGCTGATGATAGCATTAACCTTACAGAGCATAATAATAATGATGATGCACTTTTAATCATGATTTAAACGACGATGATGATGATGGTTATTGTTAATGATGCATTAATATGATTAATCAATATGTTGATAATAATGATTAATATTGATATACTAATCATCTTGATGATGCCAATGCCGATGTCGAAGTCAGTGCTGATGCTGAAGCCGATTCCGATGATGATAATGATAATGATGACAACAGTAAATCTTACACGGCATAATGTCCCCATATCTTGAGGTTCTGCACACGCTGAATGGACACAACTGACCGATTGGGGAGTGACTTCAGCAGGTGCCCGCTCACTGTCTTGTACTCGTCCATTGTGGCCGGGTCAGTGGGGGTCAGACTGACCAGTCTCAGATCCTCATCACCCATGCTTGACCAATGGGCAGGGGGCTGCTTAGTTCGACTCAGGAACGATTTGGGCATTTGGGCGAGTCTGGTGAATAAGATGTATCCATTAGAAATAAAACTTCTGAATTCGCATCACATGTCTTTAAAGGGGCAGTAGCACGTTTTTAGATATTTTATATTTTTATATTTTCAATGATAATCGTATGTTACTGCTAAATGTATTATTTTGATAGTGTCATAAATCTCATTGCACAAGCCAATCAGCCATAGTCAGAGGACAAAGTTAGAACATTCACACAAAATTCATTGGCGGCCATTTTTTGTGAACACCTTTTATTCATTTTCAGTAAGAAAAAGGAATCGCATGGCTAAACTTTAAATTATATATTTGAATTATTACTGTTCCATTGTGTTTGAATACATTGTCTTTCAATTGGAACCATTTATTTTCATTTTCCTGACATCACCTTATATTTCAACCAAAACGTGCTACTGCCCCTTTAATGAGAGAACTTACATATAAAATATATGTATATTATTCATATTAAAAACAAACTAATTTAGCATAAACTCAAACTCGCGCTCTTTTCTTCAGAATGTCCTTTTGCGTTTCGTTCATTTGAAGACATTTAACCATAGCTTCAAATTAGTTATGCTTTGGTTCGTAGATTGTGACTTAAAGTCAATCACTGTCATAACATCGCACCAATAAATTGTATATTGGGAACATGAATTACAAAAGACTTAAAACACTAACTAAAACAATGCTAGATATATGACATAACTATATTACTCAAGCACTGAAATATTATGAAAATCAACATAAGATAAAAAACCTTTCTATGACGCGTCTGACTGTCATGTTTTCAATCAAATCGAGGGGTGTCTTCCCAGCGTTGTTAGCAAGTGTTAATTTGCCGCCATTTTCAACAAGATGGCAACGTATAGCAATGGTCGCGTCTTCGTCACGTGACTACAGCAGTATATAAAACATAGTAAAGTTAAAATAAAAATGTCGAGGATGCGACCAACACAGAGAGATCGATATCGAACGTGTCAATCTTTCGAGGATTTATGAATTTAAAAAGGGCTCTGTGCATGTAAAAAAATTAATTGAATATTAAATATTGATTTGAGGATGAAATGATTTAAATCCGTTTATACTTTTATCTTTTATCCAAAATTATATGAATATGATACAGTGGCTTGGTTTTTTACATCAATAAACTATTAGACCTTCATTGTTTTTGTTGTATCCTCGTCAACGCCACTTTCCATGTTCGCAAGATGAAAAGGTGTATTCCCTTCTTTGTCGGCCAAATTCACATCAGAACCTGAAAATAATCAGCTTGTTATGATTTTCTAAATATAACTTGCTTCCTGTTGTTCGATTATTTCAAACCACTATAACCTATAACCATTGATTTCATCGCCAAAGTGACGTCAAAACCAAATTAATGTTTGAGAGGGAATGTTAGCAAACCTTCAATGTATATGTCTTTAGTAACAATAAATAAATTATGACATGAATATTGATAAAGTCCTAACACTCAAAACTATGACCCTTAAAGAGCCACTCCGTGGTACAACTTTAGAAAGCCTTATGAGATTATAAAAAACATGGCGATTCATAGATTTCATTATAGATTATTTATGAAATTGTGGATAAATACAGTTCCTTGTTTATGTTGCGTTGTAAACCTAATATAATACAAAAAAATTTCAGGAGGTACCAAACCTCAAAATGGCGGACCAATAGCCGGTATTACTAGATATGAACTTTCATCAATGGTAAATCTGCTCAGACTATGAATACTATTATAATCTGTTCCTATTATGATTATTGTTCATGAAATGAATACTCTATTCTGTAATTAATGATCAGCCTGCTACAACCGTATATATGTCTACGCATTATGCTCAAACCTATCTCCTGATGTCCATCGAGGGAAAACTCTCGTATCGCTGACGGCTGGTTGTTTAACGTTATTCATAGCCTGTCTGTTTTCAGCCAATCTATTTAGAACTCCGTACATTGTTTTATAGCGATGAGCCTATTAGAAATCCTATAGAACACCGAGTTTACAAGGAGCGTGCAGCGGGGAATGAAAAATATCATCAGATAGCCCTTCCAATTGTTAATTTGAAGCACACTAAGAGCACGCGGAACGAGGTCCGGGAACCAGTTTGCCGCTATCGCTGAAAGGGCATCTTTTGATTGGATTGTTATATATAGCGATACGAAAGTTTGTGATGGATGGATATTAGGAAAAAGAATGGAGCATAACAAGTAGGCATATACGCTGACGTAGCAGGATGAACTTTGATCAACGTGTTACCTGATTCCATAAGAAGTCTAACCAAGTCCAGACTTCTTACATCTACTGCAAGATGAAGCGGCGTTTTGCCTTCACTATCCCGCACATTCTTCTTGGCGCCGGCCTTGACATGAAGAAAAAAGCATTATTATATAATAAGCAATGACATATAGGGTTAAACCGTAAAAATATAATCCATATTTTAAGGAAAGCAGTAGAGAGTCATATTTTCACTGCAGTGAAAATATAATTCATATTTTCACTGCGGTGAGAAAAGTAGGACGGAAGCTATTACCTCCCTTTGAAACACGATTATCTCCTTTTGTGGCAACTGAACGCAGGCCTCACGCAACGGCGTTGGTTAGGACAGAAGAAAAACTATTCTTTCCGATGTTTACGTACTTTCACCGTATCTCACGAAGTGAGAAAGTCACATTTCCACTCGTGGCTGAGCAAAACGTGAAAATATCACTTTCTCACTTCACTCCATGAGATAGAAATGATATTTGGTAAAAACAATGAGATAGTCTTTATTTATAAACACTGATTTAACACAGACATTTGAAATACTCTCTATACGTTGAAACATTAAACAAATACATAATTAAGAATATTTGAAAGTACTCTCTGCCCGAATTTCAAAGCTGGAACCTTTTCACACTCCAAAGATCTGAGTCCAGGTTACACAAAACTTGTATGTAATGTTAATTCAGTTTGATTAAGATATTAACCTGTTTGAAGTCATACAGTAACGATCTATAACTTGCATGTAATTACGTACATAAAAAGTACATCATATAAAAAAAGTTAAAAATACCTACACGCATTTTGGTTCAAACATACCTACATACTTTGGTTCAAACATACCTCCCAGCCGGGATATCCTCACGACCACGGTCTGAATGCATCCACCTTTGTCGCATGTCACTGTAAATAGTCTAGCGCAGACAAAACCCAGTCAATATCTATCCAATCACATTGTCATTCCTAAATAGCGTTAAGCAGCAAAATGTATAATGAAGGGTTGAGTTAACTGCCCCTAGAATGATATCGAAAGCCTTTGTCGCTGTCCTTGCGATTGGTTAGATGAGCTTACGTCAAAAACCACAACAAAGGTCGGTGCATTCCATTCAGACCATGGCGGAGAGGATATCCCGACGGGTTCGAACCCCAATAGTGACAATATTACTATTCTGTTCCTCGGAGCACGGTCGATTATAATCATTTCAGACTGCTCGCATAGCACGTAACTTACCGTCAGAAGAAAGCCAGAAAGAGCCACAAAACCGTTAAGGGCTGCAATGTGGAGAGGCGTGAAGAGATTGGGTCGAATCACTGAGTTCAGAACTGTCTTGTTCCTTTGCAGTAGCTTTTCGGGGAATCTGAAATTGAACTTCCTGTGACTTCACGGGTTCAGGTGTGGGGAGAAAACAGGACATTCGGACCGTTTCACCCACGCTTTAATCTGACAGTCTTTTGTTACAGGTCATGTGATGGGCGGTACGGAATACTATGTGATGTACAACATGTTATTCTAAATATACTACAGATATTGTCGACAACGTCAAACGTTTCATCCCTTATCAGTCATTGACAAGTACGCTTTTAGCCTTATTTTGTGACCTGGTGGGGTGAAAGGGTTTAAAGGTTTAGATTATGTAAGAAAGGGGGGATGGGTGGGAGATGGGACATAGGGACACTCTGAATGTTTTCAATATTATAAAAATCACTTCACAGTTAACTCCAGATAGCACCAATCTGAATGGAAAGGTTTGACGCCCTCGGAGTTGGTTAGCTGAATATTCAGGGGAGATCACTCTAATAGATTAATTTTAACATTTTGGACTCACTTCACATCTCCATCAAGATTGCAGCAAGCGGCATGAAAAGGATTGAAGCCTTCAGAGTTGACGAGTTGTAGGTCCAATGAAGAGCACTCTAATAATGCTTCCATCAGTTCGTTGTTTTCAGATCTAATAGCGTCATGGAGAGGTGTGTCGCCATCTTTGTCCTCAGAGAAATATAAATTGATAAAAAATCTTCCTAGCGGTTTTAAGTCCCGTATATTCGCTATGATTTGTTTATGCCTAGTGTTACGCAGTTTTACATGCATTAATCAAGCAGTGTGCAAAAACGATTTCCAGAAGGCATTTATGCCTTAAAAGTAAACTGAACATACAAGAGACAAAAAAATCAGCACGTGGCAAATAAATGCTCACTTACTATAGGAAGTATTGACAGTGACTTTAAGTTTTAAGGTTTAAAATGCATAAAGGATTCTAATAGTATTGAATACGTCCTTGGTCAATAAAGCAAGTTGAATGCTATCATTTTAGAATATGTTAATCCTTTGCAAATTCTTTCTTGTGTATTAGGATCCGCTTTGTTCTTGATAAGGATCTTTGCACAGGCAACACTTGGATCCTCCTTGCCTACAGCCATGTGCAGAGGTGTTATCCCTTTGGCGTTCTTAGCGTCCTTGGCGACCTTGGCCTTCATCAAAATCTCAACCACTTCCGGATGATCTCTGAAGTAAATGAGTCGTACACATGAAAGCTGTCGAGATGTATGGAACATTATTGTTGTTATTGCCAACTTTGAATTATAAGTAACCAATCTTGATTAGTAATGACCTCTTGAAGTAACATAATCATTTTTATTACACAACTAAACGTTGGAAACTAATTTGGTGTTAGTATTTACTTTTAATGGTCCCGTAGAATTTTACTTAATTAGTTGCCACTGTTGTAATGATATCATAATTAAAGATCTATGAGGTATGGCAATCACTTGCGTTTGAAGAATGACATCTTCATATCAGCCGAGTTCAATAAATGATCTAGTTTAACATTTACACTCTGAAATGAAACGGTCATTAAATCTAAAATTGTAAAAGTTGTTTAAAAAAATGATTATGATTTTATTTGATCATTCCTTGATGTTTTCATTAAAGGCTCTTCACATCTGATGCACCTTATGATTCTGCAATTTTGAGAGATGATGTAATATTCTAATATTTATAATTAAGAGTGTTCATACACATTTGACGGACAAATTTTATAATCAATATAAGATGAATATATTTATATATATTGTTTATATATTTTTTTGATTATCTTGCAGGTAAATAAATGTTTGTGTACAAGTTTGATTTTTCAGAATAGGCCTATATATGTATGACCATTCCCTCTTTCACTCGATTGTGCATCAATAGAATATTGAAGCTTGTTAGGTATCTCACAACAATAGAGTCTTAACTAATTACGAAACCAAACAAATAGGAGACTATTTTATCATCTATGTATCTACATGTAGATCTTAATTACACACATTTTTATGAATGTTTTAAGGTGTTGAATATGCATTCCTCTTAGAAATAGAGTATTTATGTTTACTGATGTATGTGCAACATGCTCTCATTGCAAAATAAAAAATGTGATATCAGAATATTTGTTATTTATCTATGCGTAAGACGTCACACCCGAACCTCTGTAAAAAGGTCACCTGCATATAAATGCCACTTTTGGTCGTTCCCCTGGCAGCAAAAGTGTTAAAAAGAGAGTTCTACAGTTATATAAATGTGGTAGAAGTTTTTGGGGAGATAATTCAGCCAATGAAAATACTTTTTGGTTATCCACGACTTCGGGAATTCTCAACGGCCGTATAGTGACTTGCAAAAGCATCATGCCTTTAGGTTTATTTTTCATTTACAGTGTGAGAGGGAAAGTTTTTGAAAATCATATATGGATAGGGTTTTTCATTGGAAAAATACTGTTTTATAATTGTGTAAATTGTTCTTTGTTTTATGATAAATTTTAGTTTAATAATTTTACCAAATAAAAACTAATGAGAAGGAAAAAAGCGATACTTTGTAGAAGAAAGAGTTTTCTCCCCTGGATGCCGAACCACACGGGAATAGTCGAGCTTTTGCGAATGACCATATTTGAATCGGCGTTGCTGATTGCACAACTAACTTCGATTGCCTCCAATCAGTTTTCTACCTTTCTATCCCATTTATTAGCCGTAATAGAACAGAGGCTAACTCGGGTATGACTGAGCTGCCCTTGTGGGGAGAGAATGACATTGGTTATGGTTGAGATAATGACCTACAGCCGAGTGGGTATCAGATATAACTTTCAAGCGATAGTGAGAAGGTTATATCTGATGGCCACGAGGATGTGCTCATTATCTCACATACACCACATGGCTTTACCAATTTGCATTTTAACAAAAGTAGAACATCAACCAAATATTTAGTTATTTGATAGTTGTTGTTATGGGGTAGAACTTAAATACATTCAACTTCTTAACATTTCATTTGCACAATACGCGAATTTCACGTGCAGATTGAGCATGCCAATCAGACATTCTGAGCAAAAAGCAAAATATGTTTTTTGTTGTTTCGACCAAAATTCTACATTGAACTGAAATTACATAATGTGAATACAATTTGTAAAAAACGTCACCGGTATTGTGATTTATGGCAAATGATATTATTATGTATAATACACTATTCAGTACATCAAATATTTCCCTCTTTATGAAGCAAAAGGTGTTGCTACACCAACGTTGTCAATTTCACCTTGTGATGCACGGATTTTAAGTAAATAGCACATCGCACGAGCTGTACACAATCGGAAGTACATGGTTTGAAGGTGGAGAGGAAATTTAAAATGAAGTGGTCTCATGTTTTGAACAAATATATGGCCGCGTTTCAAGGTATTTTCAGGGGGAAGTAAAGGTGAGTTGAATTTTTAAGTATATTCATGTATTTGCTGTTGAATGTTATTTATGCGTGGACCTACGAAATTGCTGAAGTATGTTACAGAGGGTTTACGCGGTATAAAACAAGATCAACATTTATCAATAAAGTGAAACATGGATAAGCAATTTACAAAGATCACCAGTGTTTAATTTCAACAACAGACGTTACAATTTTGTTTCAGGGACTACATATGGACACTTGATTGACTATCCAAACAACGTTAAAGTCGACCTTATTATGAATATTTCAGCAAAGACCATAGAGTCTAGCTTGTCAAAGGATTTAGAACATTGTTCACTTGGATTCTGTGTCATACTTGCTGAAACTTTTCAGCTAATCGGGAACGAGGTAAATTTTTGTGAGTGTTATGATGAAAATACTAGAAGACCTTGAGGTCTGCATTCATCATGGATAAGCACAAAGCACAAAACGATATCACCATGTGATGTATTTTATATGAAAATAAGTTATATATCTGTAAATAAACTACGTTTCAACATGTTTTGATATTATGTATTCTTTCGTAAATATGTCTTTGATACAAAGTCAACCTTTCAAGGTGTTAAACACAGTGGTTTTAAGCTCTTTCGAGGTGGGATACCACATAGATGTGAGGCTAAGAGGTAAGGTTATACAATATAACCATCGCACGCCTGGTTATACGACATAGTTAACCTCTGATATTCACCTGATAACCACACCACGTGGTGTATATAAATAGACTGTGCGTTTTACGAGTGGGTTATATATGAAGAAAAAAACATAATATCAATTTCAACGTCTTTATTTTAAAATGTTCAAAAACAGGATAATGAATCTCATGTAGAGATATCACAATACTTGTACGATACGATTATATATCCACTGGTATATGTTCGCACTCTCACGACTGAAGTATGGTTAAGTACATTTACTTAGTCACAAAAACAGTATACAAAACATAGGATATGTATACACTGTAGATAGAGGAATGGTATTATTGATAATAATTGTATATACGTGCAATGTAATAGGAATCATACAAATTGAGTAATAAGCTAGTATAGATTAAACGTTAGTTATATCTTAAAATCTACTGTATTAAATAAAGAAAATATGGTAATCAAAAACATCTTTGAAACTTATCATTAAGATATGAAGGACCAGCAAGAAACAATTTTATATCATTTTACCTATTTTAATAAACCAAAATCTGAAATTCTAAAAGATATTCATTGTGTGACAGAGTACTACCCTTATTTCCCCACAGAGGCAGCTCAGTGTAAGCAAGCCTCTGTTCTATTACGCCTAGATCCTGGGGTTCCGTCTAATTGCCCTAGCGACAAAAAGTTAAGATATCGCCCTTATTTGAATGAAATGAAAGCCAATCAAAACACCTTTTAGGTATCCATGACTTGGGGAAATCGAATAGTGATATGGAAAATATCATGCCTTTATGTTTATTTTCATTTACATTGTGAGAGAGAAAGTATTTGAAAATCAGATATGGATCGGGTTTTTCATTAGATAGAAACTGTTTTATAATTGTGTACATTATTATTTGTTTTATGATACTGTAGATTTTATTTTACTTATTAACCAAACACAACTTATGAGAAGGTAAAGAGCGATGTTTTGATAAAGGAAGAGTTATCCCACCCTGCATGTTAAATTTCAATGATAGCTTTGCTGAAGCATACGGAAATGACCGAGGTTTTGCGAATGAACACTTTTGAAACGGCGTCGCTGATTGCGCAACAAACATTGATTGCCTCCAATCAGATTTCTACCTTTCTATCCCATATAATGCCCGTAATAGCGCAGATGCTTACCAGGGTATGACTGAGCTGCCTCTGTGGGGAGAGAAGGGTTCCTCTTGAGGCCATGACTTTTCACACAGAACAAATAATAAACAAAATCTTCACCCGGGTATGACCGAGCTGCCTCTGTGGGGAGAGAGTTAAGTACTTCTGACATAAATAGAAACATTGAGTTCGTGAAAATGTTGAATGTGATATGTTTAAAGGTTCAATAAACATGTATTCAACAAAGATCTCACCCGTTCAATTAATTTTCTAAGATAAACAGTAGCTTGTGGATATTGCTAGTTACTATTCTCTCTTTCAACCCCTGCCGTACAGTGCTGTTCAAAATTAAGTACATCACGCTCGCGAACGTTTTTCAACATTTCGCGAAGATAGCGATGTTAATTTTGCACAGTGGTGTATCATCCTACGATTAGTCGACTGCAAATATTGATGCGTTATCACAAACAGTGACCAGATATACAGATAACTGTCATTTTCCGATGAAATTGCATGAGACAATTTTCAAAACATAGGCTAGGACCAAAACTTACAATCCTTGGATGAATGGTAAGGTAAAACATATATCAAACAGTATTGCATTGGGAGCCAGAAACGTTTGTTGTTATTAAAAAGTTGAATAAAATATATGTGACAACACAACGTACATATAGAGAAGCATCACTCGATTATATGTTTAGTGTTTCCATCAAGTCCAAATATAATGCTATCACAAACAAAATGTTTTTAGCAATATTCAATCAGATACTCTGGATAAATCTGTTTCTCACTGAACACGACATAGACTCTAGGATTCCTATCATGGTCGCATGCAGTATCTGCAAGCTTCGTTCTGTCACTCGGGTCGTAAACTGGAGGACGAGTTATCCCCCTTTCGCCTTTCCTTGACCTTCCCACAAGAACCTTTGCTTGGAACATGAACCTATGCTTATCTTTGTCTGCTTTTGTATAGCTATCAGAGTACTTTGCATCTACAGCAAAGTAAGCCCCTTCGCCATAGAGGGCACCGACGCGTTTTCCAGCCAACCGGAAGTCTATGTTTTGATGCGGGATCATTTGTGCAGCTTCCGGTGTTGTCCCGTGATAGAGATGCTTTTCATTGGCCTGGCCCTTGCCGTAGGTCGCTTCCATATCCGCCTTAGCTCTGGATAAGAAAAAAGTCAGATTTAACGTGACTTTTTTCATATATGTACATGTAATTCATGATGCCGATGTTGACGATAACGATGAGGATGTAGTGATGTAGAATGCGGATAATTGTACTTATTTTTCTGATAGTAATGCATCATTGATGATGATAATTGCTGATGCTAATCATGATGATGTTCATTGTGCTTATTTTCTCGTTAATAATGCACCATTAATGATAATGATTATGATGATGCTGATCATCATGATGATTACAATGATTGTGATGATAACGATGGTGTAGATGATGCTGATGATAGCATTAACCTTACAGAGCATAATAATAATGATGATGCACTTTTAATCATGATTTAAACGACGATGATGATGATGATGGTTATTGTTAATGATGCATTAATATGATTAATCAATATGTTGATAATAATGATTAATATTGATACACTAATCATCTTGATGATGCCAATGCCGATGTCGAAGTCAGTGCTGATGCTGAAGCCGATTCCGATGATGATAATGATAATGATGACAACAGTAAATCTTACACGGCATAATGTCCCCATATCTTGAGGTTCTGCACACGCTGAATGGACACAACTGACCGATTGGGGAGTGACTTCAGCAGGTGCCCGCTCACTGTCTTGTACTCGTCCATTGTGGCCGGGTCAGTGGGGGTCAGACTGACCAGTCTCAGATCCTCATCACCCATGCTTGACCAATGGGCAGGGGGCTGCTTAGTTCGACTCAGGAACGATTTGGGCATTTGGGCGAGTCTGGTGAATTAGGTGTATCCATTAGAAAAACAACTTCTGATTTTCGTATCACATGTCTTTAAGCGGCATTAGCACGTTTTTTGATATTATGTATTCTTTCGTAAATATGTCTTTGATACAAAGTCAACCTTTCAAGGTGTTAAACACAGTGGTTTTAAGCTCTTTCGAGGTGGGATACCACATAGATGTGAGGCTAAGAGGTAAGGTTATACAATATAACCATCGCACGCCTGGTTATACGACATAGTTAACCTCTGATATTCACCTGATAACCACACCACGTGGTGTATATAAATAGACTGTGCGTTTTACGAGTGGGTTATATATGAAGAAAAAAACATAATATCAATTTCAACGTCTTTATTTTAAAATGTTCAAAAACAGGATAATGAATCTCATGTAGAGATATCACAATACTTGTACGATACGATTATATATCCACTGGTATATGTTCGCACTCTCACGACTGAAGTATGGTTAAGTACATTTACTTAGTCACAAAAACAGTATACAAAACATAGGATATGTATACACTGTAGATAGAGGAATGGTATTATTGATAATAATTGTATATACGTGCAATGTAATAGGAATCATACAAATTGAGTAATTAGCTAGTATAGATTAAACGTTAGTTATATCTTAAAATCTACTGTATTAAATAAAGAAAATATGGTAATCAAAAACATCTTTGAAACTTATCATTAAGATATGAAGGACCAGCAAGAAACAATTTTATATCATTTTACCTATTTTAATAAACCAAAATCTGAAATTCTAAAAGATATTCATTGTGTGACAGAGTACTACCCTTATTTCCCCACAGAGGCAGCTCAGTGTAAGCAAGCCTCTGTTCTATTACGCCTAGATCCTGGGGTTCCGTCTAATTGCCCTAGCGACAAAAAGTTAAGATATCGCCCTTATTTGAATGAAATGAAAGCCAATCAAAACACCTTTTAGGTATCCATGACTTGGGGAAATCGAATAGTGATATGGAAAATATCATGCCTTTATGTTTATTTTCATTTACATTGTGAGAGAGAAAGTATTTGAAAATCAGATATGGATCGGGTTTTTCATTAGATAGAAACTGTTTTATAATTGTGTACATTATTATTTGTTTTATGATACTGTAGATTTTATTTTACTTATTAACCAAACACAACTTATGAGAAGGTAAAGAGCGATGTTTTGATAAAGGAAGAGTTATCCCACCCTGCATGTTAAATTTCAATGATAGCTTTGCTGAAGCATACGGAAATGACCGAGGTTTTGCGAATGAACACTTTTGAAACGGCGTCGCTGATTGCGCAACAAACATTGATTGCCTCCAATCAGATTTCTACCTTTCTATCCCATATAATGCCCGTAATAGCGCAGATGCTTACCAGGGTATGACTGAGCTGCCTCTGTGGGGAGAGAAGGGTTCCTCTTGAGGCCATGACTTTTCACACAGAACAAATAATAAACAAAATCTTCACCCGGGTATGACCGAGCTGCCTCTGTGGGGAGAGAGTTAAGTACTTCTGACATAAATAGAAACATTGAGTTCGTGAAAATGTTGAATGTGATATGTTTAAAGGTTCAATAAACATGTATTCAACAAAGATCTCACCCGTTCAATTAATTTTCTAAGATAAACAGTAGCTTGTGGATATTGCTAGTTACTATTCTCTCTTTCAACCCCTGCCGTACAGTGCTGTTCAAAATTAAGTACATCACGCTCGCGAACGTTTTTCAACATTTCGCGAAGATAGCGATGTTAATTTTGCACAGTGGTGTATCATCCTACGATTAGTCGACTGCAAATATTGATGCGTTATCACAAACAGTGACCAGATATACAGATAACTGTCATTTTCCGATGAAATTGCATGAGACAATTTTCAAAACATAGGCTAGGACCAAAACTTACAATCCTTGGATGAATGGTAAGGTAAAACATATATCAAACAGTATTGCATTGGGAGCCAGAAACGTTTGTTGTTATTAAAAAGTTGAATAAAATATATGTGACAACACAACGTACATATAGAGAAGCATCACTCGATTATATGTTTAGTGTTTCCATCAAGTCCAAATATAATGCTATCACAAACAAAATGTTTTTAGCAATATTCAATCAGATACTCTGGATAAATCTGTTTCTCACTGAACACGACATAGACTCTAGGATTCCTATCATGGTCGCATGCAGTATCTGCAAGCTTCGTTCTGTCACTCGGGTCGTAAACTGGAGGACGAGTTATCCCCCTTTCGCCTTTCCTTGACCTTCCCACAAGAACCTTTGCTTGGAACATGAACCTATGCTTATCTTTGTCTGCTTTTGTATAGCTATCAGAGTACTTTGCATCTACAGCAAAGTAAGCCCCTTCGCCATAGAGGGCACCGACGCGTTTTCCAGCCAACCGGAAGTCTATGTTTTGATGCGGGATCATTTGTGCAGCTTCCGGTGTTGTCCCGTGATAGAGATGCTTTTCATTGGCCTGGCCCTTGCCGTAGGTCGCTTCCATATCCGCCTTAGCTCTGGATAAGAAAAAAGTCAGATTTAACGTGACTTTTTTCATATATGTACATGTAATTCATGATGCCGATGTTGACGATAACGATGAGGATGTAGTGATGTAGAATGCGGATAATTGTACTTATTTTTCTGATAGTAATGCATCATTGATGATGATAATTGCTGATGCTAATCATGATGATGTTCATTGTGCTTATTTTCTCGTTAATAATGCACCATTAATGATAATGATTATGATGATGCTGATCATCATGATGATTACAATGATTGTGATGATAACGATGGTGTAGATGATGCTGATGATAGCATTAACCTTACAGAGCATAATAATAATGATGATGCACTTTTAATCATGATTTAAACGACGATGATGATGATGATGGTTATTGTTAATGATGCATTAATATGATTAATCAATATGTTGATAATAATGATTAATATTGATACACTAATCATCTTGATGATGCCAATGCCGATGTCGAAGTCAGTGCTGATGCTGAAGCCGATTCCGATGATGATAATGATAATGATGACAACAGTAAATCTTACACGGCATAATGTCCCCATATCTTGAGGTTCTGCACACGCTGAATGGACACAACTGACCGATTGGGGAGTGACTTCAGCAGGTGCCCGCTCACTGTCTTGTACTCGTCCATTGTGGCCGGGTCAGTGGGGGTCAGACTGACCAGTCTCAGATCCTCATCACCCATGCTTGACCAATGGGCAGGGGGCTGCTTAGTTCGACTCAGGAACGATTTGGGCATTTGGGCGAGTCTGGTGAATTAGGTGTATCCATTAGAAAAACAACTTCTGATTTTCGTATCACATGTCTTTAAGCGGCATTAGCACGTTTTTTTATATTTTATATTTTTATATTTTCAATGATAATCGAAAGTTACTGCTAAATGTATTATTTTGATAGTGTCATAAATCTCATTGCACAAGCCAATCAGCCATAGTCAGAGGACAAAGTTAGAAGATTCACACAAAATCCATTGGCGGCCATTTTTTGTGAACACCTTTTATTCATTTTCAGTAAGAAAAAGGAATCGCATGGCTAAACTTTAAATTGTATATTTGAATTATTACTGCTCAAATGTGTTTGAATACATTGTCTTTCAATTGGAACCATTTATTTTCATTTTCCTGACATCACCTTATATTTAAACCAAAACGTGCTACTGCCCCTTTAATGAGAGAACTTACATATAAAATATATGTATATTATTCATATTAAAAACAAACTAATTTAGCATAAACTCAAACTCGCGCCTTTTTCTTCAGAATGTCCTTTTGCGTTTCGTTCATTTGAAGACATTAACCATAGCTTCAAATGAGTTATGCTTTGGTTCGTAGATTGTGACTTAAAGTCAATCACTGTCATAACATCGCACTTATAAATTGTATATTGGGAACATGAATTAAAAAAACTTAAAACACTAACTAAAACAATGCTAGATATATGACATATCTATATTACTCAAGCACTGAAATATTATGAAAATCAACATAAGATAAAAAACCTTTCTATGACGCGTCTGACTGTCATGTTTTCAATCAAATCGAGGGGTGTCTTCCCAGCATTGTTAGCAAGTGTTAATTTGCCGCCATTCTCCACAAGATGGCAACGTATAGCAATGGTCGCGTCTTCGTCACGTGACTTCAACAGTATATAAAACATAGTAAAGTTAAAATAAAAATGTCGAGGAAACGAGCAACACAGAGAGTTCGATATTGAATCTTTCGACGATTTATGTATTTAAAAAGGGCTCTCCGCATGTCAAAAATGGAATTGAATATTAAATATTGATTTGAGGATAATATGAAATGAGTTAAATCAGTTTATACTTTAAGTTTTATCCAAAATTATATGAATATGATAATATGAATACAGTGGCTTGCGTTTTACATCAATAAACTATTAGACCTTCATTGTTTTTGTTGTATCCTCGTCAACGCCACTTTCCATGTTCGCAAGATGCAAAGGTGTATTCCCTTCTTTGTCGGCCAAATTCACATCAGAACCTGTAAATAATCAGCTTGTTATGATTTTTCTAAATATTGCTTGCTTCCTGTTGTTCAATTATTTCAAACCACTATAACCTATAACCATTGATTTCATCAACAAAGTGACGTCAAAAGCAAATTAATGTTTGAGAGGGAATGTTAGCAAACCTTCAATGTATATGTCTTTAGTAAGAATAATTAAATTATGACATGAATATTAATGAAGTCCTAACACTCAAAACTATGACCCTTAAAGAGCCACTCCGTGGTACAACTTTAGAAGCCTTATGAGATTATGAAAAACATGGCGATTCATAGATTTCATTATAGATTATTGCTTGGTGCCCCAAAGGGCACCAAATATTATGATTTGATTCTCCTAAAACTTTTCTGAATTCTCTCTATATTACTCTTGATATTTTCAAAGGGAAGCCGCGCCAATCACATGTGTTGTATCCAAATCAAAAGACCAATGAACAGAGCTGCAGCAAAAAATGCATTACGTCACCATGTGGGTAATACAAAATATTTGGCATATTTAAACTGTGGAATATGATTTCGCTTTAAATGTCATGTTAAAAGAGAAACAATATTTTCTATTAAAGACGCTGATAAATGTTAACAGACTCAATCAAAAACATCTTCATTTGATGAAGAGTCTGCATTTGTTCCAGATAAGAGCATTATTTCGCATTCAATAATCGCAGAATCCACTTTTTTATAACCCACGCGATTTAATTTCACGCTGGGCTCGCCTGGCGATTTAAAAGTAATGTTTGTGTAAGAACGATGGTGATATCGAAAAAAGACTTATGTTTACTAATAGGTAGATCACTTACGACCACGTGACAAGTCATACTTAACGATGTCACTAAATGTTTACGTTGAAAACATGCATTTATTATCAGAGCTACTGAAATTGACTCGTGCTATATTTAGAATATGACCTACATCGCTGGTTCCATACGGTTACTATAAGGCCGCGGCTTAGCTCAGCGGAGCTGGTATGAAATCCCGTCAGATCATCGGAAAGTATTTTGTTTATTATCTGTAATACTACAGTTAATAATTAACCAGCATGACAAGGAGATATGGTTTTGGCAGTACGTTTTGCACAATTTCCTGTCATTGTCAACGCTACATGGCAACCAATGCAGTGCTTTTACTTCAAGTAACAACATCACAATGCCATAACATCATAAACTGTTACTGTCACATCACTGTCTTGAAAATCTAGTGTTGTTGTGTTCAGAGATTTTTTTTTTCTCTGAGATCTCAAAAAGAGTGAATTTGAATGATAAATAGAATATCACCCTCGTGTGTTTTGATTTGAAATATACCAACAATCGTTGATGAATGTAAAACGTATTCATAACTTTCAGCAATTCGTGTTGATAGAAATTAATTTTGTGAAATTAAATTTGAGTAATACTCGTGTTAATATTACTTCTGTTATCCAGTGTTGTATATATTATTGTTCGACAAATCACAATCTCCTTCAATTGCCTATGTGGCACCAAGCATGCCTTTTTAAAGGCTTTTTTTGTTTATGAAATTGTGGATAATATATCATTATACTACAGTTCCTTGTTTATTATGTTGTATTGTAAACCTAATATAATAACTTTTCAGGACGTACCAAAACTCAAAATGGCGGACCAATAGCCGGTATTACTAGATATGAACTTTCATCAATGGTAAATCTGCTCAGACTATGAATACTATTATAATCTGTTCCTATTATGATTATTGTTCATGAAATGAATACTCTATTCTGTAATTAATGATCATCCTGCTACAACCGTATATATGTCTACGCATTATGCTCAAACCTATCCCCTGATGTCCATCGAGGGAAAACTCTCGTATCGCTGACGGCTGGTTGTTTAATGTTATTAATAGCCTGTCTGTTTTCAGCCAATCTATTTAGAACTCCGTACATTGTTTTATAGCGATGAGCCTATTAAAAATCCTATAAAACACCGAGTTTACAAGGAGCGTGCAGCGGGGAATGAGAAATATCATCAGATAGCCCTTCCAATTGTTAATTTGAAGCACACTAAGAGCACGCGGAACGAGGTCCGGGAACCAGTTTGCCGCTATCGCTGAAAGGGCATCTTTTGATTGGATTGCTATATAAAGCGATACGAAAGTTTGTGATGGATGGATATCAGGAAAAAGATTGGAGCATAACAAGTAGGCATATACGCTGACGTAGCAGGATGAACTTTGATCAACGTGTTACCTGATTCCATAAGAAGTCTAACCAAGTCCAGACTTCTTACATCTACTGCAAGATGAAGCGGAGTTTTGCCTTCACTATCCCGCACATTCGTCGTGGCGCCGGCCTTGACATGAAGAAAAAAGCATTATTATATAAATAGAGAATACTAAACGAATGGTAATGTGATAACATTTTTAAGCAACGAGTGTATAGAATTGGCATCAGACGAACGAAAGTGAGTCTGATAAAAAATTATATTCACGAGTTGCTTAAAAATGTTATCACATTACCATGAGTTTAGTATTTTATTTATTATTCAACACTCATATCAATATTTATATAAACAAATCGTCAAAACAAGAATCAGCTGACTTTGAACCAGTCGGGGAAACCAGCGTATGAATTTCCATGAGTCCAAATAACATAGTTCGCTATTTTTTTTATGTTTACACATGTTTACGCCTATAAACATGATACAAAGTATATTGGTGAATATTATCAATTTCATTATCAAAAGATGCATTGATGAAATAAACACTAAGAAGCAACGAAAACTGTCAACACATCATGTATTCGCAAAGTGACGTCATCAGATCGTCAAGTGACGTCATCGGAATGTGTCCTGTTTCTAGGTCACGTTATGTAGGCGAACAGTTTCAACGGCAGCGATTGATTGATTGATTGCATTGACATGAGTTACTGAATGTGTTGATAGGAATCGGGAGATAGAACTTGTGTAAAGGTATTTACACGATAACATGTTCAGATTGTGTGCTTGTTGAAGGGAAAGGTTATGGTGGGATCGAAGCAAGTAAATAGTCGAAGCGCCATGTTAATGTTACGGTAGGCTGAGGTGGCAACACCGCTTGTGACGGCACAGAAGGTGGACAAGTGATCAAGGGAAGGATTGATTTGTGCTGGGTAACAAAAAGATAATGCATTTAAAAAACCGCTAAGATAATATTCTTTCACATAAATTAACAGTTTGTTGAGAATGTAAAATTTGACAGTCGCCACTTATGAGTCACGTGATTGGACAATGTCATGTGACATTCAAAGGTAGTTCCGTTTCTTTGCACGAGATGATAACACACATGTGTGTTACCAACTCATTGTTATCTAATGAGTGATCTCACCACGGTTGATTAATAATAAGCAATGACATATAGGGTTAAACCGTAAAAATATAATCCATATTTTAAGGAAAGCACTGGAGAGTCATATTTTCACTGCAGTGAAAATATAATTCATATTTTCACTGCGGTGAGAAAAGTAGGACCGAAGCTATTACCTCCCTTTGAAACACGATTATCTCACTTTGTGGTAACTGAACGCAGGCCTCACGCAACGGCGTTGGTTAGGACAGAAGAAAAACTATTCTGTGCGATGTTTGCGTACTTTTACGTATCTCATGAAGTGAGAAAGTCACATTTCCACTCGTGGCTGCGCAACACGTGAACATATCATTTTCCCACTTAACTCCATGAGATAGAAATGATATTCGGTAAAAACAATGAGATAGTCTTTATTTATGAACACTGATTTAACACAGACATTTGAAATACTCTCTATACGTTGAAACATTAAAGAAATACATTATTAAGAATATTTGAAAGTACTCTCTGCCCGAATTTCAAAGCTGGAACCTTTTCACACTCGAAAAATCTGAGTCCAGGTTACACAAAACTTGTATGTAATGTTAATTCAGTTTGATTAAGATATTAACCTGTTTGAAGTCATACAGTAACGATCTATAACTTGCATGTAATTACGTACATAAAAAGTACATCATATAAAAAAAGTTAAAAATACCTACACGCATTTTGGTTAAACACTTTGGTTCAAACATACCTACATACTTTGGTTCAAACATACCTCCCAGCCGGGATATCCTCACGACCACGGTCTGAATGCATCCACCTTTGTCGCATGTCACTGTAAATAGTCTAGCGCAGACAAAACCCAGTCAATAGCTATCCAATCACATTGTCATTCCTAAATAGCGTTAAGCGGCAAAATGTATAATGAAGGGTTGATTAGAGTTACATGCCCCTAGCATGATATCGAAAGCCTTTGTCGCTGTCCTTGCGATTGGTTAGATGAGCTTACGTCAAAAACCGCAACAAAGGTCGGTGCATTCCATTCAGACCATGGCGGAGAGGATATCCCGACGGGTTCGAACCCCAATAGTGACAATATTACTATTCTGTTCCTCGGAGCACGGTCGATTATAATCATATCAGACTGCTAGCATAGCATGTAACTTACCGTCAGAAGAAAGCCAGAAAGAGCCACAAAACCGTTAAGGGCTGCAATGTGGAGAGGCGTGAAGAGATGGGGTCGAATCACTGCGTTCAGAACTGTCTTGTTCCTTTGCATTAGCTTTTCGGGGAATCTGAAATTGAACTTCCTGTGACTTCACGGGTTCAGGTGTGGGGAGACAACAGGACATGCGGACCGTTTCACCCACGCTTTAATCTGACAGTCTTTTGTTACAGGTCATGTGATGCGCGGTACCGAAATATTATGTGATGTACAACATGTTATTCTAAATATACTACAGATATTGTCGACAACGTCAAACGTTTCATCCCTTATCAGTCATTGACAAGTACGCTTTTAGCCTTATTTTGTGACCTGGTGGGGTGAAAGGGTTTAAAGGTTTAGATTCTGTAAGAAAGGGGGGATGGGTGGGAGATGGGCCATATGGACACTCTAAATGTTTACAATATTATAAAAATCACTTCACAGTTAACTCCAGATAGCACCAATCTGAATGGAAAGGTTTGACGCCCTCGGAGTTGGTTAGCTGAATATTCAGGGGAGATCACTCTAATAGATTGATTTTAACATTTTGGACTCACTTCACATCTCCATCAAGATTGCAGCAAGCGGCATGAAAAGGATTGAAGCCTTCAGAGTTGACGAGTTGTAGGTCCAATGAAGAGCACTCTAATAATGCTTCCATCAGTTCGTTGTTTTCAGATCTAATAGCGTCATGGAGAGGTGTGTCGCCATCTTTGTCCTCAGAGAAAATATAAATTGAGTCAACATCTTCCTACCAGTTTTATGTCCCGTAACAATGATTTGTTAATGCCTAGTGCTACGCAGTGTTATATGCATTAATTAAAGGGGTGTGTAAAGAGATTTCCAGAAGGTATTTATGCCTTAAAAGTAAACTTAACAAACATGAGATCAGAAAATCAGCACGTACAATTTAAGAAATGCTCACTTCTTACGGGAAATATTGACAGTAACTTAAAGGTTAACAACAAGAATTAACATAGGATTCTATTGAGTATTTAATATGTCCTTGCATGGTCAATAGGAAAAGTCAAGTTGAATTATATCATTTAAGAGACTTGTTATCTTTTGCAAATCCTTACTTGTGTATTAGGATCCGCTTTGTTCTTGATAAGGATCTTTGCACAGGCAACACTTGGATCCTCCTTGCCTACAGCCATGTGCAGAGGTGTTATCCCTTTGGCGTTCTTAGCGTTCTTGGCGACCTTGACCTTCATCAAAATCTCAACCACTTCCGGGTGATCTCTAAAGTAAGTGAGTCGTACACATGATAGCTGTCGAGATGTATGGAAAATTATTGTTGTTATTGTCAACTTTGAATTATAAGCAACCAATCTTGATTAGTTATGACCTCTTGAAGTAACATAATCATTTTTATTACATAAGTAAACGTTGGAAACTAATTTGGTGTTAGTATTTACTTTTAATGGTCCCGTAGAATTTTACTTAATTAGTTGCCACTGTTGTAATGATATCATAATTAAAGATCTATGAGTTATGGCAATCACTTGCGTTTGAAGAATGTCATCTTCATATCAGCCGAGTTCAATAAATGATCTAGTTTAACATTTACACTCTGAAATGAAACGGTCATTAAATCTAAAATTATCAAAGTTATCCAAAAAAATGAAAAATATAGATTTTTTTCTTCATTTTGTCTCTCAAGGTTTCCTATATACTTGATCAATCTTTTATCTTTTTTAGGGTCTAGCTGACGGATTGACGGAAATGAACCTACATACCGCGATTTGTGAACAATTTATCAATCAATATACACGGATCAGTAGAACACGGATATAGCGAACACTCGGATATAGCGAACAAATTTTCAAGTCCCGTCCCTATATATTATCATTAAAATGATATGCGTATAGCGAACACCGGATATAGCGAACTAAATTCTATGGTCCCTTGGAGTTCGTTATATCCGAGTTCTAATGTATATCATTATTTATCAATTAATGATAATCTTGCAGCGTTAGAAACAAAAAAACTGTATTTTTATCATTGTGTCACCTCCTTTTTTCCATTTTTTTTATGAATCGTGAATCGGTCGGGAAGATAAGATCATCAAAGAATCATTTGAGAGGGTGTGCGACAAGGTTGTCTCATCTTTCATTTCATTTTGCTCTAATGCTCTGAGATCTTGGTATTCTATGAAATAAAAAACCCTTCAACTTATATAATACCACAGTCTTAATTAAACAACATGCCATATGTTTTCTTGAATCATACAAAATGATATTGTGAACTTACATCCATAAACGGTTCTTCATGATAATACCCTACATTTAACTAGAAAAGCTAAGAATACCTTCAATTACGTGTGATGATTGACATATCAGTGAGATATTACCGATTCATAAGTGAAAAAGGTGAGTTACTTTAAACATTTATCCATGAAGGAAGTATTTAAGTGCATTTATTTCTTAAGTGTACATGTTCTTTAAACCCTGACACAGCGAGGGTTTTTATGTATTTAATTTTACTATTAAATAAAAATTAAAATCGGCCGTGTTTTGAGGGAAACAAAGTAAAAAATATGAATCAAGACTTCCTCTCCACAACGGCCTGAAAGCACCCAAGCTAGGTGTTTGTTCAACACCAGTTTAGGGCAGACAAAACCTAGTCACAAGCGGACCAATCACATTGTCCCTTTCAAAATCCGACATGGCGGCGACCATGTAGAAATTGGACTTTACAGGAGCTACATGCCACTAGCTCTGATATCGAAAGTTTCTTCTTTGTGATTGGCTAGATGAGCTTACGTCAGGACATGCGGGTAATGGGGGTGCCTTCAGACTGTGAATGAGAGGAAAGGTTCGAACCCCACTAGAGATACTATTTTACACAATTTTTCCTCGAAGCACAGTCGATTTTAATCAGATTGCGGAGCACGGTCGATTTTAATCAGACTGACTTCGGTTAATAAATCGGAGAAAAAAACGACTCTTCGATCTTCTGCAAAAACCTCATCTTCCGGTTCAAATCCTTGAGGTTTTATTTCTCCGTTGAGGTGTTTTTCGAGCAGAAAACTTCGGAGGAGTAAGATAGCCTTCATAAAAAATAGAAATAATCAGCAAGTGTCGTATCCTACCCTGATACAGCGAAGTGAAGAGGGGTGTCTCCCATCTCATTTGCCTTGTCCTTGTCACTTCCGGCAGTCAGTAGTGACGTCACTATTGCTGTTTTTCCTCGGTAGCAGGCGATGTGAAGAGCTGTAAACCCTTCTATTTGTTCATCAACCTGAAGCAACGGGTAATGTCAGCTCGAAAAGTGAGAACCAGTTAAACATTTCGGAAGGTAAAAAAGTCCATGTACAAGAATACTGATTTATTGTAATTAAAGAGCCTTTAAAGTTTAAGAATTGTATTTGGTACTTATAAGTGGTTTATGAACTAGACAGATTTGATCATGATTTTATGACATTATTACAAATAAAATCACAAATCAATAAACTTATTTTAAAGTTTGATATTCTTTCTGTAGTACAATTGTAAGTATCTTGAGAGAATGGAGTATCCAGATAACATTTTAATTCACTTTCATCATGAATTTCTTTTAAAAAATCTTTTTTTTAATGTTAGATTTGATCTTATTTGTGAACCATTGATAAATAAATTTATACTCGTATTGGACGGTCCATAATTCAGTTACGGTTAATTCAAGCTCTCTTCTAGTTTATTTGAATATGACAGTTGTAACAATAGTGCCAAATGAAATGGAATTAACACGCGTTAAACAGTCATAGAGACAGTCGACAGTAGGAAGTATAATGATAACACGAAATGGAAATCTATCCATTTGCAACACTATGTCTTAAATCAATGTTCCATGATCGGTTAAGCGACGCAAATTAATTTCCATACCTAAAATGAATGCTGATCACATCAGGTGGCATTTGGTTGATAATTTATAAGTTATCATACTTCTTTGCATATTCGGGTTCAGTAATGATATGTTTGACTTACAAAAGAAAAATTGGCATAAACTCATGATTATAAAAAGATTTTTAAAATTACAACTTCCTCTTACAGATTCATCATGCGAGTTGAATTTATATTCAGGACCTGATGAAATATTGCGTATTCAACTATATAGTTTGGTAGAAAAATCATCCATTACAAAAGTATCCAATTTTGATTTTAGACTTCACCACCAAAACTTTGCTGAAGCCAAAAATGAACCCACAATCAGTGACGTCAGCGTTATTTGTGTATATGGATCCATCTTCCATCTTGACACGAAGGTGTCTTATTAATGTTTGCTATTGCAATTAATTGATTTCTTAGTCGAACTCTGATAAGGAATAGAAAAAGGAAGTCATGAGTGAAAAGGCAAAGGATAAATACCTTAAGATGACGAAATAGAGGGAGGGCAGCGCAGCATCAGGTGACTCTATTACATTTCGACAGCTTGATACTTTTCTTAAAGTGACACAGAGTATCTTTCTTAAAATTGTATTTGGTTTAGATAAGCTACAAAATATCTAATATGCTGATTGAAGTTCATATCTCATCACTGGACTTGCAAATATATCCATTTATGTGTAATATCTCTAAAATGCTTGATTTTATGGAAAAATCAAGAAAACATCACAAATAAGTTTAATATTCAGAATTATCCATCCAATTAAACTTACGATACCTAGTAAACACTATCGAATCGAATATATCTTCCTGTGAGCTTATGACAAGGTTTCAAAATTACGATAGGCGAATTTGCGCGCGCCACTCGAGCCCCTTTGTCCGGTTTTCGATCAAAATCCCGACTTTGAATGGCCGTATTTTTGCTCTAATGTACTACTTGATCTTTACTTATTATTTCATAACAGTTAGTGGTTCCCGATGTAATAACATCGATTTCAAAATTTTACATATGTGATCCTATCAACATCCTCTGTGTCTCTTTAAGAGTCCATTTGTGGATATGATTGTCAATTTCTAGGGTAATATCAGTGTATAAAATAGATTGGAAACTTCGCCTGTCCTGAAAATTAATGAAAGTTTTTGAAAAGTTACTAGTCCTGACAAAAAAGTAGACATTTTACGGACTGGTGGACTGGCTATATTTATATAACACTGGTAATACACGTTAATATGTCTTTCCTGTCGAAACAGTTTCGTGAGTTTCATTACTTTACGTAACCCTGCAAAACACGCCCCTTTCTGTTCATGCCAATTGACTGATAATTTATTAATGAAAATACAAAGAAAAGGAACAAATGCTGTTTAACCTTTACACTCTGCATATGCACCTTTTAAATGACCCTGACCTTACTCTTGTCCAGTGACGTCAGCAACGCCTTGACCTTCTCTACATCGTCCGCCTTGACCGCAGTCATCAGCGGGCTGACGTCAGACCGGTCACCCACACTAGCCATGTCCAATTCGGCCAACAACGCAGGCAATTTCAGTGCAATATCTGGTGGTAAGCAGTCATAATCAATATAAAAAGATCTTCAAAACAACTATTGCAAGTGAGCTGAAACAACTGTATTTCTTTGACAATTACTTAAGAATTTGATTCAATTGTGTCACGTAAAAACATCCTCAGTTTTCCACGACTGAATATTCTGATTCTCTGAATGCTTTCTCCCCTTGGACTTTCTAGTTACAGAGTTATGTCCCTTGATTCTGAAAATGGACTTTAAGCGAATCATATGCTCAAATATCTCAGGTCGATTGCACCAAGATGAAAGGAATTTTGGTTTTGAATACAGTAAGTTGTTGTTTGACGCGGCTTGGGCAAAATTGCAGCCATTAGCGGCGTGGGGTTTTAATACATCTGATGATAATCTTTAACAGAATTTGAAAGCAATTTCCGAAATGACATTCTTGACAGAGTTAATAACCTTGATTCTTGATGCTTGATTCTCTTATTTACCGGTCCATTGGGGACAAGTTTTCTCAGAAAATATTACACAAGAGTGAAGAAAATGTATGTTTTGGATACACCTGGTGATAGTCCTGGTCGATTTTGAAACCATTTCCGAAATATCATGTTTGGCCAGTTATACCTGACCCTTTATTCCTCTACAAAAGTTCTAATGTTCCAATGGAGAGACATATTCTCAAACAGTATCAAAACCCTTGTGAATAACGTTTCGGTTTCAGAAGTAATGTCTTTCATTGACCTATGCTATATATCAGATCGTGGGGTCATGTGAGCCATGCTCACTTTTTTCAATTTTACATTCAGTTTTCACGGTGTAACATGGTTATATTATATGCCCATACCGTCGGTGAGAAACCCCCATTGCCCTTTTTGTGAAGTGGTCATCGTCTGGCTCTTCTTGGTGTCCGGGTTTGACCGATTGACCAGTGAAACCTTCCTGTCTTGGAACACGCAGACAACAGGGCTTAGCACCCATGATCTGACCTTGAACTTGACCTTCATGTCACCATCAGCATCTATAGCTATGACCTCGCCTTCTTCTCCAAGACACTGGAAGGATACGTTGAGCGAAATGAAATACTACTCGAAAGAATGTAAGGAACATTCAAGTTTGTATAATTTGCAAAAAATCTAATAATTGCTGCTCAAAAGGAAAGTATTCGTTTGGAGTTCTATTTATACACACACCTGACCATAGGCCTCAAATTTCTGAGCATTGGAGTTTGTTTCTTTTTTTGACAAATTTGATGTTTTTGAAATTACGACTTTTCTATCATATTCTTTATGTATTTCTCAAATTATTCACTGGGGTACAATCCAAGAGCAATACAAGCGCCCACGACCAGACTGAATCAATCACCATGTGATTTTAATTTGCAATCCCCTGACATCGAATCTCAATACAATATTAAAGTCACGCAAGTCACTTCCTTAGGTAATAATTATAGTCATTACGTACATCAGCCATCTTATCATTCCAGCCGCCATGTCCTTGTTGAAGTTCAAGAGCCGCGTTGTAGTTTGTTATAGTCTTCACAATGTCGCCCAGAGAAAATGTATGCAGCTACGAAAGAAATGCGCATATACATGTATGTAACGAAATATTTTAGATCTTGTAATCTTTAATTTTAATATTAAATGCGAATGTTATTATCAGTCAAGTAACTCCACGTTACGCTAACTCCCGACCTCGCCACCTTCTCGATACAATTTCAACGAGAAAATGATTTGATTGGATGTATCTCAAGTCGGGCCGCTCGAGCGAATCTAGCTTCTGAGCCCAGGGTACAGATTAGTGGAGTTAGCGTTACGTTCATACCCTGAAACAGGATAGAGTAGTATGTGTTTCTTGTACTTCAACACATTTTTGCTTTAATAAATGGAATTTGAAAGTAATACTGATTTGCAAACAGGGTAATTCTTATTCATTTTTGCAACCATTGGAAATGATGATGAAGACGAAATGTAATAAAACATAATAAATGATTGGAGATAACCAAGTAATCCGAAACATTAAAGTTGAATACAGTAACAAATGACTGACAGCCTCGTTATGAGAGTGAACTCTGACCTTTGTGAGAGTAGAGGACACGATTGGCCACATCTCTGCGTCCTCGTATTGTACCCGGATGTACCTCTTTCCCTCCTCTGTTCCACGTACAACTGTTCCAACATCCTTTAGACACTGGCGGATTAAAAAAAGTTTGTTTCTGTGTTGCTGGGACCTTGTTGTACATACCTAATTGTGACACTCTTGATTTTCAGTATTTTTTAGTATTTCATTTTTATAATTGTGAACTAACAATCCAAAACAGAACAACTATTTTTGCGGGATTCGAACCCATACCCTTAACTCCTGACAACACCAGGTCCGCAGCCCCATTTCGGGAGTGGGGGGGGGGGGGGGGGGGGGGGGGGGTGGGGGGGGGGGGGGGGGGCGAACGTTTATATATTTCTTATTTTATAGCTGTATGTGAGATGAGTGTTCGTGTCAAGAGGAGGGGGGAGAAGGTGAGAGGGTATGGGTTAGGAGCCAGGTGTTATTCACATTTCCCAAAATTATTTTAAAGGTATTCATTTTGTTTTAAAAAAATATGTGTTATTGTTAAAATACAATAACTTAATAAATGTCCCATAGATATAAAGTAAATTTAAGCAAACTGTGATGTGTGTTTTCTTTTGCTTAGCAATAAAATGGAACCTGTCAAAAGTTCTCTCTCACCCTTTTCAGAGCGTCTTTAAATCCAACATGATCCTTCTGAATTCTGGTAAATGTTTCCAAATCCATGGTGACCTTTACCTTATCCCCCTTCTTAAAGTGGAGAGTGTCTGGGTGTAGAACGTCTGCAAGAAAAGTTTTAAATTCTCACTCAACGATGATTACCTCTCTGGCGTATGTCTATGGTCTTCTCAAGCTTGTGTTATAACAAATCACTGGTGAGGTCGCCTAAGAAATATTTCGTGATAAACGGCAGCAAGGCATGAATTAACCAGTTTTTTAGGCTGTGAAAGGTATTCCTTGCGAGGACCCGTTGGGATTCAACTCAACGTGATGTCGAATAAAACCAGAATTCAATTTATTATTGGCTATTTGAACAATGTTGCACCCGTAATTATACATCAGATCATAATTCAATACCTTCTTTAAAGGCACAAATCAATCAGCTTTCATCCGCCATCTTGAAATGTAAGCATTCTGAGAAAACACATGTGTTGTATTATGCTTATTCATTAACAAAATTAGGAAATAACAACTTGATTAACAGATGAGGAGCATATTTACAAATAATTCTTAATAAAAAAAACCAGTTACGGAAGCAGTTTGTTGTAGTTATGCATTCCACGATCGTAGCTTCGATGATTGGCTTCATTTCACGATGTTTTTGTTTTCTGAGCGATACACTTTATGTTTTGTAAAATTGTTTAATCTTGAACAACCGAATTGCTGACCTCACAAACATATTTGGATTTAGGTGAGAAATTATCATGTAAAAATCATATATAATTGTAAACAGGAAAGTCCTCCTAAATTTTGTTTCTACAAAAAGAACCCACTTGAATGGTCCCTTTAAAGGGGCAGTAACACGTATTTTGATAATTTTACATTTTAAAATTTTCACTGATAATTGTAAGTTAATGCTAAGCGTATTATTTTGACAGTGTCAAAAATCTCATTACACAAGCCAATCATCCATAGTTCGAGGACGAAGTATTAAGATTCACATAAAATCCATTGGCGGCCATTTTGTGTGAACACCTTTAATTCATTTTGTGTAAGAAAAAGTAATCGCATGGCTAAACTTTACGTTATATATTTGAATTATTACTGCTCCATTTAATTTAAATACATTGTCTTTCAACTGGAATCATTAATTTTCATTTTCCTGACATCACCTTACATGTATATACCCCCTAAAAACGTGCTACTGCCCCTTTAAGGCAAGGAGTGAACAATTCAAAGTGACACTACAAATCTACATTCTCATCTTGGGCATGTTTACAACGTGTTAATTCGATACGTAGATCATCCATCGAGTTAAAACAGTTTTTAGTTGTTGCTGACTTATAAGCAGTTATGATAGATAGTTGATATATCGTAACATACGCAGAGAAAACCTAGCATACAATCTTTATATTAATATATATCATTCAAAACGAAAAATGATTACATATCGTTTCTCACCATCGAAACTTTGAATTTGAAAAACATTGAAATTTTATTCATACTTAAGTTTTAACATTGAATTTATACTTCTGGAAATACCATATGTCCAACGACGTCATCAAATTTGGATACCTTAACCTGATAACATTTCAATCAATATACGGGAAGAAGTGTCAAGTAATGTTTACTCATAATATATACATGTATAATTTCAACTATTTCCGAAACTACTCACCTAATACAGGCATATGGTCCTTATAGTAACTCCAGCCATCAGCAGCCTTGACCATTGTCAGTGCAACCAGCCCCTCAGCCCCAATCCGGTAGCCATTGATACTGTCCTGACCCTTCTCCCATCGAACATTGACCGCTCCTCGGACATACCCGCCAGAATACGTGCCTAGTTTGATGATCTCTCCCCGGGTGCCACGCCCACCTTTAGTTAATATATGTTTACTATACAATGTGCCTTGGATACATTATTTTATTCAAGTTGTTAAAGATTTGATTCCACGTTATGCAGTTAATTAGGTTACACAGTGTAGTTTATCGGAGCTAGCTTGGTATGCTGTTTATGTGACACCAGACCCGCTAACCAGGTTTAGCTTATGATAGAAATTGCCTGCATTGACAACGCGGGAACTGCATTTTTATTTCATGGGGTCATTATTATACGTACCATCTTGGTCCCCGTATCTCCAGTGGGGACCCCTAATGACCTGAGCTCCTGGGAACATGCCTCGGGACCGGATCTGGGGACACCCTTTTCGGGGCGGTACTCGCAATCTGATTGGCCGAAATGCAAGTCACGTGACAGTATGAAGTCCGAGAACACATAAAGGTACACTCAATAAGGCGTTTTACGCATGTAAAATTTATATAAATAGTATTATATAAAGATATGTTAAAAGGAAATACAGTTCTACTTCTAATGAAATTAACACTGAAATAGTATTTGTCTTTTCTCGCAGAACAGGGGATATAACTTATTTTTAAACAAATAATACTGAAAAACGACAGCACCAAATTCAAAAATGTCATCTTCAATTACTGATATTAGAAATTGCGAGACAGTTTTCGTCAGAACCTCAAGTATCTAACTGCTTAATAGTATAGTATTTTGTTTCAGCTAATTAGGTCAGTGAGTCTTCATGACAGATAAATATACTCACATGGACGAGGAATTGGTTACACCGCGCAGGAACGGATGTTCGTCATCATGCCTTCCCTCCATGTAACATTTCGTACACAAATCGAAGTTAGTGCATGTTGCGCACTTCCATCTGATACCAGCGATGCTCTTCTCTTGGCATACGTCACAAATAACATTTTTGTGTTGTGCACCTGGAAAAACATTTATGAAAGATGAGATTTTCTTATATTCGAACCTAGAGGCCTATAGTTTCTATGTGATATCACTAATTTTTTTAAATTTTGAATTTATTTTTTGTTTATTTTTAAGCACATTTCTTGATAGTCAAATTGTTTGGAACATACAGTGTAGGCATAATATTGATATTGACACCACTTAAATGTCTAGCCAAACACATGGCCTGCCAGGAACATTTCCCAAAAGTGTCGATGGAATCAAACTTGGAAATTTCTACCTGCATTTGTTTATTGACTTAACACATTTTCGATAATGATAGTAAAGGTAGGAAAATATTTTATATGGATTACATATAAACTAGTGCCCAAAAGAAACGTTACCATACAAATCGCAAGATTTCTTAATCAACTGGTATTCGATACGACTCAATCATATTTTTATCCAGAAGTCAACTTACTTATGTGTAAAATTTTGAAACATAATCTTTATCTTTTCATGATTGCGCGAAACACGCTTTTAAAAAATACCTCTTTACAAGACATATGTCGGTCAAATACGCTCAAAATCAGTCAAGGTTTTCTACTATAATATTTGAGCTGAAATTTAAAAAAAATTGAATAGGTAAAAGGACTACCTGTAGGGGCGGAATCGAACACTAGCAGATCGAACTTGTCATTGTTCCCCGCATTGTACTGAAACTCCTTGCCAGAGTCCCAGATCACAGTTACCCGGCCCTTGCTGCTCTCTACGTTCAAAACCGTGCCCACGTGACCTTCGCCGCCATCTTGGTCGCCTCCCGTCCATCCGGGTCCTCGGACAACACGAATTCCCGGGCAAGGGTATGGCATTCTGTTAAATAAATTTTTTTACAGGAGATTTATTTTAAATGACCCAAGTCTTCATTTTGATGTGTGCTGAACCCGGTCAAGGGCATTGCATTGTATTAAAACATTTTTTTCACATGAGTTTGCGTGTGTACTGATTGATACAATTTTGAATAATTACAAAATGGTTTTGTTATACTAGTTTCCGCGATTCTGATTGGACGAGAGCGCTCAAAAACCTGCTGCCATTTCTCGTTGAATGCAGAAAAATTTGCAAACATACCATGTGCATTCGTTCCTTGTGACGTCACACTCACCTGACGTAATAGTTCGGTTTTGACAGTTGCGAGCTACGTTGTGTTGCAAAGACAGATATAGAGAATCTCACCCAAGTGTCTCCTGATATCAAATATATCAACACAAGTGGATAAAAGTAACAAATATCCGAGGATTGCCGAGGATATTTTACTTTTATCAACGAGTGTTGATATATTTGATATCAGAAGACACGAGGGTGAGATTCTATTTATCATCCAAAATCATTTTTCATCACATTAGGATGAAAAATCTTCATCCTTGAACACTGCATAGCCTTACTCCTAAAACTGTGATGTCATGGCATTGTGACGTCATAGTGCTAATGCATCATAGCATTGTGACATCGTTGTGTTTATGACGTCATAGCATTGTGACGTCATTACTGATGATGTGAAACGTTTGTGATATCATGTATTTTCTGATTACAGGGCATTGTTCAAAATCTACTGTCAAAACGATATCTCCTAGGAGATATCGTTTGATCTTCCACAAGCGATATCTCCTGTGGAACACAGTTTTGGATGATAAATAACATATATTATCACTTCCCACCTGCGTTTGTAACAAGTAAATACATTCTTCTCCCTAACATAATCCATACATTCACCGGAAAGGCTGCATTTTAATAACTACGAGTCCTCAAGCTTGTTTGCTCCGAGCGTCTCGCAAACGACGGCTACGCGATTTTATACAATTTGTTGCTGATATACATAGACAGAGACACACAATTTTGGTGTATCTGTCGTATCATCGTACACCCGGGACGGAGAAATAAAAGTACTGCAACATCCTTTTAAAGGGACAGTTGCACGTTATTTTTGGAAATTTTATATCTTTTAATTCTCACTGAAAATTGTTTGTTAATGTTAAATGTATTATTTTGATAGTGTCAAAAATCTCATAACACAAACCAATCATCCATAGTCAGAGAACAAATTATAAAGATTCACGTAAAGTCCATTAGTCGCTATTTTTTACGTGAACACCTCATTTTGTGTAAGAAAAGAAATCCCATGGCTGAACTTTACATCTGATTTATAACTGTTTCATTTAGTTTAAATACATTTTCTTTAGATTGGAACCATTTATTTAATTTTTTCCTGACATCACTTTATATTCCAACTAAACACGTGCTAATGCTCCTTTAAAAACTATAATGTAATGCAGTGGTTATGTTAGGATAGTTGAACTGAATTATTCATTATCAATTATCAGAAACGTTAATTTTTGTAACTCATTTTTTAAAAAATAGAGTATTTAATTCCCATTTCTGAAATTGCAGCTGGTGTTGTTACAATATAAAGTAAAACTTTATCATTATTCTTTGGTCGCAAATAAGGAAACTCTTCGTGTTTCCAGGTCGACGTGAAAACATCAAACATTCTTATGCCTCGGGAAGAACTATTCTGAACAATTTTTTTTTTTTCTTTTCAATTTTTGTAAAAGATTACATTGATATAAATTATTGGCATTCTTTTCAGTTCAATCTGTTGATTGATGGCTTATCTGTAAGAGACGTTATTACAGTTACTTATATATCAATAACTATAATACAATTTACGATTTTGAAGGATTATACTGCTGTAACATGTTATTTTTGTAAAACAATACCTAAACCCATGGGCAAAAGAAACGCTGGGTATTTTTCAAAACGAAGGATATATGGAAAATATGGAAGGAAATAATGCATGTCGTGTAATTGCAATGTCGAATGTGTTTCATAAAAGAGTATTTTGAGAACTATCTCTCATAATTTCAGCCATGATTGCATGACGTTTTTTGTACTGTGGTTGTCTAAACACTGTTAGGGTGCGAAAATCGCTGTTTTCAAATACTTTTTTTTGTAATAAATATTTTGAAATTAAATTTGAATTTCGGAAATGTATATGAGAAGGTTATTTGATATGTTGTTAATGAAAAACATCCACTTTGACATGTATGCACTGACGTGTTTTCGTTATATAATGTCTACAAATATGCAAAAATGACCAATTTCGCTCTCCTATCTCGCTTTGTGAAGGAGATAGCAAATTGGTGATTTTTTTACACGCGTTTGGAAAGGCGCCATGCAAAAATATCAACACAAAATGATTCAAACAAGGCAAACATAGTTGAGTTGACTTCTAAGGAAACTTTGCCACTTTCTTTCATTCATATTTATGTTACACGGAATAAAACATCATGGCATTTATGTTACCAGCGTTTCCTTAGCCCGTGAGTTTACTAAAAAGTGTGATCATTTGAGGCCAAAAATGTATGAAGCCAAAAATCACAAAATAACGTATAGTTATCTTGTTGATTTTGAAATGTGAATGGTAGTTTTAGGAACATTACCGTGTTTCTATCAGACAACTTTAGAGAGTAAAAAAACATAAGATGCTGCAATACATTTTTCCAGGTGTGTAAAATCCAATTATTCTTTGTATTCATATTGCTACCTCATTATTCATTTAGATATACTAATAACTACATGAGTATTGGTAAAAAAAGATTTACCATAAGCAAATCAAAATCGTTGAATTGTTGGAATCGTCCATAAAATGTCAATCAAATGATATTTTAAAGGGGCAGTAGCACGTTTTTAGGGGAATATAAGGTGATGTCAGAAAAATTGAAAAAAAGATGATTCCAATTGAAAGACAATGTATTTAAACTAAATGGAGCAGTAATAATTCAAATGGATTCTATGTGAATTTTGATTTCCGACTATGGATAATTGGCTTGTTTAATGAGTTTTTGTCAAAATAATACGTTTAGCATTAACTTCCAATTATCAGTGAAATATTTAAAAGAGATAATTATCTAAAAACGTGCTACTGCCCCTCATATTTTATTCTATACATAGGATGCAACAATATTTTACAATATCCGCATATTTAAAAAAGACTGAAGAAATAGTCACCCCTGTTAACTCCCCCTCTTCAAGCAAAGCCATATCATATTGAAAGCTATATCTTTAAGTGGCTGTAGCATGTTTTAACACCGTTTTTTCTTCAGTCTTTTAAGAACGAATTCAAGTTCATGTTATTTTGTTTCAATTTGAGGCGTTAAATATTACGCCCTCAAATCCTGCATACATGTGGTAGATAAACGAATCAATATACATGTCTTCACTCCTTAAACGTCGCTTCAGGCTTGATATATTTACTCATCATAATCGAGTTGAGCATGTATTTAAACCCTATGGAGATAATACTATTGGCATACTTGAAAATTATTATCATTCGAGAAAATGTAAAGAAATAAAATTAATGGGACTGCCCTTTTAACTGTTTGGATCATATGCTTGTTAATATAAAAGATTATATAAGAACGTTAATTATGACATATACATGAGCTATTGCTTTGCTTGTTGATATATTATGTATACAACTACTATGCTTATTTAACCTTATAAAACGTTATATAAATGTCAATAAGTTTTTCTTGTGATGGTCTTGAAAACCACTACTCAAGTAATATGTAGGACAACATACTGACCATTAATTAAAGTGGTTATTTAGAGAATACTAAACCTTGTCCCGTTTAATAACATTTTAATGAAACGAGTCAATGGGTTGATATTTAACGAGCGAAAGCGTGTTAAATAAAATTACCTCAACCATTTTCGGGTTTCATAATTATTATTTAACGGGTCAGAGTTTAGTATTATATTTGTTACTAGCTTCGAAATCGTCGAAAACATAAAGAAATTAACCGACATGACCATCGCGGTCGGCCTGCTGAGATTGTGACGTCATACTTAATTAAAGATTATGACGTCAGTATCACGTCAGGTAATTCGTTAAACGCGCGATGTTATGACACATATGTGTAATAACATGGTATATTTATTAAACAGTGATATTTTCATCGGGAGAGTAATAAACATGTAGCATAACCTTTATATAAGATAATCTAATTTAGGAACTGCATTGCTTGTAATAATGAATGATAGAACATATATAACTATCAACAGGGTTATTGTAAATAGAACAAACCCTTCCATACATATAATTACCCTATTATAATATTAAAGAATTAAAATAAAAAATAGTTTTCAAGGACTATATTTAAGTCAGTGTGATTATCTTAAGTAATATATTCCAAACCTCCAGTCAGGATTTGTTCAGGGCTCATTTTCATTTTATTCTATATCAAATATTAAAGAGTTAAATTTTATCAAAAAATATTGTTCAAGGACTATATGTAAGTCTGTGTGATTATCTTAAGTAATATATTCCAAACCTCCAGTCAGGATCTGTACACAATGAAATAACCTTCCCCCTTTAAACACTGACTAGTATGCATTCATGGTAAAGTTTGTCCGAACTTTCTTGTTTACATCGAGCTATACCTATTGACAACCTTTATTCAAGGTAAGTGTATCTTACCTGTTTGAACACGACATTACGTATTGCCTTATAAATATGAATACATAGTATGCATACGATATTATCGATTGTCGAATACTTTATCACAAAATGGATTCCTTATATTCAAATAAGATTAGAAATTTACCTTCAAGGTACCCTATATGTCCAATCTTCGACAGGTACCAGTTTACGTGATATACTTCCTTGTTAAACCGAAAATAGGCTTTACCCAACCTTGACAGTTGGCAAGTAGCCAGGTTGAAAGAGACGCTTCGTGAGTTGTTAGGAGTCACATTTGCCAAGCTCTGTAAATGGTGAATTATCGATAGTTGTAGGAAAGTATCATTTCAGAACCAGTCGACGTTGTAAAGGAACACTAGGGAGGTTTGAAGTCTTGATAATGACCGAAAACCGGACAATGACATCGCGTCAATCAGTCAAACGTAAGTTAAGAAAGCTTTTAAAGCTGTAAGAATGACTGTTACGAGTTGATTATGTTTTATAGGTTATATAACTAGTATTCATGTAAATCGAACGTGTGAATTTGACTTCCAGAAATATATACAACTGTTACAGCACTTTCTTTAAAAATAAGATTTTTCATATGATTGTTATTTGTGGATAAATATGTTAAAAGTTTTCAATTTACATAATCATTATGTCATCTTCATTCTTTGCAAAGCAAAGCAATCTGTGTTGAAAATCACGCAGTAACACTTAAAGTTCGCCCAAGACACAACAACACACATTCAGGGTACTCCAGCATTGCAGTGGTTCTCGGGTGGGGATATTTAAAATTTTGAAGATAGGAACTATCAAAAAATAAAAAATAAAAATAAATAAAAAATAATTTAAAAAAATAAATAAATTAATAAATTATAAATAAATAAATAAATAAATAAATAAATAAATAAATAAATAAATAAATAAATAGATAAATAGATGAATGAATGAATGAATGAATGAATGAATGAATGAATGAATGAATGAATGAATGAATTAATTAATTAATTAATTAATTAATTAATTAATTAAGGAAAGAATGCATGAATTAAAAAAGACAAATAAATACAGTCATTATGTTTTGCCATTCACGATTTTACCTACTCGGATATTATTCGTGTGACTACCTATCTTCATATCTTGTCAATTGCTTCATGTTTCATGGTTTGACCGCCTATCAAATGATAACTTAATTATACCCCCGCCTTACAGCGTAAGCGGGGGTATATAGCGTTCATTCTTTCCGTCCGTCCGTCTGTCCGTCTGTCCGTCTGTCTGTCCGTCCGTCCGTCCGTCCGTCTGTCCGTCCGTCCCAAAACTTTGTGCGGAGCAGATCTCCAAAACTATGCATGCTAGCCTCATCAAACTTCATACACATGTCAACCATGATTCCTAGTTGTGCCTTTTGAGGGTTAGAACTATTTCTGAATTTTCATTTTTTGCGGTTTCCATGGAAACGTGACTAAACGTGACTCTTTGAGGAAGTCGTTTTGTGCGGAGCATATCTCCAAAACTATGCATGCTAGCTTCATCAAACTTCATACAGATGTCAACCATGATCCCTAGTTGTGCCTTTTGAGGGTTAGAACTATTTCTGAATTTTCATTTTTGCGGTTTCCATGGAAACGTGACTAAAAAGTGACTCTTTGAGGAAGTCGTTTTGTGCGGAGCAGATCTCCAAAACTATGCATGCTAGCTTCATCAAACTTCATACACTTATCAACCATGATCCCTAGTTGTGCATTTTAAGGGTTAGACCAAAAAATTATTTTTATTTTTTGCGGTTTCCATGGAAACATGACTAAAACAGTGACTCTTCGACCAAGTCTTTTGTCCAGAGCATATCTCCCAAACTATTCATGCTAGCTTCACCAAACTTCATAGACTTATCAACCATGATCACTAGATGTGCCATTTGAGGATAAGACCATCACATTTTTTTAATTTTTGGAAACGTGACTAAAACAGTGATTCTATGATAAATTACTTTGTCCTGAACATATTTCATGAAATATACATCTCACATCATGCTTCACCAAATTTGCAACATATGTCAATCGTGATTGCTGGATATGCCTTGTGAGAGTTAAACGATATATATGGATTTTCTTCTCTGTGGTTTCTTTGGAAAACATAACTTACAAAGTGACTCAACAAAAATAATTTTGTCCTCAGTGCATCTCCTAGAATATTCATGATAACTACCTCAAATTTGAAACAAAGATCAACCATTATCTCTAGATGTACCCTTTTAATTGTAAAACCTATTAATGAATTCGGTATTTGGGTTTCAGTTGAAAGAAGACTTACACAATGACTTACTGTATACTCAACTATCATACTTTAACCAATATTAATCAGTTTTACTATTTGAAATTCTTTGAACAAAGTGGGGAGCGGGGGTATGTGAGCTTTGCTCGCTTCTTCACTTGTTCATTTATCAGTCCATGTGATACGAGATATTGTATTGTATAGATATAGTTACCTGAGCCTCATGTAACTACCTATTCATCTTCCTACGCAAAGCCTAAAACGCCAGTTTCTGAAGTCAGTTGTATGGCTTGCTGCATACCCTTGATTTTTCTGTGCTTCGGAAATTGCCGTTTTAGGCTTTGAGTAGAAAGCTGCTACCTATGCGAGTGGAGTACATGGCAATAAGATATATACCCCGAGGGGGAGACATGCCCTTTACCTTATTGTGTCTTCCTACCGATTATCAAGACATTGGTTAAAGGCACCAATCGTTTGGCGTTCATCCGCCATTTTGTAATGTTAGCATTGTGAGGAAACACATGTGCAGTATTACGCTTATTCATTAACCAAATTAAGAAATAACTGCCTAATTGATAGAAGAGAGCATAGTTACAATTGCACCCCTTGGGCGGTTATATCTGTTCTTTTTTCAATTGGTTCTAACTCATAACTACCTTCTCATAGGTGTTTACCATTTACACCCCTTGGGAAGTTATTGCCTTTATTTAGTTGAATGCTATATACCGTGAGCTCCATCCGCGTAGGTTGGTTATCTTGTTGGGCTACAAGACTGTAAACAATCGCAAACAATTGGACTTGAAAAATTTGGATTTTCAATCAAACAAGAAAGTTAAGATTTATGAACAACGAAAGTTGCTGTCAAGCAGCGCTCTTACCTGTTGAGCTAGCGAGGATCCATTTCAGGTGATGTAAATTTTTGTGTGTCATATTTGATTTTTTATTTCCCCCTATAAACATATATTGATATTGCAGTAAAATCGTTTTTAATGTTAGAAATCAAGTTTTTAGTTCTAAAACCCTAAGCAGGGGGTATTGTAAGTAGACTTAAATAGTATTCTTATCAAGACATATCAAACCAGCAAAAGGATCACAAAAACGTTTTCAATTATTTGTATGTAAACCAATTTAGTTGAAAAAGTGTAATAAAATAGTTGTTATTGTAAGAAAACAAGCGTTTATTTCTAAAAACACAAATCTGCCGGGAGGAATTTTAAAATATTTTTTCTTATCAAGACATGATAAACCCGCGAATGATATCAGTAAAACGTTTTCAAATTAATTGTATGTAAACAAGATAAGTTGAAACCATTGCAGGAGTCTTCCGCGGGAGTGTAAGTAAAAAAAATAACCCGTTTGCCTCGGGTTATGGAAATAACCTCTGCTCGGGCTACGCCCTCGCGAGGGTATTTTCCATAACCTCTCGGTACCGGGTTATTATTTACTACATAATTCATGATAAAAATTATCAGTAACGACAACATTTTGGCGTAGTAATGCATTCCACGATCGTAGCTTCGATGATTGGCTTCATTTCACGATGTTTTCTTTTTCGAGCGATACACGTTATTCTTTTATCAAATTGTTAAATCTTGAACAACTGAAACACAACGTTGTATTAACCTCACAATCATATTTGAAATTAATTGGGAAATTATTATGTAAAAATCATATATATTTGTTAACAGGAAAATCCTCCTGCATTTCGTTTCCACAAAAAGTACTTCGCTCGCATGGTCTCTTTAATTAGTTGATGGCATGTTGCATGATGTTTAGTAATGTAAATCGTTTAGTTTGTATGCATATATACAAGGTGTACTATGCATGATGCATGTTACATGATGTGCTGAACACGATGCATGATGCATTTTGTTTCATACAGTTGTGCCAATGAAATGTGTGTTAAGTGTAAAAGAAAAGAATGTTTATCGAAACAAATATCAAATGATAAATAAGTGTAAAACAGTTTAGCACACACAAGATAATCATTACATTAAATTGTGGTGATCACACTATCATTCTTACAAACATCAACACTTACAAAAGAGTTTAATTATTCTTTTATTTAAAAAAATAGAAGAAAAAAACAATGAAAACAACTACAGAGGAAAAAGATAAATACACTCGAGGCAAAAGAAACGATACCAACTTTTCAAAAGAGTACAAAACAAAATCCTGTTGTAAATGAAATGCGACTCCGAACCCTTGTGATTGGCACATCTGTTGTGAAGAAGTACTCACAATTTCAAACATCAAAGTATGATACTTATAATTGTATGACTGTTCTTTGGAATTGAAATAGAAAAATCATTAAATGTAAAAATCTAATAAGTTTAAAGATGTTATCAATATAAATAACCCTGGTAGAAGTTCATGTGTTCACGCATTTTGTATGTAAGTTGGTTTAAAAACAAGCACAAGGATCATTTTTACTATCCTATCTCGTCTAGTTAAGGAGATTTTCAAACGGCGTTGTCTGAAATGCACGTATTTCAATAGCGTTAACAAAGCTTTGAAATTAAAAACTTAATTCAGTTAGCTCTTGAAGAAATGAATTAACCCTTTTTCAGCCGTAAATATTACTCGTTGCCTAACATATCATGCATTTTAACTGGTATCGTTTCTTTTGTCCCTGAGTGAACTGAAAAAATATATAAACAGATAAAAATCTGCAATAGAACATCTGAATAGATAAGTAATCAGGAAAATCTATATTACGTTGAACATTCATCATTTTATCATATATATACACACGAAAAATAATAAAATTCGTGTTTAACGTGTGAGTTGCAAAACATCAACATTGCAAGACAAATATACAACAAAGCCTAAACTACAACATATTGAATAAAAACATATTTATTACGTATTCAGATCTATGAACAACCTTTTCTCCTTGAATCCCTTTAGGGGAATCATCATTTACCATGAAGATAAATAACTTGACGCTCTTTAGAATAAGCCTAGGCAATATTGGATTAGTGACGACCTGTAAAAAATCCAAACGAAAACAAGATTTATAAATTCAAAACACATTGTTCGTTCCTTCCTTTTAAATGGGTAGTAGCACGTTTTTTGGCAATTTTATATTTTAAATATTTCCCTGATAATTAAAAGTTAATGCTGCTAAATGTATTATTTTGATAGTGTCAAAAATCTCATTACACAAGCCAATCATCCATAGTCCGAGGACAAAGTAGGAAAATTCACATAAAATCCATTGGCGGCCATTTTGTGTGAACACCTTTAATTCATTTTGTGTAAGATAAAGGAATCACATGGCTAAAGTTTACGTTATATATTTGAATTATTACTGCTTCATTTTTTTTGAATACATTGTCTTTCAATGAGAACCCTTAATTTTCATTTTCCTGACCTCACCTTACATTCCTCCTTAAAACGTTCTACTGCCCCTTTAAATGATCTACTATGATCAGTACTGTGGTTTTGACAATCATCGGTCATCAACGATAATCTTAAATCAAAATCTCAAGTCTTGTCCTCATCCTGTCACTGCTGGTAATAAAACTTATCAGGCTTAATTTTTTACATTATGAAACAAATTGAGCCACAGTATTGTTGTCGTTAATGTCCTCTTTTCACACTTTATTCCAGCGCATCAAGACTGATGGTACGTAATCTTTATGAAGAAAATGTTTAATTCTTGCTTAAAATAGAAAATAATGTAAATCTTGAAATGTACACTGTTCAACTGCAATATCTATCAGTGATGGTGCTGAATCTTTATGATCTTTAAGATCTCTATGATCCTAGGAATTGAAGATTATGATAACTTTGTACGTAGTGAATACTGATTATTACCTGCAATATCTAGTAGTGAAATGTGAAAAAAAATTATTTTGTTTTGTATACAAATACATAATGACAATTGTCATTGTCAATAAGCAATAAACAAATGCAAAAGGTAAACATCTTATGGGAAATAAAAACTTTAAAAAAAAATAAAAAAATGTTGTCGTTAATCTGTATACACGTTGCCTCTGTGGAAGAAGACAAAAATAGTTTCAAGGCAAAACTCCATTTATGGTTCACAAGGTTGTCAAGTCTAAACAATTTAACCCTCATTATACTAGCAGTCAATAGTCCTCTTTTCAGCTTTCAGTCTTAATGACTTAACAAAATGGGAGTCTTTCAAGTCTGCTAAATGAGATAACCTTCAAGAAATATGCTGAGTTCGCCATGTAGTATTTGTTCTAGACTAATATTTAGTCTCAGAAGTATTGTTTTCAATATTGACAATATTTGTAAACAATTCATGTCTAATAACAAAATGGAGCCCAGAAGATGCTCCTACAGTTGACGATCTAGACTTGCTATACTTTGGTCGTCAATTGAATATTTTGCGTTAGGGTCTGGATGGCAGACTATACATGTATGTGTTCGTATGAACAACTTTGCAAAACAGTCCAAATGAAAGCGCGCATAAAATCTCTAAACTAGAAAAAAGAGGTGTTATTGATGTCAATTAGCTTAGCCCAGCATATGGTGTTGACGTTTCGTTTTCCATCCGTCTTTGTCTCTCTTCTTCTCTGTTATTATCTTGACCACTGAAATATTTATACACAAAGACAGCCGGTACAATGATAACTAGACCCGCCAGAGTGAAAGCGGTCGTAATGTTGAACTGAGGATGCCAGTAAAAGCTTTTCTCTCCATTTATGTCAAACAACATCATAAAGAGAGTGGCCAGTGGCGCTACCATCGATTGCACAACCACAGCATAAACGGCCCCTTCGGCGTATTCGATTAAAAGAAACTGGAATAGGTTTGAGAAGCAATAGCCAATGATAAACAGCCATGCCTTTCCAGGAAGTCCCTGACAGGAAGCGAAAGTACTGAAGCAGCAGTGCAAACCCTTGCGCAGACTCTCTCCGAAGTCGTAGATTGAATTTGCCTAGAAATGATGAATGGAAAAATTAGAGTTGCACACTTTTGAAGACATCATTTAAAATAATACTTTATTTATACTCCATTTTATCAACAGGACGCCGAGGAATAAAATTTTAAAATGGTTACTCTATCGGGAGTTTGTATTCCAACAAGAGTCGACATAATAGATTGTTAAAAACATTTCTCGAAATATGGTCGATTTTAATCAAGCATTGTATGATTGAATATTCATATAGTATTTTTAAGACACGTCTTGTTAGGATATGCACCGTGCGGTTAACAATAATAAATGACAGTGTTGCTTAGTGTTTATACTTGGTGAGACCGCCATATTTTAAAACGAAGTATACAACATAAGTTGTATGCTTCTCACGAGGGTAATTCGGTCTGATTTACCTTCATTGTAGAAATGTTTGCCCGAGCCGCAAGGCGAGGGCTGACATTTCTACAAAGATGGTACATCAGACCGTATTACCCTCTTGAGAGTTGAGAAGCAGACAACGTATTTATCTTACCGTCATGTCAGAAGAAAATATATTCATTTTAGTTTGACTGCCGCAAACGGATGAGCGATCACCGTATAAACGGCCTTGATCCTTAATGTAAACAAAATGGCGTCATCAAAACCGACTGCAATGTTATGAATCGTGTTACGTTAACCTTCTAGCCTTAACATGCTTAAAAAATGTTTGATTTAATCCTATAGCATGTGCATGTAATGCAACGCGGAATTTGTTTCCAAATAAAACATAGAATGATGAGAAAACAAATCTACATTTGATAACGACGAAAACTACTGCCAGCAATTCGAACTTATCGAAACTCTTTTGGTAACGTCCTCATAACGCTATGCGACGCCTTTTCTCGGAGAGAAGCTGCTGCATTGGCAGTGGGGTACATGAAATTTGTACACCGTGAGAGGTGAGCCTCGCGGGGTACATGCACATAAAACTATTCGATTGCCAGCCTATCAAAAACGAGTATTTTATTGTAAGGAAAAATGATATGGGTAATTACAAATTCTCTTTCGTGACACTAAATGTGCTTTTGATCCGTTAAAGAGCCTCTTCGTGAATTTCTCGTGTTTTGCTTTAATATGAACGTTAATTAAATAAGATGAAATAAAAATTCAAAATATCTCCAATTTTTATGATTAAAACATGTGAAAATCTTACAAGAGTCAACTACATCCACAATAGACAAATTCACACGTCAAATTTACATGAATACTAATTATATAATCTTACAAATATTATCAACTTATAACTGCTGTTCTGAATGCTTTAGATAAGTTTCCAAAATTACGTTTGACTAATTGACGCGCGTCATTGTCCGGTTTTCGATCACCATCGCGTCTTCAAACCTTCCTTCATTTTACGACGTCGATAAGTTCTAAAATGATTCTTTCCTGCAACAGCCGATATTTCTCCATCAGATGACGGTGTTGGCAAATATGACCCTCTACAACCCACGGGTAAAATAAATCATCCTTAGCTTGTAAATGACCTACCCGTCCGAACTGGGGTACAAGGTCCACCCAGAACAAAGCCAATATTGCCAGGACTTGAAACGCCGAGGTCCACATGACAAATGTTAGCGAGTTCGACTGAAACAAAATACATCATCCTAATCAAAGCATTCGTCATCCACCTCATAGTCATTGTCATCGTTTCCGTCATCATCACCATCATCATCGTTATCATCGTCATCCTCATCATCATCATCATTATCGTCATCGTCATCGTCATCATCATTATCGTCATCGTCATCGTCATCGTCGTCGTCATCATCATCGTCATCGTCGTCATCATCATCATCATCATCATCATCATCATCATCATCATCATCAGCTTCCTGATATGTTATTATTACCATCATATTTGTCAATTTGTCTGACAATATATATTGGCGATCTACAGATATTATTTACCAATTTTTACCAAAGCTGAGACAAATGAAGATGACCGTTATGTTTTGCCGTTGATACATGTAGATTGGACTTGATCATCTCGTCGTAAATTTACATGTAATCAAAATTAGTAGCTGCGCTTTTCTGCCATTATCTGTAGCCCGAATTCCCCTGAGCTCATGTTTGCTTATGACGTTGCTGATCTTTATTTACTGAACTCTCATGTTTGATAACGATTGATCAAAGTCAAAATTTGTACAGGAACAAATTCTTTAAAACACGATTTCTACCCTCTTTCTTGTGTTTGAACATGTATGAACTTTCAATAATAAGTACCCTTGTATTCCGTTTCGAAAAATTATTGTTTTTTTCATGAAATTCAAACTCAACCTTATCTTGCTAATATTTTTCTTTCTGCGCAGCAAAGGTGAGAGTTTCCTCTGCCATTGACTGTAGTCGCCTCATAGAACCTTACCCGTCCCTGAAGTTCCTGCTATCCGATCATTTATGTACTTAACAGTCGTATTTTATAGTTTTTTCCTATTCGCAAAATCATTTTTTATTTCGTAACGTTCAAAGTCAACCTTATCTTGCCGATTTTGTTCTGCCGGTGAAGAAAGGGTAGCCTTTCTTTTGTCATTGACTGAAGTCGCCTCATAGAACCCAATCTCATTCAAATCAGATCGAAACTACTCCTACGTCGCTAGTTTCGATCTGATTTGAATGAGATTGCATAGAACCTTACCTGTCCCTGGAGCTCCTGCTCGCTGATGACGTTGCTGATCCCGAGGGGGAGGAAACCAAGAGCAAAGACGAGGGGCCAGATGACCCTTGCGACTCCCCCCGATGCCCCATCCCCTGTAACGTCGCTCCCCTTCAACCCCCAGATCTGAGGCTCGAGGCTGATGAAAACTCCGATGAGGACGATCATTACACAACCCAAGCGGCGGGCACTGATTCCTGTTAATAAAGGGGAAATCGATTGAATCAAAACAGTTACTGACCAGTGTCTGTGCAGTGTCCCCTTTAAACAATCATTCATAGAAAATTGATTAGTTAAATATGAAGATCGATTTGGTGAAAACGATTAAAGTTGTTTAACTCAAATTCAATTACCTCCCTTTGCAATGACTTAACAAAACGCTTGCTTTCTAACAACCAATGAGATCACTTCCAAAATCAACTTCCTATCTCTCATTATGACTTTCTTTCCATCTTTTCCCTCATCCTTTCGATCCCTTTCTCCCTGATCTGTCTACTTTCTTTTGGATGGCGACATCCACGTATTAAATAGCTGAAAAATTGCAGACAACGCGTTAAACCCCAACTCACTCACTTGATGTCGCGAACGGTCGAGTTGTTTACCCACTTGATGTCTTCGTTTTGTTTCTGATTGGAAAACATGTACGCAAAGGGAGGTAATTGGGTTTGAGGTAAACTCCGTTAAGTTTTCCATGGCTGTAGTGTTGATATATCGGAACGAAAGCGCTGGATTATAGGGGATGGGATAAACCCGTTATTTACATGTGTTTTCAACTGCTACTTTTGTTTTAAAACAATTTCTCTCAATTGATTATTTTATTCTTTTCTAAGGAAACTATTCAAATTTGACAGCTTTTCTAAGTTATAAAAATATCGTATTTATTTAGAATTTACAAGAAGAAAATTCGTTTTCTTTATTATTTCACAATGCCTTTGATACTCTCAACACTGTTGGTTTAAAATAGAAACCGAAAGTAAACCAAGAATGTAGTTTTGTTCTGTAAGTATTTGAGTGAGTCAGAGTTCTCACGTCCATAGACCCGTGATTTCACCCTTGTGGTTCTCATGTGATTCGCATATGATTCTCATATGATTCGCATATGATTTTCATGTGATCTTCGTGTGACCCTTTTTTATTTGTTTTGTTTACTCTGTCTTCATTATATTCTTTGTAAGTTATAAGTTGAGGAGATTGTGTCATCCTATCACATTACCTACTTACTTACTTGAAAAATTATTTAGAAAGATTGCGACAAAGCTCTCTCTGCTGCGCTTTTTGTACCATACAAAGACAGAGCATAGATTTCAAAACAAATGTTGGCTAGTCAATGCAACGTTGCATTTATTTAGTTTTAAGCATAAGGTATTTATATGAAAATTATCAGAATGTCTTTAAACAGGCAGTAGTACGTTTTTGGGGAAAAAACATTGTGAAATTTTTCACCCAAATATGTACGTTAATGCTAAATGTATTAATTTGATTGTGCCAAAAATCTCATTACACAAACAAATTATCCATAGTCAGAGAACAAATTGTAAAGATCCAAATATAGTCCATTGGCGGTAATTTTTGTGTCAACACCTTTAATTCAATTTGTGTAAGAAACTGAACTTTACAATATTTATTTGATTTATTACTGCTTGATTTACTTTAAATACATTGTTTTTCAATTGGAACCATTTATTTTCATTTCCTGACATCACCTTATACCCCCCCCCCCCCCCCCCCCCTAAAACGTGCGTTGTCCAAAATGAAACAAGTTTTCATCTTAAAATATTTCATAAAAAAATGTTTTGTCAATATTTGTTTTAACAAAAATGCATACAAATATTTTACGTATACTTTATTGCAGAAATTGAAATATCCTCAATTCTTATTTTTATCCCATGCCTGTTCGGGGATGATGCCAGATTGGTCACCGGCATTGCAAAGTAAGTACTTGGTATATGTACTACGTAATGATGGCGTCTGCTAGTGTGACGTTTTTTAATTTTGAAAATTTCCAAGAATGACGATTTGTGCCGTAGAAAATAATAAGCACGTTTGTGTATCTTAATTTATTTCCTACGAGGGCAGTCATATCGAGGTTCATATTTTTCATGTTTCCCTAAAGCAAAATATCACTTTTTCATTGTGACGTCACGTTATAAACAATACTTTGACGTCACAATCTATACGAACCGGCGGTGGGTAGTCCGCCTTTGCAGAGAAGTAGGTTTTGAGTATTTTCTTAAATTTTGGGACTATAATTAACAGAATATTATATTCGTGCTCATGACATACTATGTTTACGACACTCGTGCCTAAACATCAGTATATCCCTCTCTCTCTCTCTCTCGGGAAATACTAATATTTAGCAAGTCGTGTCGTAAACATAGTATGTCATAGACACGCATATAATATCCTCTATATATGACTACCATATCAAAGTATGTCAGTACATTTAATGTAGGTATTGTTTGTCTAGCGAATGATAAAATTATCATATTTATGGATTTTTCTATGTATTATATATAACTTTCTGAAACAAAGTGTGTATTACAGTTAATAACCGATTGTGATAACGAATAGATTAAAATTTTGTACCATGAAGATATGGTTTAAAGGGGCAGTTGCACGTTTTAGGGGGAATAAAAGGTGATGTCAGGAAAATGAAAATAAATGGTTCCAAATGAAAGATAATTTATTTTAACTGAATGAAGCAATAATAAATCAAATACATTATGTAAAGTTCAGCCATACGATTCCTTTTTCTTATTAAAAAAAAAAGAATTAAAAAATGGCCTATTATTTGTTGCCTTATTATGAATGATTGGTTTGTATTATGAGATTTTTGACATATCAAAATAATACATAAAGCATTTACATACAGTTATCAGTGAAAAATTGAAAATATCAAATTTAAAAAAAAACGTGCTACTTTAAAATGTTATTGTACATATAAACTTTAGTTTGCTTGTTCTCTTGTGCTTGTGACATACCAGCTCATAATTGACTGAATAAATAGTCATCTTCCAACATCAGATATGTAATGCATTTTTTAATTGTTTCAAAATCTTATAATTCAATTAGTCTTTCAGCAGTAAAAAAATATATACAATAACTATTAGGTATTATTAATATTATTATTAAGTAGAAATTTAAATCTCTAAACCAAGTATTGAAATGGTTATGCAGATCTGTTTGATGTGCATTGAATGATTCTTGGATATATTCCATCTCTACGTCATTGATTATATAGCCTTTGATTCTGCAACTCGTGTGAACTAATACAAAATAAACAAAAATCTTGAAATTTAGTCCAAAGTATGACAATCCTTATCAAAACTATATGTTACCAACCTTTACGTAGTATAAGAAGTCTGCAAACCACGGTGTAAGGAATTACGGTGCTGGACAAAATTCCTTGTAAATATGGCGGCGTTTTGTCAGCAGCAAAGACAACAAGAACTCCATTCAGGGTTGTTAATCCACCAATCAGAATCAAGATCTTCCAGCTCGCTTTGCACAGGAATTTCATTTGTCGATTGAAAGTCAGTTTTATCATCAATATCATAAGGAAGAAAATGACAGGAAAAAATAATGACGATACCAGCAAAACGACGAAAGGATCTCCCCCTACGGCTACCATCGTTTGCGCATATACCGGAAGTGAGACTGTCATGAGAACGGTTGAGACGACGTTTACGACGGCGATAAGGCCAACGACGATTGTTTTCGAAATTTGACGGGGAGTCGTAGTGTCACCTCCTACAGTTGAAAGAAGTGTAGTGTTTTCATCAGCTTGAAGATAGTTCAAATGGGCACACTCCTCCGAAGCGAGTAAACTGCTGCTGTCCATCTCGGCCATTTGGATTCACTGACTAGTTCACCTCACGAATTCTAAGAAAATGCTTGTCCACCGAAATGGAGTCACGTGCCGTATTAAAATAGACCATGACGATATAACTGAAGGGAAATGATCAACATGACAAAACGGTTTCACGTTATGAAAGTTGGTGTTAGTCAGGGTCCGTTACTCAGTCCCTCTCTGTCAATGTTTCCTTCCTTCTAATTCATTCCTTTTCTCGTTGCAATTTTTGACACTTGATCTACATTAAGTATAATACAACTTGACCATAATTACACTCACTGTCTCGTTCACACAAATCATATCCTTGATAGCTTTAAAAAGTGAGCAGCCATAGAATTTAATGTCCGATAAGCAACTCTTTCAAACACAACATCCGCATTGTTTAGAAGTTATTTTTAGAACAGTGGAAATTCCAATTTCACGATGGCTCAAGGGGATCTCCCGCCTTATAAACGTGTTATTTGGCGCGTAAGGAGTTGTCTTTGCTAACAGGTTTGATTACAAACGTGTGTGTTTAAAGGGGCAGTAGCACGTTGTTTGATAATTTTATAATATAAATATTTCACTGTTATTTGTAAGTTAATGCTAAATGTATTATTTTGACTGTGTCAAAAAACACATTACGCAAGCCAATCATCCATAGTCATAGGACAAAGAATGAAGATTCACATAAATTTCATTGGCGGCCATTTTGTGTGAACAACTTTATTTATTTTGTGTAATGAAAATGAATCGCATAGCTAAACTTTACGTGATTTATTGCTGCTTAATTAAGTTTAAATAGATTGTCCTTCAATTGGAACCATTTATTTTTATTTTCCTGACAGCACCTTATATTCCCCCTTAAAATGTGCTACTGCCCCTTTAAATGTTGTAAACGCGTTAGCTCTTTCTAAACACCTAAAAGAGTATTTTGGGGCGGGGCTCTCACTGTTTAGCTACATTATCACTGTGTATAACCGTACACCGGAACTAGCAAGGTGTACGGCGGAGAAATGTTGCTAGCGAGGAGCGTGATCGCGTAAACGGGATCACTTAAAAAACAATCATCGCTGTTTCATCAACTTTTTCTATGTTATTTTCATGCCAATAGCTTTCTGAGACATAACTATTTAATGTCATATTCTGTTCATAGTCACAGATAGCAAATATGTTACAACAACGTTACTCGCAACTGTCATTGTTACTGTCCCTTAGATACAGAATGACAAGCAAATACATTTTACTAAGTATGTGTGCTAAAATTACCACATGATGTTGATTATTTGAAAATTATGAAGTAACATATTACCTAACTGTCGATTTCGGCTCCTCGCTAGCAACATTTCTCCGCCGTACACCTCGCTAGTTCCGGTGTACGGTTATAGACAGTGATTAGGTATAATGAAGGTTGAGCCACAAGCATATGGTCACTTTTCTCCTATATATCCAAAGCCACTTTAATATTAAGCTTTTATATTGATATTCAACTTGCTATTTTAAAAGGTCAACAAAGTATCTTGAAAATGTAACTAAATAATTATTTGGAAATTTAACCCAGTATCTCTAAAATAAAACTAAGTATCTCTAAAATAAAACTTTCTCGAAAGTGCAACTAATTATCTCTAAAATGCAACTACTTATCTCGAAAATGTAACTAAATAATCATTTGGAAATTTAACTAAGTATCTCTAAAATAAAACTTTCTCGAAAGTGCAACTAAGTATCTCGAAAATGTAACTAAATAATCATTTGGAAATTTAACCCAGTATCTCTAAAATAAAACTAAGTATCTCTAAAATGCAACTTTCTCGAAAGTGCAACTAAGTTTCTCGAAAATGCAACAAAGTATCTCGAAAATGCAACAAAGTATCTCGAAAAAGCAACTAAGTGTATTGAAAAAGCAATTCAGTATCTTGAAAATTCAGCCTACTATATGGAAATAATTTACGTTTACTTTTCAACATTTAACCGTAAAAATTGTTATTGTTGAAAGGTGTTGAATTACACCGTAGAATTAACTCGGTGTTTGTTTGTTTACTAAAAGACATTCAAGATTATGAGTGAACTAATCCAGTCGAAATGCAGAGCTACGAATATCTATCGCAGTTAAACAATTATTAATTTTAGCAAAAAGTGTAAAGAGTCACGACTTGAGACGCCATCGCTAAGGCATTATTTCGAAAGCATACACTTTAAATTTTAGGTGCAAATATGCCTCGAAGAAATAAAGCCATTTATACTTTTAACAAATGGTATGCACAATGGCGTCTCTAAACAGACATATTCGATTACTTAATTACGGGAATATGTAATAAATTTGAGCTGTATTAACAAACATAACGACGTTATTTACAGTGATTATAGCTGTTTATTAGAGCAGTAAGTATTGGTGTAAATTAGGGGGAGAAAGGTTTTTTAAATGATTTTTTAAAATATTTAACCGAATTTACCTTTTCCTTGAAAGTGTAGAAGATTGTGTTAAGAAGTTACAGTTTACTAAGGATTTCTACGATTTCTTCTTTTATATATGAATATATGGTTCTTTACATATTCGTTCCATAACTTATTAAAACATGGATGCTTGAAAAGAGCACTTTGCTAATACTATTTACTACACTGTACTTAAACATACAGCCTTTCAATTTCGTTTAGACTGTTACGTGCCATAAAGCTTGTCTTAGTTACCGTACAAGTACTTAATATAATCAACATATAAACAGAAAGCTGACGTCCAGTGTGACTTCTTTAATCATGGCGTACTGTACAAGGCCAAGGGAAGTAACTCGCACATGTCATTGTTAAGTGCGTACCACGTAACATAGACTATCTTCATTTTCTCCCCACAGAGGAAGATAAAGTCAAGAAATGTTGATACAGTCTGATATATTACGCCGAAATTCGTAAATTCCGATAGTTTCCCCTGGAGGAAAAGAATTGCACCACAATCCATTTGAATTCTTTTTCAAATGACAACGCTTCTCGCATGGAAAAGGGGTTCATATCACAATGGCCTTGCCATCATTTAGTAGCCGGAATGATTATTAAAGTACAGCGTCGCTGATTGCACAACTAACTCTGATTGCCTCCCATTCTATCCCACAAACTCGGCGTAATATAATAGAGGCTGTATCAACATTTCATGACTTGGGCTGCCTCTGTGGGGAGAGAATGGACTTTCTTTGAAAATCGAGAAATTGTGCGAAGCGGCAATATAATATTGGAAAATCCATTTAACTGTCAAGATAAGAAGACAACAAATTTCTTCATTTATAATTGTGTTTGCATTGATATGTTACTTGTTTGTGCGTTTGTGTATTCTGTGTTCTTTCTTTTGAGTGTAAACCGTCGCATAATATTGATGTGACAAGATGCTCTTTTATGTACTTGTATATTTTAAGTTGTGTCTATTTCACTGCTTGATGGTTACTCTCAAGAAATAAAATCTATATCGTGACATGTCTATTTTCGGGGCTCTATTAAAATATATAACATAATTTACAATTGCGAACAGAAGCTTCTCTGTATATGAGACTATCAGTCCGATAGTGTTAAGGTTTATATGATTACTGTGATTAGGTTATAAACACATTTCGCCTAACAGCCAACGCAATTATCATATGATGTACTTTGCCATCTAAATAAGTCACCTTGTGCTTTGTGCCCTCATCGTCATCAATATCATTCATCGTCGTCGTCATCGTCATCTTATTATCATCATCATCGTCGTCGTCGTCATCATTGTCGTCGTCATCATCATTATCATCATCATCATCATCATCATTCATCATCATCTTCATCATCGTCGTCGTCATCGTCCTTGTCGTCGTCATCTTCATCTTCATCATCATCATCATTCATCCCCATCATCTTCATCATCATCATGATCATCATCATCATCATCTTCTTTATCATCATCATCATAATCAGCATCATCATCATCATCATTATCATCATTATCATCATCATCATTATCATCATCATCATCATCATCATCATCATCATCATCATCATCATCATCATTGGCGTTGTCATCGCCGCTGTTGTTATCTTAATCATCGCTTTCGTCGTCATCATCATCTTCGACCACCTCGAGATAATGATTAATGTTGTCATTATCATTGTCGTCGTCATCATCATCAGTCTTATCGTTTCATTACATCGTCATTTATATTGTCTTCGCTAAATGTCGTCATCACCCTTTTCGTTATCATTATCATAATCATTATTATCGTCACCGTCAGCCTCATCGTTATTGTTGTCGTCTCAATCAACACAAGTATTTAAATCTTGACACTAGCCCCCTACGGTAGCAAGGACAACTGTGATTGATCCTTTATTAGGCCGACCATATTTTTTCCCTGTTTCTCATCTCCCGCCGATTTACCCTCTCGATGTAAAGTTTCAAAAAGTTGTTTATTTGTCATTGTCCGCCGCCATATTCAAAATCAACCTGTTCTGATAAAAAATCTGTTTTATGACACATCCATTTAAATGTCTACATTATGCAAACCAGGAATTCCCTTTTCCTATTTGGCTTTTCACTTTACATCGTCCTTAACATGACATGACAATATATCTACAAGTAAACATCAATTTTATTCTTAAGCTAAGTAGTAAGTAGTGTCCGTTCAAGTCAATTTTGAATTATTAATAACTCATCCTATAATTTCATTGGTCAATGCATTTGCAGCAGGTTGAGAAGGCATACAGAGGGAATTAAATATTTACAACTATTTATCTAACAGCTACAGCATTTCGTTTTACTTGTATTTAGACGTAATATGAATGCCCATTAGTTCAATATCTTGTTTTATTATCAAATTTCTTTAATATTAAATATAGAAACAACAAAGCTTGGGATTGGTATGCTAGCTCAAGCCGATGTTGCAGGTTTCACTGCAATGTAGCCACAATACCGTTGCGGGTTTTCCCCCTGCATTAAACAAACATTTTTAGAGTTCAGCATTATTTTAAATAATGTTATTGGTTTCCTTTTTTTTTTTTTTGCAAAAACCAACCTAGGGGAAATCGGACCCAAATTCATTTAATAGGAGATAATAAGCCGACCTGAAGGCGAATCAAGGATTTTCATCTCACAACTTCCGGTTTCTAAATATACGCTTTAAAACCGTTTTTGTAGCGCACGACTAGATTTTATTTTCTTTTTCTTTTAAGTACTTATTGGTTGCTGCCAAAGTTGATACCCACCAAACTTAATTACGGCACTTGAGACACGGTGTAAACCTTACACGTATAATGGTCACTGAAAGCTGGTTCGTTAAATGCTATGCCCTTTTTACAGGTGGTCGAAATAAGTTTTGTGGATAAAAAATATAAATTTGACATGCAAAATTTGACGAAAGATTTTTCTACCGAGTAATGAATTTACATTCTCAAGAACTAAATTTCATACCGAACGTATGATAATGGGTCTTTGATACTAACATCCGTGATATAATTAAAAAAGTCTTGAAAGTAACTCTAAACCTCATGTTACCTCACTTTGCCTTCACCAGCAAAACATTACTGCCTCGAACCTTAACTTACTTACGCGTTGTTATTTTAGTCACGTGGAATGCATGTTATCAGGAAAAGTCATTTCTTATTTCTGTTCACGTTACTCACACTGTATGGCGGATTTATATCTAGGTCAGGGACGATACGAGAGGAGTGAAGAGGTCTATGTCACAATGGCTCTCATTGAACTTTACGTAATGGATAACACCCACATGAGAGGGTGTTCTAGCTTAGAGAGGCCTTTGCCCTAGGGAAGGCCCGAGTGTGCGTTAGCGGATCACTTGTGTTAAATAATTAGTTATTTGAAGACAAATAATTTGAGGGCCTTATAATGGTTAATACCCCGCTTGGAGGGCGTTATTTCGTCTAAGGCCTTCAAAGCAGGGTATTATACAGTACAAGGCCCTCTCGGTAATGCCCTATTCCCCTTCACAGGTATGTTCTACCGGAATAAAAACTCGTTTCAAATAGTGTTAAATGGACCTTGAGGAATATAATCATAACTATTGTGTGGTGCTTTATCGGAGGAGAATGATTAAAATTCTTTATCTTTTCAAAATCCATTTGCAAAATTGGAAAAATTAGTTTTGTACCAAAACAACTTATGTATAACTAGCTTTCGGATCGTATAATTTAAATTAGATTGGTATCAAAATGGATAATCAATTTGATTTAAAGGCACTCTTAGCGAGAATATCATTCGACCTCCCTTTGTGAATTATGTTAGGTTTGTAAAGAGTTAAGATATAAATTTGGAGTCCCGTGTTATTTATTGATATTTAGAGGATATCTTTTGTTTTGAGTGTGATATCAGTTATCTCTCATCGAGTGACGGGGTAGAGCCAATATTTTCACTTTACCCCGCTGGCCCGTCACGAGATGAGAGATAAGTGTTTTCACACTCAAACCAAAAGATGTTCTGTTTACTGTATGCGTCTGTGGTCGGAAATGTGGTGATTTATGACCAAAAGGTCTTGACTCAACAGTTTTCTGGCGACATCATACAATTGTGGATCGTTACTTAGCGACGGCGATGACTTAGCGTTGATTGTAGAAGTGACGTCAAACCATATACATGACGTCACCTCCTCTAGGTGATATCACACTCAGTGGTGAACGTGTGATCACTTTTCTAGAACTGAGAAACTCAGTCTCTCACCGCTTAGCATATAATCAAACTCAGTGTCTCACCGCTTAGCATATGATAATAGTAGTATTGAAATGTTTAAGTAGAATGTGTAATTCTTATATTTCACGCTGGTGCAGTGGTGTAGAGATATGCTGTATTCTCACCACAGACCAAGGTTCGAATCTCGCCAGAGACACCAAAGATTTATGACCTGGGTTCATCCTGTGCTGTGTCCCTGGGAAGGGCACATCATCCACATTGCACCCACATCACAGTCCATCCAGCTGTTGAATGGGTACCTGAACCATGTCCTACATGATCACGATTAGCGCTAACTATCAGTTATGAAAGCACAATCCTTAAGGTAATGATTTAGGTAGGACTTTGAAGCTGTTATAGGACATGGAAAAGGCGCCATATGAATATTCACATAATCATTATGACATGTCATGTAAATGAAAATGAAACAGGTAATTTTGACGACTTGTAACTGCGTTTTAAGTTAATCTATGATAAACAAAGAGGACTTAGTAAACCAACATTTAATGTGCATTAAATATTATTTTTATAACAAACACAGAATACTTATTAGAGTTACTTTGATAAAAAAAATTGTTTTTTATTTTACTCTAATAGACATTGACCGAAACTTTCCCGTGATGCAACGCAAAGTTGTAAGAAGGAACGACTTATTTCTGGTTTTGTTTTTAGAGACAGGCAAAAGTGATGCGATGACAAAAATGTTTTTGTCAAAAGTGACTCTAGCAAGTTTTTAACCCAATTTTAATTATTCAATAATCTTGATATCACTTTTTCACTGCGAAAAGCTTATTTAAAGGCCAACGTGAACAGGAACGAGTTGAATTTCAGGTTTCAATATAGTAGGCAAAAGGAACATTCCTTTCCCTTTGAAACTGATGCGGGCAAAAACTAGAAATTTGATTGGCTACAGAAAATCAGATGATTATTTACCAAACTTTTATCTCGCTTAGTATTTTTTTAGAACATGATACGGAACTTGCAATTGGATATTGAACTTCTTCATACACTAAGATAACATTCTTATCCTTATGACGTCATAAAAACGACAAGAACTTGTTGTGAAATTACTGACAATTGTGATAGGTGATAAAATCAGAAACACTTTCACGTTCTTGATTAAAATAATATCCCTTTAGATTATACAATGTGACTTTATTATGGGAAACTTAAACTAGGGTAACACCACCGAACGTATGTCCTTACAATAGAATGAAGTTTTGACGGCATGATGTAAGAAAACTCGCGGGAATGGCTGTTTCAGCACACAGTTAATAGTTATATTTCATATATGTGGGTGAGTTGTGATCAGATCACTCAACTGCCTACCATTTAATACTAGATCATTAAGCTCGTGGAAGTGTCTGCATTGCTTTTGCTTGCTTTATACTGAGTCGTTAGCTCGTTTGATATTACAGTTTTCAATGAAATATTATTTCATTTTTCCTATGTACGTCATAGCTTTAAAGGGGCAGTAGTACGTTTTAGTGGGAATATAAGGTGATGTCAGGAAAATGAAAACTAATGGTTCCAATTGAAAGACAATGTATTTAATCTAAATGGAGCAGTAATAATTCAAATTTATAATGTAAAGTAAAGCCGTGCAATTCCTTTTTCTTACACAAAATGAATTAAAGGTGTACACACAAAATGGCCGCAAATGGAATTTATGTGAATCTTCATTCTTTGTCCTCTAACTGTGACTGATAGGCTACGTAATGTGTTTTTTGACACTATCAAAATAGAACATTTAGCAATAACTACAATTGTTAGTGAAAAAAATTAAATAAAAATTATTAAAAAACGTGATACTGCCACTTTAATGAATACTAGCCAACGTCTTTATACAGCAACTGTGACCCTCTCTCTGTGTACAGTCGAACTTGTCTGGAACGGCCACCCAGGGGAACGACCAAAAGTGGCCTTTATATGGAGGTGACCTTTTTAGAGAGGTTCGAGTGTGACGTCTTATGCATAGATAAATAACAAATATTCTGATATCATATTTTTATTTTGCAATGAGAGCACATTGCACATACATCAGTAAACATAAATACTCTATTACTAAAAAGAATGAATATTCAACACCTTAAAACATTCATAAAAATGTGTGTAATTAAGATCTAGATACTTAGTTGGTAAAATAGTCACCGTTTTGTTGGGTTTCGTAATTAGTTAAGACTCTATTGTTGTGAGATACCTAACAAGCTTAACGTTTCTATCGATGCACAATATAGTGATAGAGGATATGGTCATACATATATAGGCCTACTCTGAAAAATCAAACTTGTAAACAAACTTTTATTTACCTATAAGATAATCAAAAAAATATAAACAATATAAAGAAATATGTCCATCTTTTATATTGATAATGACTAAAATCATTGTCTGTCAAATGTGTATGAACTTTTTAAAATTATAAGAATGAGAATAATACATCATCTCTCAAAATTGCATAATCATAATGTACATCAGATGTGAAGAGCCATTAATGAAAACATCAAGGAAAGATCACATTAAAAAGCATTATTTCTCATTTCAGCACTTTTCTACTCAAGATTTATGAATTTATTGTCATTTGTTTCATGGAGTTTTGGTTGGTGACATAGAAATTGAAGTACAGTGTAAATATCGAAATCAACTGCCTAAATCAGTAAAAACTTATTATGTTATCATATATTTTAAATACTTTTAATCCCTGACATATTTTTGTAACATCCAAACTCACTTGTCCATTTTACATAAATCATAGCAAGGCAGTTTTAATATTTTAACATGACAATACAATGTATATGATTAATTTTTCCCCTGTATCAAATGCTGATTTGGTATAATTAAGGCATCAAACAAAACACAAGAGGATGTCTATAGCCAGATACCTACAAAGTCTATGTATATAAGACACATTGTTGTGTCAAATGTCGAGGCAAGCAATGCGAGAATAAAACATAATCTAATCAACACAAATATATATAAACATGTACATGAAAAGATTATAAAATATGATACATCAAAAATTGTGTGAAGAAGTTATGGGATCAAACAAATGACAAAGTTGTTAACATCGGACACCATTAATGTCTGTAGTGTATAGGATACATTATTATTACCTAAATCAACTACTCCTAGTGTACCAGGTGTCTTACCACGACTAATATAATACACTTTGTTCTGGTAGAAAATTACATTATAAATATAAAAATCAAATTGTCTTACTTTACTGATTATCTCGGTTGATATGGACATTTTCATTATCTTTTTCTCGTTACTATAATATAGTTGACCATTGTTAAGGTCAAGAGTAACTGCATAAATATAGGACCCGGTGTCCAGGTTCCTTAATCCAGTGCCATTATAAAATACCTTTAACAGCCTATCACCTTGACAAGCATATATAGTTCTAATTTTGGGGTTCAGGGCAATAGCACGAGGGTGATCACCATTACCTAAACTCACTATAGAAGTGAACCTTTCCCCACGAAGACCCATTCTACTTATTGTGAAACTCGGATGAGCTTTGGTAAGGAAGACAATTCCTCTTTCCTCATCAGCTGCCATTCCTCTTGTTTTTACATTGTTCCTTATTATTGAAGTCCTTGAAGTGTCAAGTTCTGATGTGATGATCCTGTCTGGGCTGTATAAACCAATCAACAGGGAGTTTAATTTTGAAATATAGACAACAGATAAATAGTCTTTAAGAGCAAGGTAAGGATATATGTCAATAGAGTTGGTTTTGGTGGAATATTGACGCATCTGAAGATTAGCAGTCTTATAATATGGGGCTACAAAGATCCGACTTCTCTCTTCTTGTGGCGATGTTGTTGTCGTTGTAAGTGTTGTTGTCGTTGTTGGTCCTGCAGTGGACGAGGAGACTGCTGTTTTCAATGGGTCACACAAATCACTCACTGTCTGGTTTAGTTTCCTGATCTGACGATCGTGCTTTGCCAATTCACTTGTGAGTTGTTCAGACTTCAGGCAATGTTGACATTCAAGCATTGAAACAAAACCTTTGCTGATTGTTTTATTTAATGATGTACATGAATCATTCAACCCTTTAAGTTTATCATCAAGTTCTCCGATTTGACGATGTGTTTCTACTGTCAAACGATCTGATTTAAGAAGCCTAGATACCAACTCACTGTTTTCTGTATGCTCGCTGTCCATTTCGGCCTGTTCAAGAGATGTCCTCATTAGATGGAGCTGTGTCCTCATCTGATGGTTCGCCCTTTTCAGATGCCTCATCTCGGATATAACTTCAGACTTGATCAGATCCTCAACAGACTCACCTCGGATTATTTCAGACAGGGCCTCAGTGACATATTGTTGTAATTCCGTCTTTAATTTTCTCTTCATCTTCAGAATATTCTTTTTTTGCTTATGTATGATATCAGCTTTCTCGGTCATCATTCTGTTTTCAAAATCATCAAATCGTGCAGAGAGTACCTCCATTCCACTTTCAAGCATGTCCAGTTTATCATTCATCAGTCCAATGTCCTCCCTACAACTGACACAGCACATCAAGGACAACATGAAGCACAGAGAGAGAAAGCAGGCGACCTCCATTTTGAAACGCAGAGCTGTTAACACAGTCGTGTTCAGTGCAGCAATAAAGTGTTAGGCTATCTAATGCGCCTTATATTGAAGATTACCTTGACATTCTCAAGGGCAGACATGAAGATAGTGCGTGCGGTTGGCAAATATCCAGGTTAGGACAAGGTTAATGTGATATAACTTACGCTACATTGATATGTAGGTTACTTTCTATGTCAAGGCCCTATAACATATGAATAACACGTGAACTGGTTATGTATGGAAAGAGTTTAAAAAGATAATGATTGTGAAATGTGATTGTTGATATGTTATATTATTTGTAATTACACTCAATCACTGGAGTTCTAGATATTTACAAATTACAAATTGATAATTGTTTATTAAAACTCCAAAAAGTACGTGAATATTTTATTTAGAACAATTCATAACCATAATTCTTCAATAATACTATCTTTAAATATGTGTCAGTTATACATAATTAGTCATACACCATCAGTTTTATAGTTTAGCATGTGTTTTTGAATAAAATTCAACACTTGAAAATTAAACATATAAAATGTTCATATTGCAATATACATTAGTGAACGTCTTAAAACAAAAAGGAAATCCTATTTGCCAGACAAACATTAGGTTCAAAACATATGAAAATGAGTATTATCATTAGAATATTATACAGCGAACATATCCATCCACTCGTGGTTGCTCAAGACGCTTACATTGTTTATCCTGGTCAATGGCATTCTTTCATCGTTCGATCATTTTTTCCAATTCAACTCCCTGGGGAGTATTCAACCGGCATCCATATGTTGCGCTCATGTTAGGGACCATTCTATGCCTCACAGGGTACCCATTCACAGCTGGGTGAACTGAGACACATAGTTACAGCAGTTTGTCCAACACTGCTGAACGCTGATAACCGACTGCACATTTTCATGTATCCACCATTCAGCCACTGACATGAATTCGTGGGATCATTTAAGTGCGCAGTTTTTGTTGCACTACACACTAGGGCTCCAGGGTGACACATATAGAGTTCTAGCAGAGGTGAACTCTAGGTTTTTACACCTTGGCCTGGATGGGCTTCGAACCCCGGACCTCAGCAACGTGAGACCGGCGCTCTTGCCGACTGAGCTATCCCGTATCCCGTATCCCTTGGTAATGAAAAGGAAGAAAATGTCCATCTACTTTAATGTGCTCATTTCTTGTCATGTCATAAAGAAACACGTCATTTATGAAAAGAAGACTGTGTGCATTACATTATGAAAGAAGTTATTTAAACATAAGTGTTCAGTATATTGATAAATACATATAGTTTCACCATTCGAATATAATTCTTTTAAAAGAAGATGACACAAGTCTTTGATTGCCCTAAGTTGACAAAAACATTGAGAGCAATCATCAAATCTCATCAAGAAATATGCGACAGTTGCTATCATATACATAGTAGAATATTTATTTTTACATATAAATATGTTCCCTTCACCTGTCTGTCTTTACCTGGCCTTTTCTGTGTGTTTTGCTTTGGTCAAACGCAACATGCATAAGTAGTCCAAACTGTCACTGCAGTTTCTCCGAAAGTAAACAGCTTCCGTTGGCTTCTTTCGAGTTTAATAGAAGATAGCTGTAATTGATATGTATTTTCCGTTCACAGACTAAAATTAAGTCTAATGCATTAACTATGTAGGCTATGGGGCTGCTTAAAGATCCTGTATCATACTTCGATATTTCTTAAAGTATTTTCAATGTTTTCGTTGTACTTTTAGAAAAAATTAACGACCAACCTTGAGAAAATCGGACCAAAATTCATTAGGTAGGAGATAATTTACCAAAAAATACCGAAACGGCAGTGGACATAAGGGCGATTCAAGTGTGGCCATTTCACAACTTCCGGTTTCTAAATGTACGCTTTAAACCGTCTTTGTCACATTCAACTAGATTTTATTTATATTTTTCTCCGAATGAGGTATCGTTGCTGTCAAAGTTGATACCCATCGAATGCAATTACGGTAGTTGAGACACGGTGTAAATCCTACAGGCATAATGATTACGTTACCGAAAGCGGGTTCGTTAAATGCTTTGCCCTTTCTACGAGGGTACTGTGCTTTGAGCGTCGAAATAACTATGTTTTTGTTGATTAAACAATCTAAATATGATATCAAAATTTCGATGAAAGATTTTTCTACAAAGTTAAGTTGTTTTGTTTTTCTCAATAGCTAAATTTCATCCTGAACCGCTTGCAAGTATGAAACAGCATTTTTAACATGAGGGGAACATTATCCCTATCTTTTCTTGATAATATGTTTTACAGCAGCTTAACAGTCGTTTCATTACTTTTGAACTACTATTCAATCTGAAGCTTGCTTCATTCAATCAAACTTTCATACCAAAAGTAATTGTTTTTATGTAGATACTTAAGTACACACTTAAAGGGGCAGTAGCACGTTTTTAGGGGGAATATAAAGTGTTGTCAGGAAAATGAAAATGAATGGTTCCAATTGAAAGACAATGTATTTAAACTAAATGGAGCAGTAATAATTCAAATATATATTGTAAAGTTTAGCCATGCGATTCCGTTTTCTTACTCAAAATGAATTAAAGGTGTTCACACAAAAATGGCCACCAATGGATTTCATGTTAATCTTCAAACTTTGTCCTCTGACTATGGATGATTGACTTGTTTAATGAGATTTTTGACACTGTCAATATAATACATTTAACATTAACTTACGTGCTACTGCCCCTTTAAAGATAATACTACATAAATTCAAGGCAAGGGTCTATGCAACAAAAACATTTTAAAAAAAAATTTCTAGATTATTTCATTAAATGCGAAACATTATCAAAAAATCGTTAATTGTATCATTATGATGACAAATATTGAGAAATCGAAACTTTGCCGAAAATGTGCCTAAATGAAAAATATTACAGAGCAATTGGGATGTGTCAGAACTTTTTTCTGCCGTGCAACATATCTGACCTTATCTATTACTTACGAGGGCAGTGTTATGAATAGAAATAGGTCGCTACTTAAATATCCATAGGTATGATAGACTGTGTGCCCTGTAATGAACTTCGAATGTCTGCAATCGAAGATGAATTTCACTTTATCTGTGTGTGTAAAAAGGATGATTTGCATAGAGTCAAGTATGTAAGCCGTTATTTTTGGGATTGTCCATCAAAGCATAAATTTACCAAACTGTTTCAGTCTACTGATAAGCATACATTTTTGTTTCTAGCTAAATTTATCAAAGAGTGTTTGTGTCATTGATAATCATTGTCCTGCCTCATTCTCTGAACTTATATATTTGCACTGTAGATGATGGGTTCAAGGAACCAAAGTCTGAAAATACAATTCTGTTCTGTTTTGTTCTGTTATCGGGGTTCACATTTTTCATACAAACACCAATGACAAATATCACTTTCTCATTGTGACGTCATGAAATACACAATCCTTTGATTCATGGCTTGCCTATGACGTAACGTTCTATGTCAGCCGGCAGCTGCAAGTTACTACTTTTTAAAATTCTTTTTTTTAACTATATTTTGACCTTGACTTGTTCCCCCATGATGCACTGCACGAGTTCGCCTGGAAGCGTGTTACCAGTTTTTACATAACCAGAACTCCAAACTTTTCAAAACAACATGCTAGCTACATTATGTAAAGTGATTTAACAGAACTAACATGCCTTCAGTGAACCAAGTATATTAACATTAAGGAAAGGATGATATATATCTCAAAAAAATATTAAGTTATTTGTTTTTGTTTAATTTTTTTTATATTTTTTGCTTTTATTGATCTTTTCTGAATGCATATCTCACACAACAACATACTAGTTTGAATATTTGAAGATGAAAATTTATAGATTTATTTTTTAGGGAAATGACCTGATTTTATTTCTCGTAAAGTGATATGAGTGACTGTGTTTATGTAATCTTATGATCATACAATCTTATACTAGTTTGAATATATTATTTATTAATTTTACGGAAATGACCTGACTTTGTTTATTTATTTCTCGTGAAGTGATATGAAGGAATATGTTTTTGTAATCTTATGATCATACAATCTCATTTGGTCAATTGGCGACTTCAAACCAGGAAAATAATTGTTCCCATTTTCGTCATGATTATAAACATGTACTTGTCAACAAAGTAATAGAACTGTTAAACGTACACGTTATTCATAGACATAAATTAGCAATTGCAACATTAGTCTTTAAAAATGCCGATATGACATTGAGAATGGATATCGAATCTTCCTCACAGAGCTTTAATGAATCCATAATAAAATATGTTTATCATTTCATAAATGATACCAACCGATGTGTATATATATCTGTTTTGAAATCGGTACTAAATGCAAATGTAGACAAAGCCGAATATGAATTTGAGTTAAGTATCGGAAGAGTATATCTATTACTTAAAATAGATAATAGGAGAGTTGGTTTCTCACGTGAAGGAAGGTTGTATAAAGGAATAGTAAACATCGGATGGTTCAGACTGGATCAATCTTTTTAATACGATGAATTCATTTCGACCATTATGTGGGTCTTGTCAAGTATGATTAAAATGGAAGGTTACACATATTTATACAGGAACAAACCAATAAATTGGTGTGTGCTCAGATTGACAGTTAAGACATCAGTCATGTGTTGTCAAGGCGGCATTTTGACTACTCCCAAAATGACTACTCCTTATAAAAATACAAAACCAGTGTTGCATAAGAAACCTCTAACCCTAATTGAAATAATGAACTGAATCACAATTACTTATGAAACAGATTTATCATCAAACAACATGGTATTTGGTGACACATGAAAACATGTTCTTTTAAACATTAATAATTTGGATAAAATGTAATAAGGACATACAAAGTATATATTTAAAACATGGTAAATTCGGGTAAAATGTACGAGAGACACAACAAAGTAAATTATTTATAAACATTTATAATTCGAAATAAAAGCAGTAAATTCGGGTAAAACTAAAAAACACCTAAAAAATGTCATATTGCACGTTAAATTGGGTTTCATCATAAATCTCACTATAATCAAGTTATCAAGTTCAATGTTTTCTGTTAGTCATTCCATTTGAAACATTTTCCCAGCTGCATCCAAAAACTGAATGGGTGACCTTTCTCAGTGAACTAAAAATCCTTACAGATGCAACATCTTCAGATATTTTTCATGGTTATGATTTCCTGTTATTGTTCTGATGTTGATATATTTCCTCGACAATTTCGCTCGACACATCTCCAATATGTTGCTGTGTTTCCAACCTTTTTTATTTTGTACCTATAGCCTTGGTTCAATAATCGAACTCTTCTGTGATAAAATAAAATCTGCCCTCTCCAACCCAGCCATAACTTATGACACAGTTGATATCAATAACAAAACAAAATCAAAATATTTCATTTAATGGTAGAACAGCTTACATTCTGATTAGATTGGAGGCTTCCATCTTGTCTGGGCCCCAAGCCAGAGACACAGATGTATTGCAAATCATTATATTATAAAGCTAGCTTACTACAGTACTTGAACATTTTTTTGTATTATATATCATATTGGGGTGAGACTTTAATAAACATTTGTCTGTCTTGTCTGTCTGTGTACCTGTAAGCTTACTACACTTGTTCAGAGTAGGTAAGCAGTGACCCTTTGTTGTTTTAACTAATAGGATTAGAGTAGTCATTCTGGGAGTAGTCATTCTGGGAGTAGTCATTTTGGGAGTAGTCCAACTAGGATGTAACCGTTGTCAACCACGTAATGATTGCCCCAAGCACTTATTACAGGGTGCAGTTTTAACACAATAGAGTCAGTCAGCATTGACGAATTTGTGTTGTCTTACCAATCACTTGCATTGATGGTCAGAGAGGTGAAATAAACAATCTGTCTGTAATGAAACAAGCTTGCCAATACATCACAATGGTAATCACTTCCTTGTGTGAGCTAACTGTTCAGGTCCAACTGTATAGTGTTGGAGAATATTTGTTTATAAAAAATGTTTCTTTTGTTTCAAGATTCATAGTTTTATTTTCTGATTTTGCGTAAACCTTGTAGAAAGGAAAAATATTAAAGTTACATTGCTACATTCTGCAATGTGCATGCTTATCTTGAGAGGGCGGAGATAAGGGTCATTAATTTGTTGTTTGTGTACCCGTTCTCGCGCTTGTAAATTACTTGTTTGTCCTATGTAGGTAAGATTGCATGCAACGAATTGCATATATTACATCTCTAGATTTGCAATTCATTGTGTGATTAACTCGGAAATCTTACCCAGTTTCAAATTTAAAAACTTGGCCTTCAATAATGACAGGACAAGTGCCTCATCCTTATCATAGCATTTTGTTACTTCAGCTTCAGTGTTGTTGATGCTGGATTTTGTTCTAGTTAATACCTGTTTGAGGTTATTTGGCTTCGGCTTGCTATTAATAAGGGTTTTTTCAAGCATTGCTTTCAGTTTTTTTATCTTGGTTCAAAAGGTTTCAGGTATCCTTAATTAGAGGGAACATATTTGGGTTATTTGGATTATGGGTACGATTTTTTTTGTGTGGGTATTCTCAAATCTACAATGGTGTGGTTGGTTGCTTTTTCAATACCCTTGTCTATCATATTTGGAGGGAAAATCCGTTTTAACAGAGAATTTTTAAGTTCTTCTAACCTTTTCTATCGTAACTCGAGATCCTTTATTATGGTACATATGCGCCGTGCTAAGCAATAGGCAAGATTTATTTTCACATGTTTTTCATGAGCACTCTTGAAATGAAGATACATTTTTGTGTCTGTAGGTTTATGATAAATGTCAGTAAAGAGTTTTATTCCTTCCTTTTTAATAAGGATATCTGAAAATGGGAGTTCGTTGTGGTTAGTTTCAAGTGTAAATTTGATATTTGGATGCATATTCTGAGATTAAAAATATCTCAAATTGTTTTTTGATAGTTGCCATAAAATAAAACAGTCATCCAGATATCGTTTCCATTTTAAAAGTGAAATCATCTGTAAATTCATCCCATTATTTGTTTCTCAGTTGTACATAAAGTTTTTCTTCAAGGTATCCTAAAACCAGGTTTGCATACACAGGTGCAAAAATGTCGTTCCCATGGCTGTCCCTAATATCTGTATAAAAGGGATATCATTAAACTGAAAGGTGTTGTTTTCTAAAATGAATTTGGCTGACACATTCATGAAAGATTTGTCAAATCTATTGTTTAAATTTTCAGAGTGCTTGTCTAATAATATAATATAATAATGGGTATTTATAAGGCGCACATTTCCATTCACTAGTGCATGCTCAAGGCGCTACTAACATTATTACCCTGGTCTAACCCAAGCTGACATATGTGTCGCTAGAAGGTCACCACCAACACAACTCTTTTCCAGGTACCCATTTCCTGCTCGGTGAACAGAGGCACATTTTAAATAAAGTCTCATGCCCAAGGTGACACCACAAGTCTCTCGACTTGTGTCTCAGTGTGGGGCAGGGAATCAACCCTTCAAACTCTCAGTTTATTCAGCAATGAGCGAGTAACCAACTCATCCAGCGAGCCGCGCACGTTGTTGCTGAACTATACTGATAGCGGTCGACTGAGCATTGCACAGGACCACGTGCCTCGTGTCTATCCAATATTCAAGAGCTTTCATACCTAGTTCGTGCGGGATGTTGCTACAGAGGGATGTTACATCGAAACTAACTAATTGAGTATCATTCGGCGTTTGGTCAGGAATGTAATTGAAAAAGTCCAAATGATCTCTAACATAACTTTTGATAATTGTAATAAAAGGTTGTAGAATGGTATCAATTATGTTGCTCAATCTGTGGGTCGGACAGGCTGGGCCACCTACTATTGGTCGAAATGTTAGATCAGAGGGTCTCAAAATTTGAATATATTCTGAGTTTTGTAGATGTATTTGTACTTTAACAATTTCAGATTTGGAGATTTTAGGGAGGCCATACAAATTACTTGTTTTGAAATCAAATTTTAAAACGTAATCTGCCTCATCCTTTGTGAGATTGTCCTCATGTTTGTTTACCAATTTATTGAGATTTGATATAATTTTCTGATCAATGTTTTGGGGAAGGTTTTTATAAGAAATTGGGTCCTGTAGTAGTTCCATTATTTTTTACTCATAATAATTCAAGTCCATAATAAGTGAAATAATAAAGTGATAATCATTACCCCATGTCTTTCCAAAAGAAGGCAAGAACTCTTACTTAATAATGTAGCAAATAATTTTCTCTAAATCCACTTTATCTCATGTTCTAATGATAATCTCAAAGCACAGTCCATCCAGCTGTTGAATGGGTATTTTAAAAACAAACACAGGAAAACTTAATAGACTTACTGTGTTAAAAGAAATAAAGCTTTCATTATTCTCGAGTAGACACTGACCAAAACCTTCCCGTGATGCACCGCGAGGTTGTAACAAGGAACAACTTTTTTCGGATTTTGTTTTTAGAAACAGACTAAAGTGATGCCATGACTAAAAATATTTTTGTCAGAAACGAAGCAGAATTTCAACATAATTTTCTAAAATTATTCAGGAGTTTTGACATCCTTTTATCAAAGCCCTACATGAACAGAAATTGAGGTCCAGGTTTCATTATATTCTAGGATACAGGAAAAAACATTTTCCTTTGTCAACTTCAGGAAAAAATACTTGCTGGATGATTTGCATATGATGCGGGCGAAAACAAGAAACAATTATTTAAGATAGGGTACAGGAAGTCGGTTGATTATTTGCAATACTTTTATAATCTAGCTTTTTGTTCTTAAGAACATTACAAGGAACTTGAAATTTGAACTTCTATACACTAAGACCATATCATATGCATCTTTTATCAACAAGTCTGTAAATTGTACCAATATTACTGTCATTTTTCAACTGTGCCAATGTTACTAACATTTTTCAATTGTGCATATATTTCTTTGTCAATTTCATACATAGCGAAATCTGAAAAACGTCCTATCACATTCTTACTTAACCCCCTTTTCATGATAAAATGTAATATTTCTAAGGTAACCTTAAACTAGTGTGATACTACTGAAAATAGGTCCTCACAGTAGTGACGTCATAATGTAAGCAAACTGGCGGGAATGTCAGTTTCAGAAAACTGTCAGCAATTATGTTGATCTATATATGCGGGTTTAAAAAGAAGGCTCAGTTTCCTATCATTCAGTACTTCTCGTGAAAGTATTGAGTTTACACTCGCTTTTTCTCGTTTTTACTGAGTCATAAGCTCGTTTGATGATATAGTAGTGAATGAAAGGTTGTTTAGTTTCCACTATGTATGTCACATATATAATATATAGGCCAACTTCTTTGTACAGTATATGTGACCCTTTTTGTGTATTCAATTGTTGTGAGACACCAAGCAAGCTTTGAGAAAATATTGATGTAGGATAGAGTGAAAGAGGATATGGTCATACATATATACATGTAAGGCCTATTCAAAATGAATTTAAACAAAACATGTTCAGAAACTTTTATTTACTTACAAGACATTCCAATGAAACTAAATCCATTCGATTCAAGCTATATTCATCTTATATTGAACATGAGAAATATCTTTAAGAATTCCATTATAAAGAACTAGTCATCTACTGTCAATCTGCATAATCATTATCAAATTAAAGAGCCATTAATCAAAGTATCAAAAAATGATAAAAGGAAAAGGTAAAATATATCATATCAGCACTTTTGATGCATAAAGTGAATAAATCGCTGATCAGGTTTGATCAGCAGAGGCATTTTCATACAGAGTACAGTCATAATAAAACAAAAGAATCAGTGTCACCCAATAAGAAACTAGAAATTAATTATTGAATTTGTTTTTTACTACTGTCATTACCTAAGAATTTTGTATTCACAACAATACTTTATGAAAAAGTTAATAAATAGTGCAATTAAGTGCATTTTAGCTGTCCCAAGATACTTTTCTACTGCTTATTTGGCAGATTGGTATGCAGAATTTAGAAAAATTATATGCTGAATTAACTGAGATTTTACCTAGAAATAATAAACCTTATAGCTTTTGCAGTTAAAACTGCATTTACGTCACAAAATGTCCAAAAGCTGGATTGTTAACTTGATAAAACAAAGCGAAATGTTACATCTAAAATGGTATCAAATAAGTAACCCTCAAATTATCTATGTTATTGTTATTTACTTCGTGGCTTTCTGGTTGGTACAATAGGATTTCAAATAAATATGCTGCAAGTGATAGAAAACTTGTTATATTCTTAGAAATTTTTAAAATTTGTTAGATTATTATTTCTCTGAAATATTCATGTAAAACTCACTAACACCTGTACATCTTACATAAATCCTGGCAAGTTATTTTTAAACATGAAAAAATACAATGAATGTGAAAAAAATATTTTTCTTGTATCAAACCCTTGTTTTGATGATTTCTATTCCAAGACATATCAGAAATCACAAGTTAAAAGACACAATGTCATGTCCAATGTCAAAGGAAGCAATGCGATAATAGAAAATAAGCTAATCAACAAAAATATGTATACATAAAAAGAGTATAAAAATTTCATAGACATGTTCGGAAAAGTTAAGGGGTCAAACAAATCACAAATGTGCTAAAGCTACTACTGGGTGAGTTTAATGTCTGAAGAGTATAAAACATAACATTCTTTCCTAATTCGATTACTCCTAGTTCACCTGGTGTTTTATCATAGCTCATCTAATACACTTTGTTTTGGTAAAAAATTAGATTCCAAACATAAAAATTAAACCGTCTTACTTCACTTCCTATTTCTGTAGCCAGAGACATTGTCATTAGTTTCTTTTCACTGCTGTAAAAAAGCAGACCATTGGTGATGTCAAGAGTAACTGCATAAATTCTGGACCCGGTGTCCAGGTTCCTTAATCCAGTGCCATTTTATAATATCTTGAACAGCCTATCACTTTGACAAACATATATAGTTTTTATGTTTGGGTTAAGGGACATAGCAAGAGGGGAACTACTATAACTTGATAAACTAACTAATGAATTTAACCTTTCCCCACGTAGACCCATTCTACTTATTGTCTTAATGGGGTGATATGCGGTAAGGAAGACAATTCCTCTTTCTTCATCAGCTGCCATTCCACTTGTTCTTATCTTGTTCCTTGTTATTGACGCCTTGATTTTACAGAGAAAGAAAGCTGGCAACCTGCATCTCGAATTACACATAGAGCTGTTAACACAGTCACTTTCAGTGCAGCTCGCTTATAGCATGCGACCTAGATTCATATATTTACCTTGACACTTACTCAGGACATGCACATACTACATGCAGTTGGCAAATATCCATGTTAAAAGAGAAGTAGATACGATATAGGCTACATTTAGTAGTAAGGTCAGCTTGACATATGATTAAAGGTGAACTGGTTTCATGTATTGACAGAGGGTAACACTATAACATGATTGTTGAAAGGTATGATATTGACTCTTATCTTGGTTTGTAAAATCTCTTTAGATTTTGCTTACTAATACAGTATATGGTGTACAATTTCAATGTTTTAAAAATGTAGAAATCTTACTTCAAAAAGTAAATTATCATTTAAAATATATTATCTTAATTTAATGACTTTCATTTTATTTCATATTTTATATATACTTAGATTATATGATTTTTAAACTTCAACTGTCAACTTTTCAAAGTGAGTCATTAACCAACCGTATTTAGTTTTGTTTTTATTATGAGTTTCACCAGCAAATAAAACCACTGACCAATGACTGTAACCTCTTGAAATTTAGGATTTTGTTATGTTAAGTTCCCTATGAACAAACTAGTACATAAGACGTTTATACAATGCTGAATATGTTAGTATCTTGATCTTGAACCACCATTTGTGGTTGTGATTGACAAGATTGACTGATTGATTAATTGCTATCTATGTTAAGGAGATAAAACAATCCATGTGAGGATTAGAAACAATTGCCAAATGAATTAATGTTTTAAAGGAGATAAATCCTTCAAAAACCTGAATGTTTTACCATCAAAAAAGAAGTAGACGGAAAAATCTCATGAATAACTTTTAAAAAGTGTTTGTTTATAAATAACTCAATTGAACTAAACACTTCAAAACCCAAACAAAATATTTTGCGATCGAAAATCTACATACCATTCCATGAGAAAGATCATGAAATGTGTGTGATGAAAATTTAGTCACCAGAGTAACATGATACATAAATATACAAGTCGCCTCTTGATAAGCAAAGTCCAAAAAGTCCAAAAGACCAGAACAACTGGTTGTAGAGGGTTATGTGTTAGTTTACACTTTGTTGCCTTATTGACCACTCTTTCTTGTTACTCATCTGATAAGTAGAAAGATTGACATACAGAATACATTTTATCTTGTTATATTTCCCAAATGTTGTGCACTGTATACTAAACTCTTACTAGGTCAAACTTAGCAAACAGCATTGGTTTCTGTAAGGATTAGTGAAATGAAAATCCTTATTACTCAAAGGGTTGAAAATAGCAGTGAAATACTTTCAATATGAGCACATGTGCAATTTTCACCTTTGCCAAGCTACGATTGTTGTAGAGCAAATGCACATATTTGTTCGCCTAAGATGTCATAACATTGTTCGTGACGTCATGGCAACCGACCGTCACTAGAGAAGCAGCCTATTTCTTGGATATTTGCAAGTTATTTGCAGCGTTATTAGTTTTTCCCAAAGAACATATTCATTGTCACTCAGTGTTTTGGGGGAAATTACAAGATTATTGTGTCATCTATGAAAAATAATATATTGTTTTGGGCAAAGGTTATATTGGGCATATTTTGAAGAAAGAAAATTTGCTTCGATATTCCTGGTTAAATCTGAATTTGAAATTCGAAACTTGTTTCCTCCTTCAATCTGTCAAAAATTTCAGCACTTTCTCTAAGGCCTAGTAACGTGACTTCAAATGGTGAATATGTTCAGAAAAGCTCATTACATAACAGTTAAAGATACACAATGAATTTATCAACATAAAACCTGAAGAATCCTCAACATGTTAAAACTTCGGTGAAGTTTCTCCTTGATGCAAGTGTAGATATAGCAAATTCTAATACATTGATAAAATGTTTAAGAAAAAACGGCCCACAGGGGCCACAGCCTTAACACCTATTTCCATTTTCCTCTCCAGAAGCATAGGACACATACCGAAGTAATAACAGAAGATTATTAAAGCAAAAAAGGGAAATTTATTAATCCAAAATATATACACCCCCCACAAAAGCACAGATTCACCCAAATTCACAGATACAACCACTTCAAACTTGACTCATCATACACGTTGCTTCAAACACGATACATGCATCAAAAAGTCAACCTACATACTTCACACAAATAGATAATTTCGTGTTGTTAAGTAAGTTACTGAAATCTCAGCACCTTAACTTTTCATATCACATATCTTCAAAAGTTTACATGCAGTACTACACCTCACTAGTCTGCTACAGCTCAGCTCAGCTCAGTCCATCCGACTGGAAGCAACACTACACAGTCCATATGTCTGCATATACATCACATTACAGCCCAGCCCATCTGATTTGATCCACCACCAGTCCATTCGACTGCATGTTACAGTCCATCCGACTGCATCCTACAGTCCATCCGACTGCATACTACAGTCCATCCGATTGCATGCTACAGTCCATCCGACTGGAAGAAAAACAGCACGACACAGTCCATACATGTATGTCTGCATATACATCACATTATAGCCCAGCCCATCTGATTGTATCAACCACCAGTCCATTCAACTGGATACTACAGTCCATCCGACTGCATGCTACAATCCATCCGACTGCATGCTACAATCCATCGGACTGCATGCTACAATCCATCCGACTGCATGCTACAGTCCATCCGACTGCATGCTACAGTCCATCCGACTGCATGCTACAGTCCATCCGACTGCATGCTATAGTCAAATTATTCAAATATATTAAATGATGATGATGATGATCATCATCATCATCATCATCATCATCATCAACACCATTATCGTCGTTATCATCGCCACTGTTATCTTAATTATCGTTTTCGTCGTGATCATCATCTTTAACCACTTTGAGATAATGATTCAATTTGTCATTATCATTGTCATCGTCGTCATCTTGTCTTATCGTTGCCGTTCTCGTTCTCCTTTCATTACATCGTCACTTATATTGTCTTCGCTAAATGTCATCATCACCCTTTTCGTTATCAATATCATAATTTTATTTGTCATTTCTCCTCCGCCATATTCAAAATCAACCTGTTCTGATAAAAAATATGTTTTATGACACGTCCATTTAAATGTCTACATTATGCCAACCAGGAATTCTCTTTTCCCATTTGGTTTTTCTTTTTACATCGTCCTTATTATGACACGATAATATATCTACAAATACACACCACTTTTACCTTTCACATTTACCTTTTTTAGACCGCCCGCTCACTTGCAGAAGTACTTTGGAGATAAGAAGCAGATAGAAAGAATATGGTCGGCCAAATAGATAGTAGGTTTACAGGGCTTGTATTATACTGATCAATCCATCTTCGTATCATAAGGTATCGTGTGGTGAGAATATGTGAGACCAAATTAAATTGAAATCTATTTGATAACAAGAAATATAAGGAAATGATGATCAATAACTGATATTGAATAAATCTCCTGAAGCATTTTGATTGTTATTTTTCATTTGTTGTATGAACTCACATCATAGAACAGTCGCTTTCAACAATATATCTTACCGTTTTGTGCAAATAATTTTTTGAAATGATCAATATTCCTGGATGACTTAGGTCGATCTTTTGATTGTTGATTGCAGGCCAATTCGAAGAAATTTCTCACACAGGCACATCAAGTCATGAAATGTTGATACAGCATCTGTTCTATTACGCCAATTTTGTACGATAGAATGGGAGACGCCTGATTGGAGGCAATCAAAATTAGTTGTGCAATCAGCAACTCTGTTCTAAATTCATCATTGCGGCAACTGAATAACGACAAAAGCAGTGTGATATGAACAACCCATTCCATGCGAGAAGCGTTGTCATTTGCTAGAGAAATTCAAATGGATTGTGATGAATTTTTTTCCTCCAAGGGAAACTGCCAGAACCCACGAATTTCGGCGAAATTGAACAGAGGCGGTATCAACATTTCTTGACTTGATCTGCCTCTGTGGGGAGTGAATGAGAAATTTCATATTTCCTTGGATTAATGAAATGTTATAACTATCTCCTAAATTCGAATATGCGTGATTTAGCGCCTTTAAGTACAGTTCTCCCGTCTCAACAACGTCCATGCAGTAAACGACAGAGCTTCTCTGTTCAATAATAAGAATAAACTGTTATAATTATATGGCGCTCTGAAAATAGCTAGTTCCTACTTCCTTGAGTGATACCGATATAACGTCGGAAATAAACTCAAGTGTACGCTATGTGCATTTATCTGCACTGTCTCAATTCATACGCCTGTTATCTGCGTGTATGAATTAAGATCATAGAATAATAGTATATAAAAGTATGTTGGGTTTGTATATTCTTGATAAGGTGATTAATTTGTCGAAAATATCCCCAAAACAGAGTTTCTTATAATTATTGATACCACATAACGAAAAAAATGACAAAGATAATTTTCGTAGCTTAAAAAAGTAACACTATTGAATCATTGCAAAACCTTATTATCAAGCGTAAAATATTCTTTCTGGGGCAGTAGCACTTTTAAGGGGGAATAATAAGGTGATGTCAGGAAATTGAAAATAAATGGTTCCAGTTGAAAGACGATATATTCAAACTAAATGAAGCAGTCCTAATCTAGGATACTAGGACACTTTTAAAATTATATTTTAAACGGCACCAAATCAAATATATCAAAGAAAAGTACATCAGTTAGTGTCAATGGCTGACTGTACGTGTTTTCCCTCACACAGTAAGTAGTGTCTGTTCAAGCCAATTTTGAATTATTAATAACTCATCCAATAATTTCATTGGTCAATGCATTTGCAGCAGGTTAAAAAGGCATACAGGGGGAATTTAATATTTACAACTATGGATCTAACAGCTACAGCATTTCGTTTTCATTGTATTTAGACATAAGATAAATGCCCATTAGTTCAATATCTTGTTTTATTATCAAATTTCTTTAATAATAAATATAGAAACAACAAAGCATAAGACCAATTATCGATGAATCATTTTAAAAGTAATTATACTTTACTGAATTCCAATACCAAAATGTTTTGTACAAAAAAATCAGTTTAAAATAAAAGAGTCTCTATGTTTCCTTTCTCAAAACCTCAATATAATGCAGTGATATATAAAAACCCTATACTTTCATAAGACTTATTCCCAACAATGTGTAATCAGGAAGCTTTTTCAGATAAACAATTGGGACCTTTCTTATTCGTCAAGGTAGATCAAAACAAAGATTCCCCTTTTCTTTATTCATTTGCAACAGTATCGAACTGTATTTTGGTTATTTATTGGTCAATGAAATGATAAAAGTAAACCCTAGTAAGAAGTAGGCTGATCCTGTAAAGAGTTCAATCATCGAAGATAAGTTATTATCTTTTTAACCTTTGACCTAACCTGGAAACCTGCCAACTAAAGGCAGTATCTACATGCCTGACCTTGTTGAGTGTCAACTTCAGGATGAACTGAGCCGTCTTCCTACGCAAAGCCTTAAACGCCAGTTTCCGAACTGACAGAACTTCATTAGTCAACTGATCAAGATTAAGACCTCTTGCTTTTGTTTTGAACTCTAAAAAAGAACTATACATGCTTTATAGTGTTGAGCTGTTAGCAGTATTTTATGATGGCAATTGGTTAACCTAAACGCCGGTTCAGCAATCAACAACCTCTCTCAACAGAGGAAGATCAAGTCGTGAAATGTTAATACAGCCTCTGTTATATTACGCCGAAATTCGTGGGTTCTGGCAGTTTCCCCTGGCGGAATTTTTACCACAATCGATTTGAAAGGGTGGTTCATATCACAATGCCATTGCTATCATTTAGTAGCCAAAATAATTATTTAAGAACAGGGTCGCTGATTGCACAACTAACTTTAATTGCCTCCAATCAGGCGTCTCCCATTCTATCCCACAATCTCGGCGTCATATAACAGAGGCTGTATCATCATTTCATGACTTGATCTGCCTCTGTGGGGAGAGAATAGCAATCAGTGGCGTAACTCTAGACATCACCAATGGTTTGCTGTATTATAACAATGACAAAAAACTGATGAAATTACCTCTGGCTACCGTGATTGGAAGGGAAGTGAGATAGTTTGACTTTTATATTTGGAATTTATTTTCCTGACAAAACAAAGTGTATTACACGAGCTATCGTAATACACCTGATGTACTAGTAGTCCGGTAATTCTAGCAAATATTCAGTCAACCCACCACAAATTGCATCAGAAATGATTTCGACTAATTTACACTCTATGACTATTCCTTTATAACATATAGAAACTCTATATAAATCTATGTGGTGGATCAAGGTCAAATGTGGCTTTCAAGGTCAAAGGGGTCACGGGAACGGATTACGTATCAGATTAATTTATATTTCCCTCTTATATGTATCATGTTGCATACCAAAATGAAAGCTAATTGATTTTCCTTTTCACATATGTCATTTATATTAGTCATCAATTAAACATGTTGTTATATAAATCATTTCTGTTGCAATTTGTGGTGGGTCATCTGATAAAATTACGGGACTATAGGATAGTTGATTTAGGACACAATTTGGTGTAAAGAACACTGCAGGGGGCGGAAGGCGAGACTACGGTATTTGTTTTATACCCTAACTTCAGCAAACCAGAAAATGAAATAGAAGATTTGTTTTATTCTTTTTATTTTGTTTATTAATTTATATTTTGCTGATAAATGTTGTCCTTTTGTTGTTGCTCTTCTTATGTTAAGGTCTCAGTGACGTTGACTATATCTGTGAAATATGTAGTCTGTATGTTATAAACGATTGTCTTACAATGTAGTATGTACAAGGTCATTTTAGAATGCCTATGTATGTTATGTTATGTATTTACTTCAACTTAAGATCAAGAAACAAATTAATAGAAAAGTTTTGTTAAAATTTTACTTAGATTATGTACAGATCATTTTAAAATGACTATTTATGTGACGATACAGTTTTAGTATTAATGTAAAATCGTTTCACTTTAACAAAAGATCAAGAAATAAATTGATAGAATATTTCTGTTGCATGAGTATATATTTTGTGTGTTAATAACCATTATTTTAGTATCTACAAGATCTATCCATGCTTATTACAATACTCAAGATTAATTCAAAATCATTTTACGTCATTTATAGATAAAGAGATAAGATTTAGCAGGGAAAGAATAAAATTTATTCTACTTGTATTAAATATTCAAAATGTATACTGTACCTTCATTTATATGATTGTTTTTCTTATTTCGAAATTTGCATAATAAGGACCAAGATAGTCCTACGTAATACACAGTTATAAGGCAAGACTAAGGCACTAAGTCTTCAGACAGGGAAAATGCATGTAAACTGCTAGGAATAAAAAAGTACACACCCCAGTTTGTTTACGTTTACTGAATATCAAAGAGACACGTGATGTTTTAAGTTATGTCAATTTAACACTCAACACTTTTTTTCAGTTATTCGAATAAATTAATTGGTGTCTGGTTCATGTTTTGTTAATATTTCAATCTCATTAAATTAAGATCTATATCGCTCCACTACGCAACGAATATTAACATAGTAGAGCAATAGAGATCTTAAAGGGGCAGGAGCACGTTTTTAGGGGGTATTTTAGGTGGTGTCAGGAAAATGAAAGTAATGGTTCCTATTGAAAGACAATGTATTTAAACTAAATGGAGCAGTAATAATTCAAATATTTAATGTAATGTTTAGCCATGCGATTCCTTTTTCTTACACAAATTAAAGGTGTTCACACAAAATGGTCGCCAATGGATTTTTGGTGAATCTTTACACTTTGTCCTCGGACTATGGACGATCGGCCTGTGTAATGAGATTTTTAACACTGTCAATATAATACTTTTAGCATTCAAGTATTATATGACCGATAAACTAACTCTTGTCCTTATCATAACGAGAATACATGAAAAACTAGAAATGTTTGTAATTGAAAACCTTACATCATCAACTAAAGTGTGTACTATAAGTTGTCAGACCGCGCCGAGGGGTAGATGAAATTTTGTATCCCACGTAAGTGTCCTTGTAGGTCTACAAGGACACTAACGCAGGATACAATACTCATTGTTAGTCAATACTCAAAGTTTTAGCAACAGCCAGTACTTCTCGATAAGTTAAACAATTGATAATGTATCATATATATTAATCTAATTACATACAAAATACCAAGTTGTTCATATCTCGACAAGAATTTAGATATGAAAGTTTATAACTCATAGTTCAATTTATGTAACCATATCAAAGTATGCTAACTCAAGCCGATGTTGCAGGTTTCACTGCAATGTAGCCACAATACCGTTGCGGGTTTTCCCCCTGCATTAAACAAACATTTTTGGAGTTCAGCATTATTTTAAATAATGTTATTGGTTTCCTTTTTTTTTTGCAAAAACCAACGTAGGGGGAATCGGACCCAAATTCATTTAATGGAGATAATAAGCCGACCTGAAGGCGAATCAAGGATTTTCATCTCACAACTTCCGGTTTCTAAATATACCCTTTAAAACCGTTTTTGTAGCGCACGACTAGATTTTATTTTTTTTTCTTTTAAGTACTTATTGGTTGCTGCCAAAGTTGATACCCACCAAACTTAATTATGGCACTTGAGACACGGTGTAAACCTTACACGTATAATGATCACGTCACTGAAAGCGGGTTCGTTAAATACTATGCCCTTTTTACAGGGGGTCGAAAAAGGTTTTGTGGATAAAAAATATAAATTTGACATGCAAAATTCGACAAAAGATTTTTCTACCGAGTAATGAATTTACATTCTCAAGAACCAAATTTCATACCGAACGTATGATAATGGGTCTTTGATACTAACATCCGTGATATAATTAAAAAAGTCTTGAAAGTAACTCTAAACCTCATGTTACCTCACTTTGCCTTCACCAGCAAAACATTACTGCCTCGAACCTTAACTTACTTACGCGTTGTTATTTTAGTCACGTGGAATGCATGTTATCAGGAAAAGTCATTTCTTATTTCTGTTCACGTTACTCACACTGTATGGCGGATTTATATCTAGGTCAGGGACGATACGAGAGAAGTGAAGAGGTCTATGTCACAATGGCTCTCATTGACCTTTACGTAATGGATAACACCCACATGAGAGGGTGTTCTAGCTTAGAGAGGCCTTTGCCCTAGGGAAGGCCCGAGTGCGCGTTAGCGGATCACTTGTGTTAAATAATTAGTTATTTGAAGACAAATAATTTGAGGGCCTTATAATGGTTAATACCCCGCTTGGAGGGCGTTATTTCGTCTAAGGCCTTCAAAGCAGGGTATTATACAGTACAAGGCCCTCTCGGTAATGCCCTATTCCCCTTCACAGGTATGTTCTACCGGAATAAAAACTCGTTTCAAATAGTGTTAAATGGACCTTGAGGAATATAATCATAACTATTGTGTGGTGCTTTATCGGAGGAGAATGATTAAAATTCTTTATCTTTTGAAAATCCATTTGCAAAATTGGAAAAATTAGTTTTGTACCAAAACAACTTATGTATAACTAGCTTTCGGATCGTATAATTTAAATTAGATTGGTATCAAAATGGATAATCAATTTGATTTAAAGGCACTCTTAGCGAGAATATCATTCGACCTCCCTTTGTGAATTATGTTAGGTTTGTAAAGAGTTAAGACATAAATTTGGAGTCCCGTGTTATTTATTGATATTTAGAGGATATCTTTTGTTTTGAGTGTGATATCAGTTATCTCTCATCGAGTGACGGGGTAGAGCCAATATTTTCACTTTACCCCGCTGGCCCGTCACGAGATGAGAGATAAGTGATTTCACACTCAAACCAAAAGATGTTCTGTTTATTGTATGCGTCTGTGGTCGGAAATGTGGTGATTTATGACCAAAAGTTCTTGACTCAACAGTTTTCTGGCGACATCATACAATTGTGGATCGTTACTTAGCGACGGCGATGACTTAGCGTTGATTGTAGAAGTGACGTCAAACCATATACATGACGTCACCTCCTCTAGGTGATATCACACTCAGTGGTGAACGTGTGATCACTTTTCTAGAACTGAGAAACTCAGTCTCTCACCGCTTAGCATATAATCAAACTCAGTGTCTCACCGCTTAGCATATGATAATAGTAGTATTGAAATGTTTAAGTAGAATGTGTAATTCTTATATTTCACGCTGGTGCAGTGGTGTAGAGATATGCTGTATTCTCACCACAGACCAAGGTTCGAATCTCGCCAGAGACACCAAAGATTTATGACCTGGGTTCATCCTGTGCTGTGTCCCTGGGAAGGGCACATCATCCACATTGCACCCACATCACAGTCCATCCAGCTGTTGAATGGGTACCTGAACCATGTCCTACATGATCACGATTAGCGCTAACTATCAGTTATGAAAGCACAATCCTTAAGGTAATGATTTAGGTAGGACTTTGAAGCTGTTATAGGACATTGAAAAGGCGCCATATGAATATCCACATAATCATTATGACATGTCATGTAAATGAAAATGAAACAGGTAATTTTGACGACTTGTAACTGCGTTTTAAGTTAATCTATGATAAACAAAGAGGACTTAGTAAACCAACATTTAATGTGCATTAAATATAATTTTTATAACAAACACAGAATACTTATTAGAGTTACTTTGATAAAAAAAATTGTTTTTTATTTTACTCTAATAGACATTGACCGAAACTTTCCCGTGATGCAACGCAAGGTTGTAAGAAGGAACGACTTATTTCTGGTTTTGTTTTTAGAGACAGGCAAAAGTGATGCGATGACAAAAATGTTTTTGTCAAAAGTGACTCTAGCAAGTTTTTAACCCAATTTTAATTATTCAATAATCTTGATATCACTTTTTCACTGCGAAAAGCTTATTTAAAGGCCAACGTGAACAGGAACGAGTTGAATTTCAGGTTTCAATATAGTAGGCAAAAGGAACATTCCTTTCCCTTTGAAACTGTGCGGGCAAAAACTAGAAATTTGATTGGCTACAGAAAATCAGATGATTATTTACCAAACTTTTATCTCGCTTAGTATTTTTTTAGAACATGATACGGAACTTGGATATTGAACTTCTTCATACACTAAGATAACATTCTTATCCTTATGACGTCATAAAAACGACAAGAACTTGTTGTGAAATTACTGACAATTGTGATAGGTGATAAAATCAGAAACACTTTCACGTTCTTGATTAAAATAATATCCCTTTAGATTATACAATGTGACTTTATTATGGGAAACTAAAACTAGGGTAACACCACCGAACGTATGTCCTTACAATAGAATGAAGTTTTGACGGCATGATGTAAGAAAACTCGCGGGAATGGCTGTTTCAGCACACAGTTAATAGTTATATTTCATATATGTGGGTGAGTTGTGATCAGATCACTCAACTGCCTACCATTTAATACTAGATCATTAAGCTCGTGGAAGTGTCTGCATTGCTTTTGCTTGTTTTATACTGAGTCGTTAGCTCGTTTGATATTACAGTTTTCAATAAAATGTTATTTCATTTTTCCTATGTACGTCATAGCTTTAAAGGGGCAGTAGTACGTTTTAGTGGGAATATAAGGTGATGTCAGGAAAATGAAAACTAATGGTTCCAATTGAAAGACAATGTATTTAATCTAAATGGAGCAGTAATAATTCAAATTTATAATGTAAAGTAAAGCCGTGCAATTCCTTTTTCTTACACAAAATGAATTAAAGGTGTACACACAAAATGGCCGCAAATGGAATTTATGTGAATCTTCATTCTTTGTCCTCTAACTGTGAATGATAGGCTTGCGTAATGTGTTTTTTGAGACTATCAAAATAGAACATTTAGCAATAACTACAATTGTTAGTGAAAAAAATTAAATAAAAATTATTAAAAAACGTGATACTGCCACTTTAATGAATACTAGCCAACGTCTTTATACAGCAACTGTGACCCTCTCTCTGTGTACAGTCGAACTTGTCTGGAACGGCCACCCAGGGGAACGACCAAAAGTGGCCTTTATATGGAGGTGACCTTTTTAGAGAGGTTCGAGTGTGACATCTTATGCATAGATAAATAACAAATATTCTGATATCATATTTTTATTTTGCAATGAGAGCACATTGCACATACATCAGTAAACATAAATACTCTATTACTAAAAAGAATGAATATTCAACACCTTAAAACATTCATAAAAATGTGTGTAATTAAGATCTAGATACTTAGTTGGTAAAATAGTCACCTATTTGTTGGGTTTCGTAATTAGTTAAGACTCTATTGTTGTGAGATACTTAACAAGCTTAACGTTTCTATCGATGCACAATAGAGTGAGAGAGGATATGGTCATACAAATATAGGCCTACTCTGAAAAATCAAACTTGTAAACAAACTTTTATTTACCTATAAGATAATCAAAAAAATATAAACAATATAAAGAAATATGTCCATGCCATCTTTTATATTGATAATGACTAAAATCATTGTCTGTCAAATGTGTATGAACTTTTTTAATTATAAGAATGAGAATAATACATCATCTCTCAAAATTGCATAATTATAATGTACATCAGATGTGAAGAGCCATTAATGAAAACATCAAGGAAAGATCACATTAAAAAGCATTATTTCTCATTTCAGCACTTTTCTACTCAAGATTATGAATTTATTGTTATTTGTTTCATGGATTTTTAGGTTTTGTGACATAGAAATTGAAGTACAGTATAAATATCGTAATCAACTGCCTAAAACCAGTAAAAACTTATTATGTTATCATATATTTTAAATACTTTTCTCCCTAAAATATTTTTATAACATCCAAACTCACTTGTCCATTTTACATAAATCACAACAAGGCAGTTTTAACATTTTTATACATGACAAATACAATGTTTATGAGGCAAGCAATGCGAGAATATAAGATAAGCTAATCAATACAAAAATGAATACATACAAAGAGAATACAATATATTTCATAAACAAACTGTGTTACAAAGTTAGGGGATCAAACAAATCACAAAGTCATTAGTACCGGACACCGTTAATGTCTGTAGTGCATAGGATACATTATTACTACCTAAATCAACTACTCCTAGTGTACCAGGTGTCTTACTACGACTAATATAATACACTTTGTTCTGGTAGAAAATTACATTCCAAATATAAAAATCAAATTGTCTTACTTCACTGATTATCTCGGTTGACATGGACATTTTCATTATCTTTTTCTCGTTACTATAATATAGTTGACCATTGTTGAGGTCAAGAGTAACTGCATAAATTCCGAACCCGGTGTCCAGGTTCCTTAATTCAGTGCCATTATAAAATACCTTTAACAACCTATCTCTTTGACAAACATATATAGTTCTAATTTTTGGGTTCAGGGCAATAGCAAGAGGACTATAACCTGATAAGTCCACTATTGCAGTGAACCTTTCCCCGCGTAGACCCATTCTACTAATTGTGTAACTGGGATGATATGTGGTAAGGAAGACAATTCCTCTTTCCTCATCAGCTGCCATTCCTCTTGTTCTAACATTGTTCTTTATTATTGACGTCCTTGAAGTGTCAAGTTCTGATGTGATGATCCTGTCTGGGCTGTATAAACCAATCAACAGGGAGTTTAATTTTGAAATATAGACAACAGATAAATAGTCTTTAAGAGCAAGGTAAGGATATATGTCAATAGAGTTGGTTTTGGTGGAATATTGACGCATCTGAAGATTAGCAGTCTTATAATATGGGGCTACAAAGATCCGACTTCTCTCTTCTTGTGGCGATGTTGTTGTCGTTGTAAGTGTTGTTGTCGTTGTTGGTCCTGCAGTGGACGAGGAGACTGCTGTTTTCAATGGGTCACACAAATCACTCACTGTCTGGTTTAGTTTCCTGATCTGACGATCGTGCTTTGCCAATTCACTTGTGAGTTGTTCAGACTTCAGGCAATGTTGACATTCAAGCATTGAAACAAAACCTTTGCTGATTGTTTTATTTAATGATGTACATGAATCATTCAACCCTTTAAGTTTATCATCAAGTTCTCCGATTTGACGATGTGTTTCTACTGTCAAACGATCTGATTTAAGAAGCCTAGATACCAACTCACTGTTTTCTGTATGCTCGCTGTCCATTTCGGCCTGTTCAAGAGATGTCCTCATTAGATGGAGCTGTGTCCTCATCTGATGGTTCGCCCTTTTCAGATGCCTCATCTCGGATATAACTTCAGACTTGATCAGATCCTCAACAGACTCACCTCGGATTATTTCAGACAGGGCCTCAGTGACATATTGTTGTAATTCCGTCTTCAATGTTCTCTTCATCTTCAGAATATTCCTTTTTTGCTTATGTATGATATCAGCTTTCTCGGTCATCATTCTGTTTTCAAAATCATCAAATCGTGCAGAGAGTACATCCATTCCACTTTCAAGCATGTCCAGTTTATCATTCATCAGTCCAATGTCTTCCCTACAACTGACACAGCACATCAAGGACAACATGAAGCACAGAGAGAGAAAGCAGGCGACCTCCATTTTGAAACGCAGAGCTGTTAACACAGTCGTGTTCAGTGCAGCAATGAAGTGTTAGGCTATCTAATGCGCCTTATATTGAAGATTACCTTGACATTCTCAAGGGCAGACATGAAGATATTGCGTGCGGTTGGCAAATATCCAGGTTAGGACAAGGTTAATGTGATATAACTTACGCTACATTGATATGTAGGTTACTTTCTATGTCAAGGCCCTATAACATATGATTAACACGTGAACTGGTTATGTATGGAAAGAGTTTAAAAAGATAATGATTGTGAAATGTGATTGTTGATATGTTATATTATTTGTAATTACACTCAATCACTGGAGTTCTAGATATTTACAAATTACAAATTGATAATTGTTTATTAAAACTCCAAAAAGTACGTGAATATTTTATTTAGAACAATTCATAACCATCATTCTTCAATAATACTATCTTTAAATATGTGTCAGTAATACATAATTTTATAGTTTAGCATGTGTTTTTGAATAAAATTCAACACTTGAAAATTAAACATATAAAATGTTCATATTGCAATATACAGTGAACGTCTTAAAACAAAAAGGAAATCCTATTTGCCAGACAAACATTAGGTTCAAAACATATGAAAATGAGTATTATCATTAGAATATTATACAGCGAACATATATCCATCCACTCGTGGTTGCTCAAGGCGCTTACATTGTTTACCCTGGTCAATGGCATTCTTTCATCGTTCGATCATTTTTTCCAATTCAACTCCCTGGGGAGTATTCAACCGGCATCCATATGTTGCGCTCATGTTAGGGACCATTCTATGCCTCACAGGGTACCCATTCACAGCTGGGTGAACTGAGACACATAGTTACAGCAGTTTGTTCAACACTGCTGAACGCTGATAACCGACTGCACATTTTCATGTATCCACCATTCAGCCACTGACATGAATTCGTGGGATCATTTAAGTGCGCAGTTTTTGTTGCACTACACACTAGGGCTCCAGGGTGACACATATAGAGCTCTAGCAGACGTGAACTCTAGGTTTTTACACCTTGGCTTGGATGGGATTCGAACCCCGGACCTCAGCAACGTGAGACCGGCGCTCTTGCCAACTGAGCTATCCCGTATCCCGAATCCCTTGGTAATGAAAAGGAAGAAAATGTCCATCTACTTTAATGTGCTCATTTCTTGTCATGTCATAAAGAAACACGTCATTTATGAAAAGAAGACTGTGTGCATTACATTATGAAAGAAGTTATTTAAACATTAGTGTTCAGTATATTGATAATTCGAATATAATTCTTTTAAAAGAAGATTACACAAGTCTTTGATTGCCCTAAGTTGACAAAAACATTGAGAGCAATCATCAAATCTCATCAAGAAATATGCGACAGTTGCTGTCATATACATAGTAGAATATTTATTTTTACATATAAATATGTTCCCTTCACCTGTCTGTCTTTACCTGGCCTTTTCTGTGTGTTTTGCTTTGGTCGAACGCAACATGCATAAGTAGTCCAAACTGTCACTGCAGTTTCTCCGAAAGTAAACAGCTTCCGTTGGCTTCTTTCGAGTTTAATAGAAGATAGCTGTAATTGATATGTATTTTCCGTTAACAGACTAAAATTAAGTCTAATGCATTAACTATGTAGGCTATGGGGCTTTTTAAAGATCCTGTATCATACTTCGATATTTCTTAAATTATTTTCAATGTTTTCGTTATATTTTTAGAAAAAATTAGCGACCAACCTTAAGGAAATCGGACCAAAATTCAATAGGTAGGAGATAATTTACCAAAAAATACCGAAACGGCAGTGGACATAAGGGCGATTCAAGTGTGGCCATTTCACAACTTCCGGTTTCTAAATGTACGCTTAAACAGTCTTTGTCAAATTCAACTAGATTTTATTTATATTTTTCTCCGAATGAGGTATCGTTGCTGTCAAAGTTGATACCCATCGAATGCAATTACGGTAGTTGAGACACGGTGTAAATCCTACAGGCATTATGATTACGTTACCGAAAGCGGGTTCGTTAAATGCTTTGCCCTTTCTACGAGGGTACTGTGCTTTGAGCGTCGAAATAACTATGTTTTTGTTGATTAAACAATCTAAATATGATATCAAAATTTCGATGAAAGATTTTTCTACAAAGTGATGTATTTTTTTTTCTCAATAGCTAAATTTCATCCTGAACCGCTTGCAAGTATGAAACAGCATCTTTAACATGAGGGGAACATTATCCCTATCTTATAAAATTTCTTGATAATATGTTTTACAGCAGCTTAACAGTCGTTTCATTACTTTTGAACTTAGTGCAACTACTATTCAATCTGAAGCTTGCTTCATTCAATCAAACTTTCATACCAAAAGTAATTGTTTTTATGTAGATACTTAAGTACACACTTAAAGGGGCAGTAGCACGTTTTTAGGGGGAATATAAAGTGTTGTCAGGAAAATGAAAATGAATGGTTCCAATTGAAAGACAATGTATTTAAACTAAATGGAGCAGTAATAATTCAAATATATATTGTAAAGTTTAGCCATGCGATTCCTTTTTCTTACTCAAAATGAATTAAAGGTGTTCACACAAAAATGGCCGCCAATGGATTTCATGTGAATCTTCAAACTTTGTCCTCTGACTATGGATGATTGACTTGTTTAATGAGATTTTTGACACTGTCAATATAATACATTTAACATTAACTTACAATTATCAGTGAAAATTTTAAAATATAAAGTTATCAAAAAACGTGCTACTTTCCCTTTTAAGATAATACTCATAACACTACATTAATACAAGGCAAGGGTCTATGCAACAAAAACATTTTTAAAAATATTTTCTAGATTATTTCATTAAATGCGAAACATTATCAAAAAATCGTTAATTGTATCATTATGATGACAAATATTGAGAAATCGAAACTTTGCCGAAAATGTGCCTAAATGAAAAATATTACAGAGCAATTGGGATGTGTCAGAACTTTTTTCTGCCGTGCAACATATCTGACCTTATCTATTACTTACGAGGGCAGTGTTATGAATAGAAATAGGTCGCTACTTAAATATCCATAGGTATGATAGACTGTGTGCCCTGTAATGAACTTCGAATTTCTGCAATCGAAGATGAATTTCACTTTATCTGTGTGTGTTAAAAGGATGATTTGCATAGAGTCAAGTATGTAAGCCGTCATATTTGGGATTGTCCATCAAAGCATAAATTTACCAAACTGTTTCAGTCTACTGATAAGCATACATTTTTGTTTCTAGCTGAATTTATCAAAGAGTGTTTGTGTCATTGATAATCATTGTCCTGCCTCATACTCTGAACTTATATATTTGCACTGTAGATTCAAGGTTCAAGGAACCAAAGTCTGAAAATACAAATCTGTTCTGTTCTGTTATCGGGGTTCACATTTTTCATACAAACCCCAATGACAAATAACACTTTCTCATTGTGACGTCATGAAATACACAATCCTTTGATTCATGGCTTGCCTATGACGTAACGTTCTATGTCAGCCGGCAGCTGCAAGTTACTACTTTTTTAAATTCTTTTTTTTTCACTATATTTTGACCTTGATGCACTGCACGAGTTCGCCTGGAAGCGTGTTACCAGTTTTTACATAACCAGAACTCCAAACTTTTCAAAACAACATGCTAGCTACATTATGTAAAGTGATTTAACAGAACTAACATGCCTTCAGTGAACCAAGTATATTAACATTAAGGAAAGGATGATATATATCTCAAAAAAATATTACGTTATTTGTTTTTGTTTAATCTTTTTTATATTTTTTGCTTTTATTGATCTTTTCTGAATGCATATCTCACACAACAACATACTAGTTTGAATATTTGAAGATGAAAATTTATAGATTTATTTTTTAGGGAAATGACCTGATTTTATTTCTCGTAAAGTGATATGAGTGACTGTGTTTATGTAATCTTATGATCATACAATCTCATACTAGTTTGAATATATTATTTATTTATTTTACGGAAATGACCTGACTTTGTTTATTTATTTCTCGTGAAGTGATATGAAGGAATATGTTTTTGTAATCTTATGATCATACAATCTCATTTGGTCAATTGGCGACTTCAAACCAGGAAAATAATTATTCCCATTTTCGTCATGATTATAAACATGTACTTGTCAACAAAGTAATAGAACTGTTAAACGTACACGTTATTCATAGACATAAATTAGCAATTGCAACATTAGTCTTTAAAAATGCCGATATGACATTGAGAATGGATATCGAATCTTCCTCACAGAGCTTTAATGAATCCATAATAAAATATGTTTATCATTTCATAAATGATACCAACCGATGTGTATATATATCTGTTTTGAAATCGGTACTAAATGCAAATGTAGACAAAGCCGAATATGAATTTGAGTTAAGTTTCGGAAGAGTATATCTATTACTTAAAATAGATAATAGGAGAGTTGGTTTCTCACGTGAAGGAAGGTTGTATAAAGGAATAGTAAACATCGGTGGTTCAGACTGGATCAATCTTTTTAATACGATGAATTCATTTCGACCATTATGTGGGTCTTGTCAAGTATGATTAAAAATGGAAGGTTACACATATTTATACAGGAACAAAGCAATAAATTGTTGTGTGCTCAGATTGACAGTTAAGACATCAGTCATGTGTTGTCAAGGCGGCATCCCATTTTGACTACTCCCAAAATGACTACTCCTTATAAAAATACAAAACCAGTGTTGCATAAGAAACCTCTAACCCTAATTGAAATAATGAACTGAATCACAATTACTTATGAAACAGGTTTATCATCAAACACCATGGTATCTGGTGACACATGAAAACATGTTCTTTTAAACATTAATAATTTGGATAAAATGTAATAAGGACATACAAAGTATATATTTAAAACATGGTAAATTCGGGTAAAATGTACGAGAGACACAACAAAGTAAATTATTTATAAACATTTATAATTCGAAATAAAAGTAATAAATTCGGGTAAAACTAAAAGACACCTAAAAAATGTCACATTGCACGTTAAATTGGGTTTCATCATAAATCTCACTATAATCAAGTTATCAAGTTCAATGTTTTCTGTTAGTCATTCCATTTGAAACATTTTCCCAGCTGCATCCAAAAACTGAATGGGTGACCTTTCCCAGTGAACTAAAAATCCTTACAGATGGAACATCTTCAGATATTTTTCATGGTTGTGATTTCCTGTTATTGTTCTGATGTTGATATATTTCCTCGACAATTTCGCTCGACACATCTCCAATATGTTGCTGTGTTTCCAACCTTTTTTATTTTGTACCTACAGCCTTGGTTCAATAATCGAACTCTTCTGTGATAAAATACAATCTGCCCTCTCCAACCCAGCCATAACTTATGACACAGTTGATATCAATAACAAAACAAAATCAAAATATTTCATTTAATGGTAGAACAGCTTACATTCTGATTAGATTGGAGGCTTCCATCTTATCTGGGCCCCAAGCCAGAGACACAGATGTATTGCAAATCATTATATTATAAAGCTAGCTTACTACAGTACTTGAACATGTTGTTTTTTTGTATTATATATCATATTGGGGTGAAACTTTGATAAACATTTGTCTGTCTTGTCTGTCTGTGTACCTGTAAGCTAACTACACTTGTTCAGAGTAGGTAAGCAGTGACCCTTTGTTGTTTTAACTAATAGGATTAGAGTAGTCATTCTGGGAGTAGTCATTTTTGGAGTAGTCCAACTAGGATGTAACCGTTGTCAACCACGTAATGATTGCCCCAAGCACTTATTACAGGGTGCAGTTTTAACACAATAGAGTCAGTCAGCATTGACGAATTTGTGTTGTCTTACCAATCACTTGCATTGATGGTCAGAGAGGTGAAATAAACAATCTGTCTGTAATGAAACAAGCTTGCCAATACATCACAATGGTAATCACTTCCTTGTGTGAGCTAACTGTTCAGGTCCAACTGTATAGTGTTGGAGAATATTTTTTTATAAAAAATGTTTCTTTTGTTTCAAGATTCATAGTTTTATTTTCTGATTTTGCGTAAACCTTGTAGAAAGGAAAAATATTAAAGTTACATTGCTACATTCTGCAATGTGCATGCTTATCTTGAGAGGGCGGAGATTAGGGTCATTAATTTGTTGTTTGTGTACCCGTTCTCGCGCTTGTAAATTACTTGTTTGTCCTATGTAGGTAAGATTGCATGCAACGAATTGCATATATTACATCTCTAGATTTGCAATTCATTGTGTGATTAACTCGGAAATCTTACCCAGTTTCAAATTTAAAAACTTGGCCTTCGATAATGACAGGACAAGTGCCTCATCCTTTTCATAGCATTTTGTTACTTCAGCTGATTGTTGATGCTGAATTTTGTTCTAGTTAATACCTGTTTGAGATTATTTGGCTTCGGCTTGCTTTTAATAAGGGTTTTTTCAAGCATTGCTTTCAGTTTTTTTATCTTGGTTCAAATGGTTTCAGGTATCCTTAATTAGAGGGAACATATTTGGGTTATTTGGATTATGGGTACTGACAAATGTTATTGCACGTTTTGGTACGATATTTTTTTTGGTATTCTCAAATCTACAATGGTGTGGTTGGTTGCTTTTTCATTACCCTTGTCTATCATATTTGGAGGGAAAATCCGTTTTAACAGAGAATTTTTAAGTTCTTCTAACCTTTTCTATCGTAACTCGAGATCTTTTATTATGGTACATATGCGCCGTGCTAAGCAATAGGCGAGATTTATTTTCACATGTTTTTCATGAGCACTCTTGAAATGAAGATACATTTTTGTGTCTGTAGGTTTATGATAAATGTCAGTAAAGAGTTTTATTCCTTCCTTTTTAATAAGGATATCTAGAAATGGGAGTTCGTTGTGGTTGGTTTCAAGTGTAAATTTGATATTTGGATGCATATTCTGCAAGAGATTAAAAATATCAAAAATATCTCCCTTTGATAGTTGCCATGAAATAAAACAGTCATCCAGGTATCGTTTCCATTTTAAAAGTGAAACCATCTGTAAATTCATCCCATTATTTGTTTCTCAGTTGTACATAAAGTTTTTCTTCAAGGTATCCTAAAACCAGGTTTGCATACATAGGTGCAAAAATGTCGTTCCCATGGCTGTCCCTAATATCTGTATAAAAGGGATATCATTAAACTGAAAGGTGTTGTTTTCTAAAATGAATTTGGCTGACTCATTCATGAAAGATTTGTCAAATCTATTGTTTAAATTTTCAGAGTGCTTGTCTAATAATATAATATAATAATGGGTATTTATAAGGCGCACATTTCCATTCACTAGTGCATGCTCAAGGCGCTACTAACATTATTACCCTGGTCTAACCCAAGCTGACATATGTGTCGCTAGAAGGTCACCACCAACACAACTCTTTTCCAGGTACCCATTTCCTGCTCGGTGAACAGAGGCACATTTTAAATAAAGTCTCATGCCCAAGGTGACACCACAAGTCTCTCGACTTGTGTCTCAGTGTGGGGCAGGGAATCAACCCTTCAAACTCTCAGTTTATTCAGCAATGAGCGAGTAACCCACTCATCCAGCGAGCCGCGCACGTTGTTGCTGAACTATACTGATAGCGGTCGACTGAGCATTGCACAGGACCACGTGCCTCGTGTCCATCCAATATTCGAGAGCTTTCATACCTAATTCGTGCGGGATGTTGCTACAGAGGGATGTTACATCGAAACTAACTAATGGAGTATCATTCGGCGTTTAGTCAGGAATGTAATTGAAAAAGTCCAAATGATCTCTAACATAACTTTTGATAATTGTAATAAAAGGTTGTAGAATGGTATCAATTATGTTGCTCAATCTGTGGGTCGGACAGGCTGGGCCACCTACTATTGTTCGAAATGTTAGATCAGAGGGTCTCAAAATTTGAATATATTCTGAGTTTTGTAGATGTATTTGTACTTTTACAATTTCAGATTTGGAGATTTTAGGGAGGCCATACAAATTACTTGTTTTGAAATCAAATTTCAAAACGTAATCTGCCTCATCCTTTGTGAGATTGTCCTCATGTTTGTTTACCAATTTATTGAGATTTGATATAATTTTCTGATCAATGTTTTGGGGAAGGTTTTTATAAAAAATAGGGCATGTAGTAGTTCCATTTTTTTTTACTCATAATAATTCAAGTCCATAATAAGTGAAATAATAAAGTGATAATCATTACCCCATGTCTTTCCAAAAGAAGGCAAGAACTCTTACTTAATAATGTAGGAAATAATTTTCTCTAAATCCACTTTATCTCATGTTCTTATGATAATCTCAAAGCACAGTCCATCCAGCTGTTGAATGGGTATTTTAAAAACAAACACAGGAAAACTTAATAGACTTACTGTGTTAAAAGAAATAAAGCTTTCATTATTCTCGAATAGACACTGACCAAAACCTTCCCGTGATGCACCGCGAGGTTGTAACAAGGAACAACTTTTTTCGGATTTTGTTTTTAGAAACAGACTAAAGTGATGCCAGGACTAAAAATATTTTTGTCAGAAACGAAGCAAACTTTCAACATAATTTTCTAAAATTATTCAGGAGTTTTGACATCCTTTTATCAAAGCCCAACATGAACAGAAATTGAGGTCCAGGTTTCATTATATTCTAGGATACAGGAAAAAAAAATTTTCCTTTGTCAACTTCAGGAAAAAATACTTGCTGGATGATTTGCATATGATGCGGGCGAAAACAAGAAACAATTATTTAAGATAGGGTACAGGAAGTCGGTTGATTATTTGCAATACTTTTATAATCTAGCTTTTTGTTTTAAGAACATTACAAGGAACTTGAAATTTGAACTTCTACACACTAAGACCATATCATATGCATCTTTTATCAACAAGTCTGTAAATTGTGCCAATATTACTGTCATTTTTCAACTGTGCCAATGTTACTAACATTTTTCAATTGTGCATATATTTCTTTGTCAATTTCATACATAGCGAAATCTGAAAAACGTCCTATCACATTCTTACTTAACCCCCTTTTCATGATAAAATGTAATATTTCTAAGGTAACCTTAAACTAGTGTGATACTACTGAAAATAGGTCCTCACAGTAGTGACGTCATAATGTAAGCAAACTGGCGGGAATGTCAGTTTCAGAAAACTGTCAGCAATTATGTTGATCTATATATGCGGGTTATAAAAAGAAGGCTCAGTTTCCTATCATTCAGTACTTCTCGTGAAAGTATTGAGTTTACACTCGCTTTTTCTCGTTTTTACTGAGTCATAAGCTCGTTTGATGATATAGTAGTGAATGAAAGGTTGTTCAGTTTCCACTATGTACGTCACATATATAATATATAGGCCAACTTCTTTGTACAGTATATGTGACCCTTTTTGTGTATTCAATTGTTGTGAGACACCACGCAAGCATTGAGAAAATATTGATGTAGGATAGAGTGAAAGAGGATATGGTCATACATATATACATGTAAGGCCTATTCAAAATGAATTTAAACAAAACATGTTCAGAAACTTTTATTTACTTACAAGACATTCCAATAAAACTAAATCCATTCGATTCAAGCTATATTCATCTTATATTGAACATGAGAAACATCTATAAGAATTCCATTATAAAGAACTAGTTGGTCATCTACGGTCAATCTGCATAATCATTATCAAATTAAAGAGCCATTAATCAAAGTATCAAAAAATTATAAAAGGAAAAGGTAAAATATATCATATCAGCACTTTGGATGCATAAAGTGAATAAATCGCTGATCAGGTTTGATCAACAGAGGCATTTTCATACAGAGTACAGTCATTATAAAACAAAAGAATCAGTGTCACCCAATAAGAAACTAGAAATTAATTATTGAATATGTTGTTTACTACTTTCATTACCCAAGAATTTTGTATTCACAACAATAATTTATGAAAAAGTTAATAAACAGTGCAATTAAGTGCATTTTAGCTGTCCCAAGATAGTTTTGTACTGCTTATTTGGCAGATTGGTATGCAGAATTTAGAAAAATTAAAATTATATGCTGAATTAACTGAGATTTTACCTAGAAATTATAAACCTTTCGGCTTTTGCAGTTAAAACTGCATTTACGTCACAAAAATAAAAAAATGTCCAAAAGCTGGATTGTTAAATTGATAAAACAAAGCGAAATGTTACATCCAAACTGGTATCAAATAAGTAACCCTAAAATTATGTATGTTATTGTTATTTACTTCGTGGCTTTCTGGTTGGTACAATAGGATTTCAAATAAATATGCTGCCAGTGATAGAAAACTTGTTATATTCTTAGAAATTTAAAAAATTTGTTAGATTATTATTTCTCTGAAATATTCATGTTAAACTCACTAACACCTGTACATCTTACATAAATCCTGGCATGTTATTTTTAAACATGACAAATACAATGAATATGAAAAAAATATAGTTCTTGTATCAATCCCTTGCTTTGATGATTTCTATTCCAAGACATATCAGAAATCAGAAGTTAAAGACACAATGTCATGTCCAATGTCAAAGTAAGCAATGCGATAATAGAAAATAAGCTAATCAACAAAAATATGTATACATAAAAAGAGTATAAAAATTTCATAGACATGTTCGGAAAAGTTAAGGGGTCAAACAAATCACAAATGTGCTAAAGCTACTACTGGGTGAGTTTAATGTCTGAAGAGTATAAAACATAACATTCTTTCCTAATTCGATTACTCCTAGTTCACCTGGTGTTTTATCATAGCTCATCTAATACACTTTGTTTTGGTAAAAAATTAGATTCCAAACATAAAAATTAAACCGTCTTACTTCACTTCCTATTTCTGTAGCCAGAGACATTGTCATTAGTTTCTTTTCACTGCTGTAAAAAAGCAGACCATTGGTGATGTCAAGAGTAACTGCATAAATTCTGGACCCGGTGTCCAGGTTCCTTAATCCAGTGCCATTATAAAATATCTTGAACAGCCTATCACTTTGACAAACATATATAGTTTTTATTTTTGGGTTAAGGGACATAGCAAGAGGGGAACTACTATAACTTGATAAACTAACTAATGAATTTAACCTTTCCCCACGTAGACCCATTCTACTTATTGTCTTAATGGGGTGATATGCGGTAAGGAAGACAATTCCTCTTTCTTCATCAGCTGCCATTCCACTTGTTCTTATCTTGTTCCTTATTATTGACGCCTTGATTTTACAGAGAAAGAAAGCTGGCAACCTGCATCTCGAATTACACATAGAGCTGTTAACACAGTCACTTTCAGTGCAGCTCGCTTACAGCATGCGACCTAGATTGATATATTTACCTTGACACTTACTCAGGACATGCACATACTACATGCAGTTGGCAAATATCCATGTTAAAAGAGAAGTAGATACGATATAGGCTACATTTAGTAGTAAGGTCAGCTTGACATATGATTAAAGGTGAACTGGTTTCATGTATTGACAGAGGGTAACACTATAACATGATTGTTGAAAGGTATGATATTGACTCTTATCTTGGTTTGTAATATCTCTTTAGATTTTGCTTACTAATACAGTATATGGTGTACAATTTCACTGTTTTAAAAATGTAGAAATCTTACTTCAAAAAGTAAATTATCATTTAAAATATATTATCTTAATTTAATGACTTTCATTTTATTTCATATTTTATATATACTTAGATTATATGATTTTTAAACTTCAACTGTCAACTTTTCAAAGTGAGTCATTAACCAACCGTATTTAGTTTTGTTTTTATTATGAGTTTTACCAGCAAATAAAACCACTGACCAATGACTGTAACCTCTTGAAATTTAGGATTTTGTTATGTTAAGTTCCCTATGAACAAACTAGTACATAAGACGTTTATACAATGCTGAATATGTTAGTATCTTGATCTTGAACCACCATTTGTGGTTGTGATTGACAAGATTGACTGATTGATTAATTGCTATCTATGTTAAGGAGATAAAACAATCCATGTGAGGATTAGAAACAATTGCCAAATGAATTAAATGTTTTAAAGGAGATAAATCATTCAAAAACCTGAATATTTTACCATCAAAAAAGAAGTAGACGGGAAAATCTCATGAATAACTTTTAAAAAGTGTTTGTTTATAAATAACTCAATTGAACTAAACACTTCAAAACTCAAACAAAATATTTTGCGATCGAAAATCCACATACCATTCCATGAGAAAGATCATGAAATGTGTGTGATGAAAATTTAGTCACCAGAGTAACATGATACATAAATATACAAGTAGCCTCTTGATAAGCAAAGTCCAAAAAGTCCAAAAGACCAGAACAACTGGTTGTAGAGGGTTATGTGTTGGTTTACACTTTTTTGCCTTATTGACCACTCTTTCTTGTTACTCATCTGATAAGTAGAAAGATTGACATACAGAATACATTTTATCTTGTTATATTTCCCAAATGTTGTGCACTGTATACTAAACTCTTACTAGGTCAAACTTAGCAAACAGCATTGGTTTCTGCAAGGATTAGTGAAATGAAAATCCTTATTACTCTAAGGGTTAAAAATAGCAGTGAAATATTTTCAATATGAGCACATGTGCAATTTTCACCTTTGCCAAGCTACGATTGTTGTAGAGCAAATGCACATATTATTTCGCCTAAGATGTCATAAGATTGTTTGTGACGTCATGGCAACCGACCGTCACTAGAGAAGCAGCCTATTTCTTGGATATTTCTAGGGGAGTAAAATTTTAACAGAATCGGTAATTAAGAAATTATTACTCTCGAAAGAGTGTCCTCTATCTTTAACGAAACTTGTGCAAGTTTATTATGCTCTGGTAATAATCTCTTTTTGGTCGGTTGCACGTTATTTGCAGCGTTATTAGATTTTCCCAAAGAACATATTCATTGTCACTCCGTGTTTTGGGGAAAATTACAAGATTATTGTGTCATCTATGAAAAATAATCTATTGCTTTGGGCAGAAAAGGTTATATTGGGCATATTTTGAAGAAAGAAAATTTGCTTCGATATTCCTGGTTAAATCTGAATTTGAAATTCGAAACTTGTTTCCTCCTTCAATCTGTCAAAAATTCCAGCACTTTCCCTAAGGCCTAGTTACGTGACTTCAAATGGTGAATATGCTCAGAAAAGCTCATAACATAACAGTTAAAGATACACAATGAATTTATCAACGTAAAACCTGAAGAATCCTCAACATGTTAAAACTTAGGTGAAGTTTCTCCTTGATGCACTTGTAGATATTGCAAATTCTAATACATCGATAAAATGTTTAAGAAAAAACGGCCAATAGGGGCCACAGCCTTCACAAGGTAGAAAACTGGTGATCCGGAGCAGCGACACCTATCGTGATCACGAGTTACGCCCCTTATCATCTCTTACAAAATAGCCAATGAAATTTCGGAACAAATTCAAAATACTAACAGACGATCTTTTTGAAAACTATCCAAGTGAAATTTAATTTCAAAATTCAGTCCGCATGGTTGTTTTCACGTTTTTGATGAGCACCGAGAATGCAGAGAAGACAAACATTTATGTATCACTAAAATTAATTGTTTCTCGCCCTTGTAAAACACATAGAAAAGTATTTTTTCAAATCGGTTCAGTTAACATGCTGTCTTCTGATTGGACTATTCTACTTCCGTGCAGCGGGTTGAAATGCTAGCACAGAAATCACGGCCAATGATGTCAAGGGAGGAATGGGAAAGTTTAGAAACTTTTTCGTTTCGCCCGTGACGTTGTGAAGATGACACAATACATGCATCAAAAAGTCAACATACATACTTCACACAAATAGATAGTTTCGTGTTGTTAAGTACGTTACTGAAATCTCAGCACCTTAACTTTTCATATCACATATCTTCAAAAGTTCACATGCAGTACTACACTTCACTAGTCTGCTACAGCTCAGCTCAGCTCAGTCCATCCGACTGGAAGCAACACTACACAGTCCATATGTCTGCATATACATCACATTACACCCCAGCCCATCTGATTTGATCCACCACCAGTCCATTCAACTTGATACTACAGTCCATCCGACTGCATGCTACAATCCATCCGACTGCATACTACAGTCCATCCGACTGCATGCTACAATCCATCCGACTGCATGCTACAATCCATCCGACTGCATGCTACAATCCATCCGACTGCATGCTACAGTTCATTCGACTTCATGCTACAATCCATCCGACTGCATGCTACAATCCATCCGACTGCATGCTACAATCCATCCGACTGCATGCTACAGTCCATCCGACTGCATGCTACAATCCATCCGACTGCATGCTACAATCCATCCGACTGCATGCTACAATCCATCCGACTGCATGCTATAGTCCATCCGACTGCATGCTACAATCCATCCGACTGCATGCTACAGTTCATTCGACTTCATGCTACAGTCCATCCGACTGCATGCTACAATCCATCCGACTGCATGCTACAGTCCATCCGACTGCATGCTACAATCCATCCGACTGCATGCTACAGTTCATTCGACTTCATGCTACAATCCATCCGACTGCATGCTACAAGCCATCCGACTGCATGCTACAGTCCATCCGACTGCATGCTACAATCCATCCGACTGCATGCTATAGTCAAATTATTCAACACCATCATCGTCGTTATCATCGCCGCTGTTGTTATCTTAATTATCGTTTTCGTCGTTATCATCATCTTTAACCACCTCGAGATAATGATTCAATTTGTCATTATCATTGTCGTCGTCGTCATCTTGTCTTATTGTTGCCGTTCTCGTTCTCCTTTCATTACATCGTCACTTATATTGTCTTCGCTAAATGTCGTCATTACCCTTTTCGTTATCAATATCATAATTTTATTTGTCATTTCTCCGCCGCCATATTCAAAATCAACCTGTTCTGATAAAAAATATGTTTTATGACACGTCCATTTAAATGTCTACATTATGCCAACCAGGAATTCTCTTTTCCCATTTGGTTTTTCTTTTTACATCGTCCTTATTTTGACACGATAATATATCTACAAATACACACCACTTTTACATTTCACATTTACCTTTTTTAGACCGCCTGCTCACTTACAGAAGTACTTTGGAGATAAGAAGCAGATAGAAAGAATATGGTCGGCCAAATAGATAGTAGGTTTACAGGGCCTGTATTATACTGATCCATCCATCTTCGTATCATAAGGTATCGTGTGGTGAGAATATGTGAGACCAAAATAAATTGAAATATATTTGATAACAAGAAATATAAGGAAATGATGATCAATAACTGATATTGAATAAATCTCCTGAAGCATTTTGATTGTTATTTTTCATTTGTTGTATGAACTCACATCATAGAACAGCCGTTTTCAACAATATATCTTACCGTTTTGTGCAAATAATTTTTTGAAATGTTCGATATTCCTGGATGACTTAGGTCGATCTTTTGATTGTTGATTGCAGGCCAATTCGAAGAAATTTCTCACACAGGCAGATCAAGTCATGAAATGTTGATACAGCATCTGTTCTATTACGCTAATTTTGTAGGATAGAATGGGAGACGCCTGATTGGAGGCAATCAAAATTAGTTGTGCAATCAGCAACTCTGTTCTAAATTCATCATTGCAGCAACTGAATAACGACAAAAGCAGTGTGATATGAACAACCCATTCCATGCGAGAAGCGTTGTCATTTGCTAGAGAAATTCAAATGGATTGTGATGCATTTTTTGCCACCAAGGGAAACTGCCAGAACCCACGAATTTCGACGAAATTGAACAGAGGCGGTATCAACATTTCTTGACTTGATCTGCCTCTGTGGGGAGTGAATGAGAAATTTCATATTTCCTTGGATTAATGAAATGTTATAACTATCTCCTAAATTCGAATATGCGTGATTTAGCGCCTTTAAGTACAGTTATCCCATCTCAACAACGTCCATGCAGTAAACGACAGAGCTTCTCTGTTCAATAATATAAATAAACTGTTATAATTATATGGCGCTCTGGGATGGTTTTCATGCACACATTAATTCTTAATTAACGATACTAGGTCTTACAGACCTCGATGTTCGTGGCAACCATTCACGAAAAGGTTTTGTTCTTTTTCGGTATCAGGACTGTTGTCGTCAGAACAGTCCTGATATAGGATGAAAGGACACTTATTAAGTTGTCTTTTAAACGACATAAAAAATCAAATATATCAAAGAAAAATACATCAAATAATTATTCTCAACTACTAACTGTGTTTTAACTAATAACTGTGACCTAACACAGTAAGTAGTGTCTGTTCAAGTCAAATTTGAATTATTAATAACCCATCCAATAATTTCATTGGTCAGGGCATTTGTAGCAAGTTGAAAAGGCATACAGAGGGAATTTGATATTTACAACTATGTATCTAAAATCTACAGCATTTCGTTTTCATTGTATTTAGAGGTAAAATAAATGCTTAAGACTGATTATCGATGAATCGTTTTAAAAGTACATTACCAAATTCCTATATATGCTAAAAATGGTATCAACTTTGTATGTGATATGATTGATCAAAATGGAAATTTTCTAGGAAAAGCAGAGATTGAGAAAACATATGGAATTGACAATATAAACTTTTTATACTTTGAAGGAATTAAAAGTGCAATTGTGGCATATTGTAAGTCACAAATTGTTGCAGTAGTAGGTAGAACTTTCTATCAAGTACATTACCAAATTTTACCTCTTAATGTTTCTTGTATATGTGGACAAATTCGAAGGAGCAGAGATTTTTATAATGCACTTTCATCAAAATTTCAAGGGAATCCTACTGGTCAGGCAAAATGGGAAGAAATTCTTGATAAACATTATGACAAAGATGAAAGGTCAAATATTTATTTGATGGCAAACAGGTGCACTGAAAGTGTACACTTAAAATGGTTTCATTTCAAAATTGCCCACAATATTTTAATGACCAGGCATAAGTTATATTTGATGAAATATATTGACTCTCCAATGTGCTCCTTCTGCAAGTCCGTACCTGAAACAATAATACATTTACTGTGTGAATGTCCTTATTCTGTGACTGTATGGAAGGAACTGACCAAGTGGCTGGAAACATTGTCAGAGGGAAATATTGTACTCTCACATGAAAACATTATATTTGGCTTTAAGGGTAAAAATAATAACCTACTAAATGTGGTAATTTTATTAATAAAACATTACTTGTATGAAACAAGTCTTAAAAATACTATGCCCAATTTTATATTTGCCCAAAGAGAAATATTAAACTACTACAAAGCTACAAAATATATAGCTTTTTCAAATTCCAACCCAGCAAAATTCTATACTTTCTGGTCATCTTTCCACACACTATTATCCAATGTGTCTGATGCATGACCTCTATCTATGATATGCTTGAATACGAACCTATTAAGGGTCAAGCATAATACATAATGTACATCAACCTACATTGTCTGTGTATATGTGTATATCCTCTACACCAACAGCTGAAAATGATTGTAACATGTGTATTGGGAAATAAAAACATTTTTAAAAAAATAAAAAAATTCCAATACCAAAATATATTGTACAAAAAAAATCAGTTTAAAATAAAAGAGTTTCTATGTTTCCTTTCTCAAAACCTCAATATAAATTATAATATAGTGATAGATAAGAAAACCCTATACTTTCATAAGACTTTTTCCAACAATGTGTAATCAGGATATGACAGTTCAATAAACAGTTAGGGACCTCTCTATTCGTCAAGGTAGACCAAAACAAAGATTCCCCTTTTCTTGATTCATTTGCAACAGTATCGAACTGTATTTTGGTTAATTATTGGTCAATAAAATGAGAAAAATGAGAAAAGTATGCTGATCCTGTAAAGAGTTCAATCATCGAAGATAATAGTCATTATCTTTTTAGCCTTTGACCTGACCTGGAAACCTGCCAATTAAAAGCCGTATCTACATGCCTGACCTTGTTGAGTGTCAAAGTCAACTTCAGAATGATCTGCGCCGTCTTCCTACGCTAAGCCTTAAACGTGAGTTTCCGAACTGACAGAACTTCATTTGTCACCTTATCAAGATTAAGACCTCTTGCTTTTGTTTTGAACTATAAACGAACTATACATGCTTTATAGTGTTGAGCTGTTAGCAGTATTTTATGATGGCACTGGGTTAAAGAACATAAACGCCGGTTCAGGAATCAACATTCTCTCTCAAAAGAGGAAGATCAAGTCATGAACTGTTGATTCAGCCTCTGTTATATTACGACGAAATTCGTGAGTTCCGGCAGTTTCCCCTAGCGGAAAATATTGTACCACAATCCATTTGAATGTCTTTATCAAATGACAACGCTTCTCGAAAGGATGGTTCATATCACAATGCCCTTGTCATCATTTAGTAGCCAAAATAATGATTTAAGAACAGCGTCGCTGATTGCACAACTTACTTTGATTGCCCCCAATCAGGCGTCTCCCATAATATCCCATAAATCTCGGCGTAATATAGCAGAGGCTGTATCAACATTTCATGACTTGATCTGCCTCTGGGGAGAGAATAGGAATCAATGGCGTAACTCTAGACATCACCAATTGTTTCCTGTATCATCTTTACAGCAACGATGCCTCTGGCTACCGATATTGGAAGGGAAGTGAGACAGTTTGACTTCAATATATGGAATTTAATTTCCTAACAAAACAAAGTGTATTACACGAGCTATCGTAATACACCTTTTGTAATAGTTATCAAGTAATTCTATTCAGTCAACTCACCACAAATTGCACCAGAAATGATTTCAACTAATTTACAATCTATGACTATCCCTTAACAACATATAGAAAATCCAGGAAAATCTAAGTGTTGGGCAAATGTGGTTTTCAAGGTCATAGGTGTCACGGGAACAGATTTCGTATCAGATTTATATATATTCCCCTCTTATATGTATCATGTTGCATACCAAAGGAAAGCTAATTGTTTTTCCTTTTCACGTATGTCACTTATATTAGACATCAATATAACATGTTATATAAATCATTTCTGTTGCAATTTGTGGTGGGCCATCTGATAAAACTACTGGTCTATATGAGTGGTTGATTTAGAACACAATATTGTGTCTAAAACACTGCAGAGAGGTATGGGGGGAAGGGGCGAAAGGCGAGACTACGGTATTTGTTTTATACTCTAACTTCATCAAACGAGAAATGAAATAGAAGATATGTTTTATTCTTTTTATTTTGTTTATTTATATTTTTCTGATTAATGTTGTCTTTTTTGTTGCTTTTCTTATGTGACAAGATAATGTGTCAGTGACGTGAAACTTTTACCTAGATTATGTACAAGATCATTTTAAAATGACTATTTATGTGAAGATACAGTTTTAGTATTAATCAAAAAATTTTCACTTTAACAAAAGATTAAGAAATAAATTGATAGAATATTTCTGTTGGGTATATATATAATAACCATTATTTTAGTATGTGCATGATTGTTACAATGTTAAAGATTAATTCAAAATCGTTTAACATCAAGTATAGATAAAGAGATAAAGATTTAGCAGTGAAAGAATAAAATTTATTCTACGTGTATGAAATATTTCAAATGTATACTGTACCTTCATTTATATGATTAATTTTCTTATTTCGAAATTTGCAGAATAAGGACCAAGACAGTCCTACAAAATCAACAGTTATAAGGCATGAATAAGGCACTAATTCTTACTAACTCCAGACAGGGAAAATACATGTTAACTGCTAGGAATAAAAAAGTATACACCCCAGTTTGTTTACGTTTACTGAATATCAAAGAGACACGTGATGTTTTAAGTTATGTCAATTTAACACTCAACACTTTTTTTCAGTAATTTGAATAAATTAATTGGTGTCTGGTTCATGTTTTGTTAATATTTCAATCTCATTAAATTAAGATCTATATCGCTCCACTACGCAACGAATATTAACATAGTAGAGCAATAGAGATCTTAAAGGGGCAGGAGCACGTTTTTAGGGGGTATTTTAGGTGGTGTCAGGAAAATGAAAGTAATGGTTCCTATTGAAAGACAATGTATTTAAACTAAATGGAGCAGTAATAATTCAAATATTTAATGTAATGTTTAGCCATGCGATTCCTTTTTCTTACACAAATTAAAGGTGTTCACACAAAATGGCCGCCAATGGATTTTTGGTGAATCTTTACACTTTGTCCTCGGACTATGGACGATCGGCCTGTGTAATGAGATTTTTAACACTGTCAATATAATACTTTTAGCATTCAAGTATTATATGACCGATAAACTAACTCTTGTCCTTATCATAACGAGAATACATAAAAAACTCGAAATGTTTGTAATTGAAAACCTTACATCATCAACTAAAGTGTGTACTATAAGTTGTCAGACCGCGCCGAGGGGTAGATGAAATTTTGTAACCCACGTAAGTGTCCTTGTAGGTCTACAAGGACACTTACGCAGGATACAATACTCATTGTTAGTCAATACTCAAAGTTTTAGCAACAGCCAGTACTTCTCGATAAGTTAAACAATTGATAATGTATCATATATATTAATCTAATTACATACAAAATACCAAGTTGTTCATATCTCGACAAGAATTTAGATATGAAAGTTTATAACTCATAGTTCAATTTATGTAACCATATCAAAGTATGCTAACTCAAGCCGATGTTGCAGGTTTCACTGCAATGTAACCACAATACCGTTGCGGGTTTTCCCCCTGCATTAAACAAACATTTTTAGAGTTCAGCATTATGTTAAATAATGTTATTGGTTTCCTCTTTTTTTTGCAAAAACCAACCTAGGGGAAATCGGACCCAAATTCATTTGATAGGAGATAATAAGCCGACCTGAAGGCGAATCAAGGGTTTTCATCTCACAACTTCCGGTTTCTAAATATACGCTTGAAAACCGTTTTTGTAGCGCACGACTAGATTTTATTTTCTTTTTCTTTTAAGTACTTATTGGTTGCTGCCAAAGTTGATACCCATCGAACGTAATTACGGCACTTGAGACACGGTGTAAACCTTACACGTATAATGATTACGTCACTGAAAGCGGGTTCGTTAAATGCTATGCCCTTTTTACAGGGGGTCGAAATAAGTTTTGTGGATAAAAAATATAAATTTGACATGCAAAATTCGATGAAAGATTTTTCTACCGAGTAATGAATATACATTCTCAAGAACTAAATTTCATACCGAACGTATGATAATGGGTCTTTGATACTAACATCCGTGATATAATTAAAAAAGTCTTGAAAGTAACTCTAAACCTCATGTTACCACACTTTGCCTCCACCAGCAAAACATTACTGCCTCGAACCTCAACTTACTTACACGTTGCTATTTTAGTCACGTGGAATGCATGTTATCAGGAAAAGTCATTTCTTACTACTGTTCACGTTACTCGCACTGTACGGCGGATTTATATCTAGGTCAGGGAGGATACATGAGGAGTGAAGAGGTCTATGTCACAATGGCTCTCATTGAACTTTACGTAATGGATAACACCCACATGAGAGGGTGTTCTAGCTTAGAGAGGCCTTTGCCCTAGGGAAGGCCCAAGGGCGCGTTAGCGGATCACTTGTGTTAAATAAATAGTTATTTAGAGACAAATAATTTGAGGGCCTTATAATGGTTAATACCTCGCTTGGAGGGCGTTATTTCGTCTAAGGCCTTCAAAGCAGGGTATTATACAGTACAAGGCCCTCTCGGTAATGCCCTATTCCCCTTCACAGGTATGTTCTACCGGAATAAAAACTCGTTTCAAATAGTGTTAAATGGACCTTGAGGTATATAATCATAACTATTGTGTGGTGCTTTATCAGAGGAGAATGATTAAAATTCTTTATCTTTTCAAAATCCATTTGCAAAATTGGAAAAATTAGTTTTGTACCAAAACAACTTATGTATAACTAGCTTTCGGATCGTATTATTTAAATTAGATTGGTATCAAAATGGATAATCAATTTGATTTAAAGGCACTCTTAGCGAGAATATCATTCGACCTCCCTTTGTGAATTATGTTAGGTTTGTAAAGAGTTAAGATATAAATTTGGAGTCCCGTGTTATTTATTGATATTTAGAGGATATCTTTTGTTTTGAGTGTGATATCACTTATCTCTCATCGAGTGACGGGGTAGAGCCAATATTTTCACTTTACCCCGCGGGCCCGTCACGAGATGAGAGATAAGTGATTTCATACTCAAACCAAAAGATGTTCTGTTTGTTGTATGCGTCTGTGGTCGGAAATGTGGTGATTTATGTCCAAAAGGTCTTGACTCAACAGTTTTCTGGCGACATCATACAATTGTGGATCGTTACTTAGCGACGGCGATGACGTAGCGTTGATTGTAGAAGTGACGTCAAACCATATACATGACGTCACCTCCTCTGTGATATTTTCACTGACTTGAAAAGGTGATATCACACTCAGTGGCGAACGTGTGATCACTTTTCTAGAACTGAGAAACTCAGTCTCTCACCGCTTAGCATATAATCAAACTCAGTGTCTCACCGCTTAGCATATGATAATAGTAGTATTTAAATGTTTAGGTAGAATGTGTCATTCTTATATTTCACGCTGGTGCAGTGGTGTAGAGATATGCTGTATTCTCACCACAGACCAAGGTTCGAATCTCGCCAGAGACACCAAAGATTTATGACCTGGGTTCATCCTGTGCTGTGTCCCTGGGAAGGGCACATCATTCACATTGCACCCACATCACAGTCCATCCAGCTGTTGAATGGGTACCTGAAAACATGTCCTACATGATCACGATTAGCGCTAACTATCAGTTATGAAAGCTCCATCCTTAAGGTAATGATTTAGGTAGGACTTTAAAGCTGTTATAGGACATGGAAAAGGCGCCATATGAATATCCACATAATCAGTTTGACATGTCATGTAAATGAAAATAAAACAGGTAATTTTGACGACTTGTAACTGGGTTTTAAGTTAGTATATGATAAACCAAGACAAACAAAGGAATACTTATTAGAGTTGCTTTGATAAAGAAAATGTGTTTTTTATTTTACTCTAATAGACATTGACCGAAAGTTTCCCGTGATGCAACGCAAGGTTGTAAGAAGGAACGACTTATTTCTGGTTTTGTTTTTAGAGACAGACAAAAGTGATGCGATGACAAAAATGTTTTTGTCAGAAGTGACTCTAGCAAATTTTTAACATGATTTTGTAAATTATTCAATAATCTTGATATCACTTTTTCACTGCAAAAAGCTTATTTGAAGGCCAACGTGAACAGGAACGAGTTGAAATTCAGGTTTCAATATTATTCTAGACAAAAGGAACATTCCTTTCCCCTTGAAACTGTTGCGGGCAAAAAACAGAAAATTGATTGGCTACAGAAAATCAGATGATTATTTACCAAACTTTTATCTCGCTTGGTATTTTTTTAGAACATGATACGGAACTTGGATATTGAACTTCTTCATACACTAAGATAACATTCTTATCCTTATGACGTCATAAAAACGACAAGAACTTGTTGTGAAATTACTGGCAATTGTGATAGGTGATAAAATCAGAAACACGTTCATTCACGTTTTTGATCAAAATAATATCCCTTTAGATTATACAATGTGATTTTTATATGGGAAACTAAAACTAGGGTAACACCACCGAACGTATGTCCTTACAAAAGAATGAAGTTTTGACGGCATGATGTAAGAAAACTCGCGGAAATGGCTGTTTCAGCACACAGTTAATAGTTATATTTCATATATGTGGGAGAGTTATGATCAGAATACTCAACTGGCTATCATTTAATACTAGATCATTAAGCTCGTGGAAGTGTCTGTATTGCTTTTGCTTGTTTTATACTGAGTCATAAGCTCGTTTGATATTACAGTTTTCAATGAAATGTTATTTCATTTTTCCTATGTACGTCATAGCTTTAAAGGGGCAGTAGTACGTTTTTAGTGGGAATATAAGGTGATGTCAGGAAAATGAAAATTAATGGTTCCAATTGAAAGACAATGTATTTTAACTAAATAGAGCAGTAATAATTCAGATTTATAATGTAAAGTAAAGCCGCACAATTCCTTATTCTTACACAAAATGAATTAAAGGTGTACACACAAAATGGCCGCCAATGACATTTATGTGAATCTTCATTCTTTGTCCTCTGACTATGGCTGATTGGCTTGTGTAATGAGATTTATGACACTATCAAAATAATACATTTAGCATTACCGTACAATTGTCAGTGAAAAAAAATAAATATAAAATTATCAAAAAACGTGCTACTGCCCATTTATGAATACTAGCCAACGTCTTTATACAGCAACTGTGACCCTCTCTCTGTGTACAGTCGAACTTGTCTGGAACGGCCACCCAGGGGAACGACCAAAAGTGGCCTTTATATGGAGGTGACCTTTTAAGAGAGGTTCGAGTGTGACGTCTTATGCATAGATAAATAACAAATATTCTGATATCATATTTTTATTTTGCAATGAGAGCACATTGCACATACATCAGTAAACATAAATACTCTATTTCTAAAAAGACAAAATATTCAACACCTTAAAACACTCATAAAAATGTGTGTAATTAAGATTTAGATACTTAGATGGTAAAATAGTCACCGTTTTGTTGGGTTTCGTAATTAGTTAAGACTCGATTGTTGTGAGATACTTAACAAGCTTAAAGTTTCTATCGATGCACAATATAGTGAGAGAGGATATGGTCATACATATATAGGCCTACTCTAAAAAAATGTAAACAATATATAGAAACATATTCGTCTTATATTGATAATGACTAAAATCATTGTCTGTCAAATGTGTATGAACTTTTTTAAAAACGCATCTTATACACATTAAAACGCATTATTTATCATTTCAGCACTTTTCTACTCAAGATTTATGAATTTATTGTCATTTGTTTCATGAAGTTTTGTTTGGTGACATAGAAATTGAAGAACAGTGTAAATATCAAAATCACCTGCCTAAAATCAGTAAAAACTTATTATGTTATCATATATTTTAAATACTTTTCTCCCTGAAATATTTTTGTAAAATCCAAACTCACTTTTACATAAATCATAGCAAGGCAGTTTTTTACATTTTAACATGACAAATACAATGTAAATGAAAAATTAATCCCCTGTATCAAATGCTGATTTGGTATAATCAAGGTATCAAACAAATCACAAGAGGATGTCTATAGCCCGCTACCTCCAAAGTCTATGTATATAAGACACATATGTGTGTCCAATGTCGAGGCAAGCAATGCGAGGATGCAAAATAAGCTAATCAATACAAAAATGAATACATACAAAGAGAATACAATATATTTCATAAACAAACGGTGTTAGGGGATCAAACCAAGGACAAAGTTGTAAGCTCTGGACACCGTTAATGTCCCTAGTGTCTTAGACACAATATTATTACCTAAATCAACTACTCCTAGTGTGCCAGGTGATTTCCAATTACTAATATAATACACTTTGTTCTCGTAGAAAATTACATTCCAAATATAAAAATCAAATTGTCTTACTTTACTGATTATCTCGGTTGATATGGACATTTTCATTATCTTTTTCTCGTTACTATAATAAAGTTGACCATTGTTGAGGTCAAGAGTAACTGCATAAATTCTGGACCCGGTGTCCAGGTTACTTAATCCAGTGCCATTATAAAATACCTTTAACAGCCTATAATGTTGACAAGCATATATAGTTCTAGTTTTGGGGTTCAGTGCAATAGCACGAGGATAATTACCTGATAAGTCCACTATAGAAGTGAAACTTTCCCCACGTAGACCCATTCTACTTATTGTCCTACTGGGATGACTTGTGGTAAGGAAGACAATTCCTCTTTCTTCATCAGCTGCCATTCCTTGGGTTCTTACATTGTTCCTTATTATTGAAGTCCTTGAAGTGTCAAGTTCTGATGTGATGATCCTGGCTGGTTTGTATAAACCAATCAACAAAGAGTTTAATTTTGAAATATAGACAACAGATAAATAGTATTTAAGAGAAAGGTAAGGATAAATGTCAATAGAGTTGGTTTTGATGGAATATTGACGCATCTGGAGAATAGGTTTTTGTTGATATGGTGCTACAAGGATCCGACTTCTCTCTTTTTGTGGAGATGTTGTTGTTGTTGTAAGTGTTGTTGTCGTTGTAAGTGTTGTTGTCGTTGTTGGTCCTGCAGTTGACGAGGAGACTGCTGTTTTCAATGGGTCACACAAATCACTCACTGTCTGGTTTAGTTTCCTGATCTGACGATCGTGCTTTGCCAGTTCACTTGTTACTTGTCCGGACTTCAGGCAATTTTGACATTCAAGCATTGAAACAAAACCTTTGCTGATTGTTTTATTTAATGATGTACATGAATCATTCAACCCTTTAAGTTTATCATCAAGTTCTCCGATTTGACGATGTGTTTCTACTGTCAAACGATCTGATTTAAGAAGCCTAGATACCAACTCACTGTTTTCTGTATGCTCGCTGTCCATTTCGGCCTGTTCAAGAGATGTCCTCATTAGATGGAGCTGTGTTCTCATCTGATGGTTCGCCCTTTTCAGATGCCTCATCTCGGATATAACTTCAGACTTGATCAGATCCTCAACAGACTCACCTCGGATTATTTCAGACAGGGCCTCAGTGACATATTGTTGTAATTCCGTCTTTAATTTTCTCTTCATCTTCAGAATATTCCTTTTTTGCTTATAAATGATATCAGCTTTCTCGGTCATCATTCTGTTTTCAAAATCATCAAATCGTGCCGAGAGTACATCCATTCCACTTTCAAGCATGTCCAGTTTATCATTCATCAGTCCAATGTCCTCACTACAACTGACACAGCACATCAAGGACAACATGAAGCACAGAGAGAGAAAGCAGGCAATCTCCATTTTGAAACGCAGAGCTGTTAACACAGTCGTGTTCAGTGCAGCTATCTAATGCGCCTTATATTGAAGATTACCTTGACATTCTCAAGGGCAGACATGAAGATATTGCGTGCGGTTGGCAAATATCCAGGTTAGGACAAGGTTAATGTGATATAACTTACGCTACATTGATATGTAGGTTACTTTCTATGTCAAGGCCCTATAACATATGAATAACACGTGAACTGGTTATGTATGGAAAGAGTTTAAAAAGATAATGATTGTGAAATGTGATTGTTGATATGTTATAGTATTTGTAATTACACTCAATCACTGGAGTTCTAGATATTTACAAATTACAAATTGATAATTGTTTATTAAAACTCCAAAAAGTACGTGAATATTTTATTTAGAACAATTCATAACCATAATTCTTCAATAATACTATCTTTAAATATGTGTCAGTTATACATAATTAGTCATACACCATCAGTTTTATAGTTTAGCATGGGTTTTTGAATAAAATTCAACACTTGAAAATTAAACATATAAAATGTTCATATTGCAATATACATTAGTGAACGTCTTAAAACAAAAAGGAAATCCTATTTGCCAGACAAACATTAGGTTCAAAACATATGAAAATGAGTATTATCATTAGAATATTATACAGCGAACATATCCATCCACTCTTGGTTGCTCAAGGCGCTTACATAGTTTACCCTGGTCAATGGAATTCTTTCACCGTTCGATCATTTTTTCCAATTCAACTCCCTGGTGAGTATTCAACCGGCATCCATATGTTGCGCTCATGTTAGGGACCATTCTATGCCTCACAGGGTACCCATTCACAGCTGGGTGAACTGAGACACATAGTTACAGCAGTTTGTCCAACACTGCTGAACGCTGATAACCGACTGCACATTTTCATGTATACACCATTCAGCCACTGACATGAATTCGTGGGATCATTTAAGTGCGCAGTTTTTGTTGCACTACACACTAGGGCTCCAGGGTGACACTTATAGAGTTCTAGCAGACGTGAACTCTAGGTTTTTACACCTTGGCCTGGATGGGCTTCGAACCCCGGACCTCAGCAACGTGAGACCGGCGCTCTTGCCGACTGAGCTATCCCGTATCCCGTATCCCTTGGTAATGAAAAGGAAGAAAATGTCCATCTACTTTAATGTGCTCATTTCTTGTCATGTCATAAAGAAACACGTCATTTATGAAAAGAAGACTGTGTGCATTACATTATGAAAGAAGTTATTTAAACATAAGTGTTCAGTATATTGATGAGTACATATAGTTTCACCATTCGAATATAATTCTTTTAAAAGAAGATGACACAAGTCTTTGATTGCCCTAAGTTGACAAAAACATTGAGAGCAATCATCAAATCTCATCAAGAAATATGCGACAGTTGCTATCATATACATAGTAGAATATTTATTTTTACATATAAATATGTTCCCTTCACCTGTCTGTCTTTACCTGGCCTTTTCTGTGTGTTTTGCTTTGGTCAAACGCAACATGCATAAGTAGTCCAAAATGTCACTGCAGTTTCTCCGAAAGTAAACAGCTTCCGTTGGCTTCTTTCGAGTTTAATAGAAGATAGCTGTAATTGATATGTTTTTTCCATTCACAGACTAAAATTAAGTCTAATGCATTAACTATGTAGGCTATGGGGCTGCTTAAAGATCCTGTATCATACTTCGATATTTCTTAAATTATTTTCAATGTTTTCGTTATATTTTTAGAAAAAATTAGCGACCAACCTTGAGGAAATCGGACCAAAATTCAATAGGTAGGAGATAATTTACCAAAAAATACCAAAACGGCAGTGGACATAAGGGCGATTCAAATGTGGCCATTTCACAACTTCCGGTTTCTAAATGTACGCTTTAAACCGTCTTTGTCACATTCAACTAGATTTTATTTATATTTTTCTCCGAATGAGGTATCGTTGCTGTCAAAGTTGATACCCATCGAATGCAATTACGGTAGTTGAGACACGGTGTAAATCCTACAGGCATAATGATTACGTTACCGAAAGCGGGTTCGTTAAATGCTTTGCCCTTTCTACGAGGGTACTGTGCTTTGAGCGTCGAAATAACTATGTTTTTGTTGATTAAACAATCTAAATATGATATCAAAATTTCGAAAGATTTTTCTACAAAGTGATGTATTTTTTGTTCTCAATAGCTAAATTTCATCCTGAACCGCTTACAAGTATGAAACAGCATCTTTAACATGAGGGGAACATTATCCCTATCTTATAAAATTTATTGATAATATGTTTTACAGCAGCTTAACAGTCGTTTCATTACTTTTGAACTTAGTGCAACTACTATTCAATCTGAAGCTTGCTTCATTCAATCAAACTTTCATACCAAAAGTAATTGTTTTTATGTAGATACTTAAGTACACACTTAAAGATAATACTCATAACACTACATAAATACAAGGCAAGGGTCTATGCAACAAAAACATTTTCTAGATTATTTCATTAAATGCGAAACATTATCAGAAAATCGTTAATTGTATCATTATGATGACAAATATTGAGAAATCGAAACTTTGCCGAAAATGTGCCTAAATGAAAAATATTACAGAGCAATTGGGATGTGTCAGAACTTTTTTCTGCCGTGCAACATATCTGACCTTATCTATTACTTACGAGGGCAGTGTTATGAATAGAAATAGGTCGCTACTTAAATATCCATAGGTATGATAGACTGTGTGCCCTGTAATGAACTTCGAATTTCTGCAATCGAAGATGAATTTCACTTTATCTGTGTGTGTAAAAAGGATGATTTGCATAGAGTCAAGTATGTAAGCCGTTATTTTTGGGATTGTCCATCAAAGCATAAATTTACCAAACTGTTACAGTCTACTGATAAGCATACATTTTTGTTTCTAGCTGAATTTATCAAACAGTGTATGTGTCATTGATAATCATTGTCCTGCCTCATACTCTGAACTTATATATTTGCACTGTAGATGAGGGGTTCAAGGAACCAAAGTCTGAAAATACAATTCTGTTCTGTTCTGTTATCGGGGTTCACATTTTTCATACAAACACCAATGACAAATAACACTTTCTCATTGTGACGTCATGAAATACACAATCCTTTGATTCATGGCTTGCCTATGACGTAACGTTCTATGTCAGCCGGCAGCTGCAAGTTACTACTTTTTAAAATTCTTTTTTTTAACTATATTTTGACCTTGACTTGTTCCCCCATGATGCACTGCACGAGTTCGCCTGGAAGCGTGTTACCAGTTTTTACATAACCAGAACTCCAAACTTTTCAAAACAAGTTACACTAGTTACATTATGTAAAGTGGTGTAACAGAACTAACATGCCTTCAGTGAACCAAGTATATTAACATTAAGGAAAGGATGATATATATCTCGAAAAAATATTACGTTATTTGTTTTTGTTTAACCTTTTTTTATATTTTTTGCTTTTATTGATCTTTTCTGAATCTATATCTCACACAACAATATACAAGTTTGAATATATTGGAAGATCAAAATTTCTTTATTTTTTTTATTTTAGGGAAATGACCTGACTTTGTTTATTTATTTCTCGTGAACTGATATGAAGGAATATGTTTATGTAATCTTATGATCATACAATCTCATTTGGTCAATTGGCGACTTCAAACCAGGAAAATAATTGTTCCCATTTTCGTCATGATTATAAACATTTACTTGTCAACAAAGTAATAGAACTGTTAAACGTTCACGTTATTCATAGACATAAATTAGCAATTGCAACATTAGTCTTTAAAAATGCCGATATGACATTGAGAATGGATATCGAATCTTCCTCACAGAGCTTTAATGAATCCATAATAAAATATATTTATCATTTCATAAGTGATACCAACCGATGTGTATATACTTCTGTTTTATAAAAACGATACTAAATGCAAATGTAGACGATGGTGAATATGAATTTGAGTTAAGTATCGGAAGAGTATATCTATTACTTAATATATATAATAGGAGAGTTGGTTTCTCACGTGAAGGAAGGTTGTATAAAGGAAATAGAAAACATCAGATGGATCAGACTGGATCAATCTTTTTAATACGATGAATTCATTTCGACCATTATGTGGGTCTTGTCAAGTATGATTAAAAATGGAAGGTTGCACATATTTATACAGGAACAAAGCAATAAATTGTTGTGTGCTCAGATTGACAGTTAAGACATCAGTCATGTGTTGTCAAGGCGGCATCCCATTTTGACTACTCCCAAAATGACTACTCCTTCTACAAATACAAAACCAGTGTTGCATAAGAAACCTCTAACCCTAATTGAAATAATGAACCGAATCACAATTACTTATGAAACAGGTTTATCATCAAACAACATGGTATCTGGTGACACATGAAAACATGTTCTTTTAAACATTAATAATTTGGATAAAATGTAATAAGGACATACAAAGTATATATTTAAAACATGGTAAATTCTGGTAAAATGTACGAGAGACACAACAAAGTAAATTATTTATAAACATTTATAATTCGAAATAAAAGCAATAAATTCGGGTAAAACTAAAAGACACCTAAAAAATGTCATATTGCACGTTAAATTGGGTTTCATCATAAATCTCACTATAATCAAGTTATCAAGTTCAATGTTTTCTGTTAGTCATTCCATTTGAAACATTTTCCCAGCTGCATCCAAAAACTGAATGGGTGACCTTTCTCAGTGGACTAAAAATCCTTACAGATGGAACATCTTCAGATATTTTTCATGGTTATGATTTCCTGTTATTGTTCTGATGTTGATATATTTCCTCGACAATTTCGCTCGACACATCTCCAATATGTTGCTGTGTTTCCAACCTTTTTTATTTTGTACCTATAGCCTTGGTTCAATAATCGAACTCTTCTGTGATAAAATAAAATCTGCCCTCTCCAACCCAGCCATAAGTTATGACACAGTTGATATCAATAACAAAACAAAATCAAAGTATTTTATTTAATGGTAGAACAACTTACATTCTGATTAGATTGGAGGCTTCCATCTTATCTGGGCCCCAAGCCAGAGACACAGATTGCAAATCATTATATTATAAAGCTAGCTTACTACAGTACTTGAACATGTTGTTTTTTTGTATTATATATCATATTGGGGTGAGACTTTAATAAACATTTGTCTGTCTTGTCTGTCTGTGTACCTGTAAGCTAACTACACTTGTTCAGAGTAGGTAAGCAGTGACTCTTTGTTGTTTTAACTAATGGGATTAGAGTAGTCATTCTGGGAGTAGTCATTCTGGGAGTAGTCATTTTGGGAGTAGTCCAACTAGGAAGTAACCGTTGTCAACCACGTAATGATTGCCCCAAGCACTTATTACAGGGTGCAGTTTTTACACAATAGAGTCAGTCAGCATTGACGAATTTGTGTTGTCTTACCAATCACTTGCATTGATGGTCAGAGAGGTGAAATAAACAATCTGTCAGTAATGAAACAAGCTTGCCAATACATCACAATGGTAATCACTTCCTTGTGTGAGCTAACTGTTCAGGTCCAACTGTATAGTGTTGGAGAATATTTTTTTATAAAAAATGTTTCTTTTGTTTCAAGATTCATAGTTTTATTTTCTGATTTTGCGTAAACCTTGTAGAAAGGAAAAATATAAAAGTTACATTGCTACATTCTGCAATGTGCATGCTTATCTTGAGAGGGCGGAGATAAGGGTCATTAATTTGTTGTTTGTGTACCCGTTCTCGCGCTTGTAAATTACTTGTTGTCCTATGTAGGTAAGATTGCATGCAACGAATTGCATATATTACATCTCTAGATTTGCAATTCATTGTGTGATTAACTCGGAAATCTTACCCAGTTTCAAATTTAAAAACTTGGCCTTCAATAATGACAGGACAAGTGCCTCATCCTTATCATAGCATTTTGTTACTTCAGCTTCAGTGTTGTTGATGCTGAATTTTGTTCTAGTTAATACCTGTTTGAGATTATTTGGCTTCGGCTTGCTTTTAATAAGGGTTTTTTCAAGCATTGCTTTCAGTTTTTTTATCTTGGTTCAAAAGGTTTCAGGTATCCTTAATTAGAGGGAACATATTTGGGTTATTTGGATTATGGGTACTGACAAATGTTATTGCACGTTTTGGTACGATATTTTTTTTGGGTATTCTCAAATCTACAATGGTGTGGTTGGTTGCTTTTTCAATACCCTTGTCTATCATATTTGGAGGGAAAATCCGTTTTAACAGAGAATTTTTAAGTTCTTCTAACCTTTTCTATCGTAACTCGAGATCCTTTATTATGGTATATATGCGCCGTGCTAAGCAATAGGCAAGATTTATTTTCACATGTTTTTCATGAGCACTCTTGAAATGAAGATACATTTTTGTGTCTGTAGGTTTATGATAAATGTCAGTAAAGAGTTTTATTCCTTCCTTTTTAATAAGGATATCTAAAAATGGAAGTTCGTTGTGGTTGGTTTCAAGTGTAAATTTGATATTTGGATGCATATTCTGCAAGAGATTAAAAATATCAAAAATATCCCCCTTTGATAGTTGCCATAAAATAAAACAGTCATCCAGGTATCGTTTCCATTTTAAAAGTGAAACCATCTGTAAATTCATCCCATTATTTGTTTCTCAGTTGTACATAAAGTTTTTCTTCAAGGTATCCTAAAACCAGGTTTGCATACACAGGTGCAAAAATGTCGTTCCCATGGCTGTCCCTAATATCTGTATAAAAGGGATATCATTAAACTGAAAGGTGTTGTTTTCTAAAATGAATTTGGCTGACTCATTCATGAAAGATTTGTCAAATCTATTGTTTAAATTTTCAGAGTGCTTGTCTAATAATATAATATAATAATGGGTATTTATAAGGCGCACATTTCCATTCACTAGTGCATGCTCAAGGCGCTACTAACATTATTACCCTGGTCTAACCCAAGCTGACATATGTGTCGCTAGAAGGTCACCACCAACACAACTCTTTTCCAGGTACCCATATCCTGCTCGGTGAACAGAGGCACATTTTAAATAAAGTCTCTTGCCCAAGGTGACACCACAAGTCTCTCCACTTGTGTCTCAGTGTGGGGCAGGAAATCAACCCTTCAAACTCTCAGTTTATTCAGCAATGAGCGAGTAACCCACTCATCCAGCGAGCCGCGCACGTTGTTGCTGAACTATACTGATAGCGGTCGACTGAGCATTGCCCAGGACCACGTGCCTCGTGTCTATCCAATATTCAAGAGCTTTCATACCTAGTTCGTGCGGGATGTTGCTACAGAGGGATGTTACATCGAAACTAACTAATTGAGTATCATTCGGCGTTTGGTCAGGAATGTAATTGAAAAAGTCCAAATGATCTCTAACATAACTTTTGATAATTGTAATAAAAGGTTGTAGAATGGTATCAATTATGTTGCTCAATCTGTGGGTCGGACAGGCTGGGCCACCTACTATTGGTCGAAATGTTATAACAGAGGGTCTCAAAATTTGAATATATTCTGAGTTTTGTAGATGTATTTGTACTTTTACAATTTCAGATTTGGAGATTTTAGGGAGGCCATACAAATTACTTGTTTTGAAATCAAATTTTAAAACGTAATCTGCCTCATCCTTTGTGAGATTGTCCTCATGTTTGTTTACCAATTTATTGAGATTTGATATAATTTTCTGATCAATGTTTTGGGGAAGGTTTTTATAAGAAATTGGGTCCTGTAGTAGTTCCATTATTTTTTACTCATAATAATTCAAGTCAATAATAAGTGAAATAATAAAGTGATAATCATTACCCCATGTCTTTCCAAAAGAAGGCAAGAACTCTTACTTAATAATGTAGCAAATAATTTTCTCTAAATCCACTTTATCTCATGTTCTAATGATAATCTCACAGCACAGTCCATCCAGCTGTTGAATGGGTATTTTAAAAACAAACACAGGAAAACTTAATAGAGTTACCGTGTTAAAAGAAATAAAGCTTTCATTATTCTCGAATAGACACTGACCAAAACCTTCCCGTGATGCACCGCGAGGTTGTAACAAGGAACAACTTTTTTCGGATTTTGTTTTTAGAAACAGACTAAAGTGATGCGAAGACTAAAAGTATTTTTGTCAGAAACGAAGCAAACTTTCAACATAATTTTCTAAAATTATTCAGGAGTTTTGACATCCTTTTATCAAAGCCCAACATGAACAGAAATTGAGGTCCAGGTTTCAGTATTATTCTAGGATACAGGAAAAAGACATTTTCCTTTGTCAACTTCAGGAAAAAAGCTTACTGTGTGATTTGCATATGATGCGGGCGAAAACAAGAAAAAATTATTTAAGATAGGGTACAGGAAGCTGGTTGATTATTTACAATACTTTTACAATCTAGCTTGCACTTTTGTTCTTAAGAACATTACAAGGAACTTGAAATTTGAACATCTATACACTAAGACCATATCATATTCATCTTTTATCAACAAGTCTGTAAATTGTGCCAATATTACTGTCATTTTTCAGCTGTGCCAATGTTACTAACATTTTTCAATTGTGCATATATTTAGTGTCAATTTCATGCATAGCGAAATCTGAAAACGTCCTATCACATTATTACTCAAACCCCTTTACATGATAAAATGTAATATTTCCATGGTAACCTTATTCTATTGCGATAGTACTGAAAATATGTCTTCACAGTAGTGGCGTCATAATGTTGGCAAACTGGCGGGAAAGTCAGTTTTAGGAAACTGTCAGCAATTACTATGATCTATATATGCGGGTTATAAAAAGAAGGCTCGATTTCCTATCATTCAGTACCACTTGTAAAATTATTAGGTTTCTACTCGCTTTTCTCGATTAAAACTTAGTCATAAGCTCGTTTGATAATATAGTCGTCAATGAAAGGTTGTTCAGTTTCCCCTATGTATGTCACATATATACTAAACATTTACAACTTCATTGTATGGTATCTGTGACCCTCTTTTTGTGTATTCAATTGCTGGAGAAACTAAGCAAGCTTTGAGATAATATTGATGTAGAATAGAGTGGAAGAGGATATGGTCATACATATATATATATATGTGAGGCCTACTCACAAGAAATTAAAACAAAACATGATCATAAACTTTTATTTACTGACATTCCAACAAAACTAAATACATTCGATTCAAGCTATATTCATCTTCCATTGAACATGAGAAATATCTATAAGAATTCTATTTTAAAGAACTAGTAAGTCATCTACTGCCAATCTGCGTAATCATTATCAAATTAAAGAGCCATTAATCAAATTATTTTGTGAGCGTAATTTTCCGGCAATCCGATTGGTTGAGAACCGGTCACGTGACAGTCAACAGAAAGTGATATTGATTTGACCCCCGTGACCCCGAGTCCGCCCAAAAATAATATTGACTATATTGATATATGATTTTTAAACTTCAACTGTCAACTTTTCAAAGTGAGTCATTAACCATCCGTATTTAGGTTTGTTTTTATTATGAGTTTCACCAGCAAATAAAACCACTGACCACTGACTGTAACCTCTTGAAATTTAGGATTTTGTTATGTTAAGTTCACTATGAACAAAATAGTACATAAGACGTTTGTACAATGCTGAATATGTTTGCACCGTTAACTTGATCTTGTACCACCATTTGTGGTTGTGATTGACAAGAGTTTGTACCGTTAACTTGATCTTGTACCACCATTTGTAGTTGTGATTGACAAGAGTTTGCACCGTTAACTTGATCTCGTACCACCATTTGTGGTTGTGATGGACAAGATTGACTGATTGATTAATTGCTATCTATGTTAAGGAGATAAAACAATCCATGTGAGGATTAGAAACAATTGCCAAATAAATTAAATGTTTTAAAGGAGATAAATCCTTCAAAAACCTGAATGTTTTAGCATCAAAAAAGAAGTAGACGGAAAAATCTCATGAGTAACTTTTAAAAAGTGTTTGTTTATAAATAACTCAATTGAACTAAACACTTCAAAACCCAAACAAAATATTTTGCGATCAAAAATCCACATACCATTCCATGAGAAAGATCATGAAATGTGTGTGATGAAAATTTAGTCACCAGAGTAACATGATACATAAAGATACAAGTAGCCTCTTGATAAGCAAAGTCCAATAAGTCCAAAAGACCAGAACAACTGGTTGTAGAGGGTTATGTGTTGGTTTACACTTTTTTGCCTTATTGACCACTCTTTCTTGTTACTCATCTGATAAGTAGAAAGATTGACGTACAGAATACATTTTATCTTGTTATATTTCCCAAATGTTGTGCACTGTATACTAAACTCTTACTAGGTCAAATTTAGCAAACAGCATTGGTTTCTGCAAGGATTAGTGAAATGAAAATCCTTATTACTCAAAGAGTTAAAAAAAGTAGTGAAATAATTCCAATATGAGCACATATGCAATTTTCACCTTTGCAAAGCTACGATTGTTGTAGAGCAAATGCACATATTTTTTCGCCTAAGATGTCATAACATTGTTCGTAAAGTCATAGCAACCGACCGTCACTAGAGAAGCGGCCTATTTCTTGGATATTTCTAGGGGAGTAAAATTTTAACAGAATCGGTAATTAAGAAATTATTACTCTCGAAAGTGTGTCCTCTATCTTTAACGAAACTTGTGCAAGTTTATTCTGCTCTGGTAATAATCTCTTTTTGGTCGGTTGCAAGTTATTTGCAGCGTTATTAGTTTTTCCCAAAGAACATATTAATTGTCACTCAGTGTTTTGGGGAAAATTACAAGATTATTGTGTCATCTATGAAAAATAATCTATTGCTTTAAAGGTTATATTGGGCATATTTTGAAGAAAGAAAATTTGCTTCGATATTCCTGGTTAAATCTGAATTTGAAATTCGAAACTTGTTTCCTCCTTCAATCTGTCAAAAATTTCAGCACTTTCCCTAAGGCCTAGTTACGTGACTTTAAATGGTGAATATGCTGAGAAAAGCTCATAACATAACAGTTAAAAATACACAATGAATTTATCAACGTAAAACCTGAAGAATCCTCAACATGTTAAAACTTAAAACGGTGAAGTTTCTCCTTGATGCAAGTGTAGATATAGCAAATTCTAATACATCGATAAAATGTTTAAGAAAAAAAACGGCCCACAAGGGCCACAGCCTTAACACCTATTTCCATTTTCCTCTCCAGAAGCATAGGACACATACCGAAGTAATAACAGAAGATTATTAAAGCAAAAAAAGGAAATTTATTAATCCAAAATATATACACCCCCTACAAAAGCACAGATTCACCCAAATTCACAGATACAAACTACTTCAAACTTGACTCATCATAAACGTTGCTTCACACACGATACATGCATCAAAAAGTCAACATACATACTTCACACAAATAGATAATTTCGTGTTGTTAAGTAAGTTACTGAAATCTCAGCACCTTAACTTTTCATATCACATATCTTCAAAAGTTCACATGCAGTACTACACTTCACTAGTCTGCTACAGCTCAGCTCAGCTCAGTCCATCCGACTGGAAGCAACACTACCGGTCCATATGTCTGCATATACATCACATTACACCCCAGCCCATCTGATTTGATCCACCACCAGTCCATTCGACTGCATGTTACAGTCCATCCGACTGCATACTACAGTCCATCCGACTGCATACTACAGTCCATCCGATTGCATGCTACAGTCCATCCGACTGGAAGAAAAAAAGCACGACACAGTCCATACATGTATGTCTGCATATACATCACATTACAGCCCAGCCCATCTGATTGGATCCACCACCAGTCCATTCAACTGGATACTACAGTCCATCCGACTGCATGCTACAATCCATCCGACTGCATGCTACAGTCCATCCGACTTCATGCTACAATCCATCCGACTGCATGCTACAATCCATCCGACTGCATGCTTCAGTCCATCCGACTGCATGCTACAAGCCATCCGACTGCATGCTACAGTCAATCCGACTGCATGCTACAATCCATCCGACTGCATGCTCTAGTCAAATTATTCAAATATATTTAATGATGATGATGATCATCATCATCATCATAATCATCATAATCATCATCATCATCATCAACATCATCAACATCATCATCGTCGTTATCATCGCCGCTGTTGTTATCTTAATTATCGTTTTCGTCGTCATCATCATCTTTAACCACCTCGAGATAATGATTCAATTTGTCATTATCATTGTCGTCTTCGTCATCTTGTCTTATCGTTGCCGTTCTCGTTCTCCTTTCATTACATCGTCACTTATATTGTCTAAATGTCATCATCACCCTTTTAGTTATCAATATCATAATTTTATTTGTCTTTTCCGCCGCCATATTCAAAATCAACCTGTTCTGATAAAAAATATGTTTTATGACACGTCCATTTAAATGTCTACATTATGCCAACAAGGAATTCTCTTTTCCCATTCGGTTGTTCTTTTTACATCGTCCTTATTATGACACGATAATATATCTACAAATACACACCACTTTTACCTTTCACATTTACCTTTTTTAGACAGCCCGCTCACTTGCAGAAGTACTTTGGAGATAAGAAGCAGATAGAAAGAGTATGGTCGGCCAAATAGATAGTAGGTTTACAGGGCCTGTATTATACTGATCCATCCATCTTTGTATCATAAGGTATCGTGTGGTGAGAATATGTGAGACCAAAATAAATTGAAATCTATTTGATAACAAGAAATATAAGGAAATGATGATCAATAACTGATATTGAATAAATCTCCTGAAGCATTTTGATTGTTATTTTTCATTTGTTGTATGAACTCACATCATAGAACAGTCATTTTCAACAATATATCTTACCGTTTTGTGCAAATAATTTTTTGAAATGTTCGATATTCCTGGATGACTTAGGTCAATCTTTTGATTGTTGATTGCAGGCCAATTCGAAGAAATTTCTCACACAGGCAGATCAAGTCATGAAATGTTGATACAGCATCTGTTCTATTACGCCAATTTTGTAGGATAGAATGGGAGACGCCTGATTGGAGGCAATCAAAATTAGTTGTGCAATCAGCAACTCTGTTCTAAATTCATCATTGCGGCAACTGAATAACGACAAAAGCAGTGTGATATGAACAACCCATTCCATGCGAGAAGCGTTGTCATTTGCTAGAGAAATTCAAATGGATTGTGATGCATTTTTTTCCACCAAGGGAAACTGCCAGAACCCACGAATTTCGGCGAAATTGAACAGAGGCGGTATCAACATTTCTTGATCTGCCTCTGTGGGGAGTGAATGAGAAATTTCATATTTTCTTGGATTGATGAAATGTTATAACTATCTCCTAAATTCGAATATGCGTGATTTAGCGCCTTCAAGTACAGTTCTCCCGTCTCAACAACGTCCATGCAGTAAACGACAGAGCTTCTCTGTTCAATAATATAAATAAACTGTTATAATTATATCGCGCTCTGAAAATAGCTAGTTCCTACTTCCTTGGATGATACCGATATAACGTCGGAAAATAAACTCAAGTGTAGGGGGGTATAATATGATGTCAGGGAAATAAAAATTAATGGTTCCAATTAAAAGACAATGTATGAAAACCAAATGGAGCAGTATTTATTCATATATATAACATATATAAAGTCTACCCATGCGATTGCTTTTTCTTACACAAAATGAATTAAAGGTGTTCACACTAAATGGCCACCAATGGATTTAATGTGAATCTTCATACTTTGTCCTCCGACTATGGATGAAAGGCTTTTTGTAATGATTTTTTTGACACTGTCAAAATAATACATTTAGCATTAACTTACAATTAAAATATAAATCATCAAAAAACGTGCTACTGCCCCTTTAAGATCATAGAATAGTAGAATATTAAAGTGTGATGGGTTTATATATTCTTGATAAGGTGATTAATTTGTCGGATATATCCCCAAAGCATTAAAAATGTGGGTTTTTTTATTTACTGATACCACATATCGATTCTTTTAAAGGGGCAGTAGTTCGTTTTAGGGGGATATAATGTGATGTAAATGAAAATAAATGGTTCAAAATATATAATGTAAAAGGGGCAGTAGCACGTTTTGAAATATTTTTTTTTCACTGATAATTGTACGTTAATGCTAAATGAATTATTTTGTGCTTACCAAAACTCTTATTTCATAAACCAATCATCAATAGTCAGAGAACAAATTATACGTATTCACATAAAGTCCATCGGCGGCAATTTTCATTTTGTGTAAGAAAAGGGTATCGCACGGCTGAGTTTACATTATGTATATGATTTATTACTGCTTCATGTAGTTTCAATACATTGTCTGTCAATTCGAACGATTTATTTAGATTTTCCCGACATCACCTAACATTTCCCCTAAAAATGTGCTACTGATCCTAAAGAAAAACTAAAACTAGTTTTGCTTTAATTTCTTGAAACTGAAGCTACAACCTCATTACAATACATAATACTATCTGAATACTTATACTACGTATGAAAAAGTTGTAACTTGTCAATAAAGCTAATACTAAAATTATATTTATGATGTAGAATAAGAAACGAAATCGAGTTTTGAATTTTATTTTTTTGCCCAGTTATTTAGGACCAGCGTTCAATAAGCCTTTCGGGTTACCTGCCAATCTTCATTTCTGTTTTTCTTTTGGATACAATATGTTTAAACCATGTGGTAGTAATACTTATTTTGGGGATGGTTTTCATGCACACATTAATTCTTAATTAACGATACTAGGTCTTATAGACCTCATTGTTCGTGGTAACCATTCACGAAAAGGTTTTGTTCTTTTTCGGTATCAGGACTGTTGTCGTCAGAACAGTCCCTATATAGGATGCAAGGACACTTATTAAGTTGTCTTTTAAACGACATAAAAATTCAAATATATCAAAGTAAAATACATCAAATAATCATTTTCAACTACTAACTGTGTTTTAACTACTAACTGTGACCTAACACAGTAAGTAGTGTCTGTTCAAGTCAATTTTGAATTATTAATAACCCATCCAATAAATTCATTGGTCAGGGCATTTGTAGCAAGTTGAAAAGGCATACAGAGGGAATTTGATATTTACAACTATGTATCTAAAATCTACAGCATTTCATTTTCATTGTATTTAGACGTAAGATAAATGCTTAAAGGAATATTCCAATGAAAAATAAAAAAGAGCCTTTTAAAACAATGTTTATGGATAAATCCTTCAATTTTGGCTAATAATTTTTAGCTAAATCACCAAATCTGCAATAAAAATTCAAAGTTGGGAAAAATCAAGTTTACCAGCATTGATGGGGGACGCCATATTGCTATCTCGAACGGTAAACGAGAGCGAGAAACAACGGGAATATGACGTCAAGACACACCACGAAATTAGGAGACGCCGTTAGATTCAATGGTGGGCGGTGACGGCCCGTCAAATATGAGACTGTAACAACCGTCACGACTTCAGTAAAGACATGCCGGGTCCAGAATATTCTACTTCTATGATGCCCAAAGCAATAAATAAATATTTCTGACCAGCAGACTGCTGCAAAACTTCAGTACAGTTTGGAAAAGATTTCCCATGTGCGGACGTCACAAGGTTTGAACACTGACCACTGTCATTTTTTTAGAATTTTTATAAGCTATAGACACCATACATAAGGTTGAAATAAAGTGTTAAATGACTTTGCTTAACTAAGTGCATTTTAAAAAAAAACTAAACGTAACATTGAATAATTATTTATTGATTATATCACTCGAAAAAAAGACATGATCTTGTCGAAGCGAATCCTAAAAAGCGAATCCGCGATGATGGTGGTATGGTTCGTAATCAAAATGAAATTGTTTATATCAATCAAAACACGTTTGATAAATTTGAAAGATGGCATTTTCTATGTTGGCATTGACTTCTCGTTTTTAATACATAAATCTTGGCTTGTTTGAGGATGAAAATATTTTTCTATTTATTTAGTTGTCGCCGATACGAAACCAATTTTGATTACGAATCACTGAGGCGCACATGCTGTATGAAATATTATCGGAATGATTGTTAATGATTCCTTATTATGTTCACATATCAAACCATGTTGATTATTTTCCAAAGGTATTTCTGCTAAACAATACGTAACGAAATTAAAATGGAATTATAAGATATCATTAGTATACTAAAACAATCAGGAAGGAATGGTGTTTTGAATAATATTAAAGATCTATCAACTCATCAGCAAGTAATAAAAAATATTATACTCACAAAGTTTCTTTTTATCATCGAGTGTTTTTTTATCTAAGTTGCTATGATGTAGCTGAATAATCCATATTTGTTTGGAGTTTTCTCATTATTATATCTTTCAGTAAATAAAATTATTTTACTTACAACTATGATTTTTTATATTCACAGAAGGATATGATTTTAATGATAACAATGCACAAATTTTCACAACGTATGTCTCTTAATTAAACCTTCAAATTATTTTACAAAATACTAGATTTACGTTATTTATGCATGTTTTACATTGAATATTCCCTTTTATATTTATTTTTAAATAATACAATGATTCTAACACGTTCATAACAAAAAATGTTTTTCCCTTTTCAAACTGACTAGAGGGTTTTTGAAAATCCACAGATTGAATGTGAAAGAGTGCCAAATTTTTAAAGAAAACCTATCGTAGTAACTCTGTGAAAATAAAATATAAAAAAATATAATTTCTTATTTTTGGAAAGATATAAAAAAAAAAGATATGCAAAGGTCTTAGTGATTGATAATAGGCCTATGTATATAACAGATAAATCATTGATATGCACGTTTGATGTATCAAAATTCAAGGAAACGTTTTCTACTTTGAAAGTGTAAATTTTATATAAAAAGTAGTTATAGAGTACGTCAACATACCATGTTTTAATCAGAAAAAAATACAAAGAACACGACAAGATATAATTCTCTTGATCGTTTTTATAACATTTATTTATTTATTTATTTTCTGTGTTTTTTTAAAATATAATTCATATCGTTAATAATACTAGACAAAACCGCATATTAGTCGTAGTTGCTTGTTGAATGATCTATCCGACGACTGGGTCGTTCTGTAGGCACAACGATGTTTTACGTTAACAAAGTGCGCAGCGCACACATTCAGCAGTTCTAGTCAAATCATGGAAACTCCACTGCACAAAGATGTACGGAGTTTATAATGTAAGCTCCTTGCATCGATTTCTTGTGGTGTGTCGATGACGTCACATTTTTTAATAAAATGGCGACCTCCGTCATCGCTCAAAGACGAAGGTTTAAAATTCTGTAAATTCTTATCTCGTTGACAGAAAAATTTAATAATTTGTGAGAATGTCTTTTTATAACTCAAACTTTTGCTAGAATTAAGTTGAAATTGTACTGGAATATTCCTTTAAGACTGATTATCGATGAATCGTTTTAAAAGTAATTATGGTTTACTAAATTCCAATATATGCTAAAAATCGTATCAACTTTGTCTGTGATATGATTGATCAAAATGGAAATTTTCTAGGAAAAGCAGAGATTGAGAAAAATATGGAATTGACAATATAAACTTTTTATACTTTGAAGGAATTAAAAATGCAATTGTGGCATATTGTAAGTCACAAATTGTTGCAGTAATAGGTAGAACTTTCTATCAAGTACATTACCCAATATTACCTTTTAATGTTTCGTGTATATGTGGACAAATTCGAAGGAGCAGAGATTTTTATAATGCACTTTCATCAAAATTTCAAGGGAATCCTACTGGTCAGGCAAAATGGGAAGAAATTCTTGATAAACAATATGACAAAGATGAATGGTCAAATATTTATTTGATGGCAAACAGGTGCACTTAAAGTGTACACTTAAAATGGTTTCATTTCAAAATTGCCCACAATATTTTAATGACCAGGCATAAGTTATATTTGATGAAATATATTGACTCTCCAATGTGCTCCTTCTGCCAGTCCGTACCTGAAACAATAATACATTTACTGTGTGAATGTCCTTACTCTGTGACTGTATGGAAGGAACTGACCAACTGGATGGAAACATTGTCAGAGGGAAATATTGTACTCTCACATGAAAACATTATATTTGGCTTTAAGGGTAAAAATAATAACCCACTAAATGTGGTAATTTTATTAATAAAACATTACTTGTATGAAACAAGTCTTAAAAATACTATGCCCAATTTTATATTTGCCCAAAGAGAAATATTAAACTACTACAAAGCTACAAAATATATAGCTTTTTCAAATTCCAACCCAGCAAAATTCTATACTTTCTGGTCATCTTTCCACACACTTTTATCCAATGTGTCTGATGCATGATCTCTATCTATGATATGCTTGAATATGAACCTATTAAGGGTAAAGCATAATACATAATGTACATCAACCTACATTGTCTGTGTATATTTGTATATCCTCTACACCAACAGCTGAAATTGATTGTAACATGTGTATTGGAGAATAAAAACATTTTTAACAAAATGAAAAAATTCCAATACCAAATATATTGTACAAAAAAAATCAGTTTAAAATAAAAGAGTTTCTATGTTTCCTTTCTCAAAACCTCAATATAAATTATAATATAATGATAGATAAGAAAACCCTATACTTTCATAAGACTTTTTCCAACAATGTGTAATCAGGATATGACAGTTCAATAAACAATTAGGGACCTCTCTATTCGTCAAGGTAGACCAAAACAAAGATTCCCCTTTTCTTGATTCATTTGCAACAGTATCGAACTGTATTTTGGTTGATTATAGGTCAATAAAATGAGAAAATGAGAAAAGTAGGCTGATCCTGTAAAGAGTTCAATCATCGAAGATAATAGTCACTATCTTTTTAGCCTTTGACCTGACCTGGAAAACTGCCAACTAAAAGTCCTATCTACATGCCTGACCTTGTTGAGTGTCAAAGTCAACTTCAGAATGAACTGCGCCGTCTTCCTACGCTAAGCCTTAAAGCTGCTTGGTCAGACTTGCATTTCCAGCTAAGCCTTCCGAAAAAATATGGTATCGGAGCACATATTTGGGTAGAAAAAACTTTCAGAAAATTTTTGATACCAAAAACAGATTATTTAATTAACGAGAAAGTACCTATCTTGAATTTTGAAGTATACCACCCTCAAAAACTTGCCGTAGCCTTAAACGACCCCACAATCAGTGACGTCACTGTTTCATGCGTAGAATTTATCTCACTTCCAGTTTATCGAAATCATGGTCATTCTGGTTCCCTAAGTGTAATACGCTGCGCTTCGACTGGCTACAAACACAAATTTCAAACATCTAAATCTTATTAAGTCTTATTTCACGAATATTGATCTGATTTTTGTTTCGGTTGTACCTATTGATTTCTGATTACTCAGAGAATACGTTAAAAATTCATAAAAAATTATCTATATCACTTAAACTCTGACCAAGGGGCTTTAAACGCGAGTTTCCGAACTGACAGAACTTCATTAGTCACCTTATCAAGATTAAGACCTCTTGCTTTTGTTTTGAACTATAAACGAACTATACATGCTTTATAGTGTTGAGCTGTTAGCAGTATTTTATGATGGCACTGGGTTAAAAAACATAAACGCCGGTTCAGGAACCAACATTCTCTCCCCACAGAGGCAGATCAAGTCATGAAATGTTGATACAGCCTCTGTTATATTACGACGAAATTCGTGGGTTCTGGCAGTTTCCCCTAGCGGAAAAAAATGTACCACAAGCCATTTGAATTTCTTTATCAAATGACAACGCTCCTTGTAAGGTTGGTTCATATCACAATGGCATTGCCATCATTTAGTAGCCAAAATAATGATTTAAGAACAGCGTCACTGATTGCACAACTTACTTTGTTTGCCCCCAATCAGGCGTCTCCCATTCTATCCCATAAATCTCGGCGTAATATAGCAGAGGCTGTATCAACATTTCATGACTTGATCTGCCTCTGGGGAGACATCACCAATTGTTTCCTGTATCATCTTTACAGCAACGATGCCTCTGGCTACCGATATTGAAAGGGAAGTGAGACAGTTTGACTTCAATATATGGAATTTAAATTCCTAACAAAACAAAGTGTATTACACGAGCTATCGTAATACACCTTTTGTAATAGTTATCCAGTAATTCTATTCACTCAACTCACCACAAATTGCACCAGAAATGATTTCAACTAATTTACAATCTATGACTATCCCTTTATAACATATATAAAATTTAGGAAAATCTAAGTGGTGGATCAAGGTCAAATGTGGCTTTCAATATCATAGAGGTCACGGGAACAGATTTCGTATCAGATTTATTTATATTTTCCTCATGTATCATGTTGTATACCAAATGAAAGCTAATTGGTTTTTTTCTTTTCATATATGTCACTTATAGTAGTCATCAATTAAACATGTTGTTATATAAATCATTCCGTTGCAATTTGTGGTGGGACATATCATAAAATTACTGGACTATAGGAGTCCTTGATCTAGAACACAATATTGTGTCTGAAACAATCAATCAATCAATCATTTATTCTCATAAAACCACGTAGGTGGTACAAGAGCATATATACAAGTAATGTTACACAAAATATAGTAAGCAATAAACATATATTTATATAAATATATATACAAAATTCAATACAAGATGGCTGCAATTAACTGTTTTTTGTTAGAGATTCTATTTTTGATAAAAATTTTGATAAATTGGTTATTTGCTTAGTGTCCTTAGTTGAGAAAAGTTTGACAAAATTATGTAGGCTTGGATACATTGAATCATTGGATAAGATATATTTTTTCCTCTCATTACAAAGTCTTTTACATTCAAAAACATAGTGACATTCATCAGCAACAGAAGTGGATTTACTTAATCTACATGTTCTTTCACAGCGTGGTTTATTTTCCCAGCGGCCAGTTTCTATTGGTAGATAGTGATTAGATGTGATAAATCTCAATAATGGGATAGAAATTCGTTTCGGGAAAGAAAGATAAGTTTCAAATAGTGGAAAATCTTTAAAGTATTGATAATAAAATCCTTTTGAGCTTGAAGCGATATCACTTCTCCATTTTTGAATAAATTGGTCTTTAAGATTTTGCTCTACCTGCGAAACTAGCCACTGAGTTGTACAAGATGACGGATTTTTAAATATATACGATAATCCAATACCATCTAAAATATGTTCGACTTTTGTCATCCAGGGGTTGTCTATTGTTTTTGCGCCATGATTTATCAAAATTTGATAATTGTAGATAAGCTGTGACAGTTTTGGTGTTCCCGTTTGGGAGTTTAATTTATGCCAGAAGGTAATTAACCGTTTATAAATGCTGATCGTGATTGGACATCTCCCGAGTTCTCCATAGAGAAAATATTTTGGGGTGGAGTTTCTGAGTCCTGCTATAAGTCGAAGAAATTTTAGATGGATATTTTCAAGGCAATCAGGATTTTCAAAAGACCAAATTTCTGAACCATAAGATAGGGTAGGCAATATCATTGCGTCAAAAGCAAACAACAAACAGTCCAAAGGCAAGTCAATATTTCGTGCTTTTTTCAACAAACTGAACATAGCTTTTTTCGCACTTTCACAAATTTCTCTAATACCTGTGACTAATTTTCTATTTCTGTGAAATGATATACCTAGGTAATTATAAGTATCTACGATATCAAGTGTTTTGTTGTCATAATAAAATTTCAGTTTTGTGGAATTCGCGGGTCCGCTACCGAAGATAAGGATTTTAGTTTTACTTATATTGACAGTCAGTTTCCAGGTATTACAATATGTTTGGAAAGAGTCAAATGCTTTCTGTAACCCTCGCGGCGTTTCATCGAATAGGACGGCATCATCTGCATAGAGTAAGATTAAAAGTTGTATAAAGATGTGTATATATTCATCTTCACCGCAGTCTAATGTGACACCATTACAGTCAGATTTGAGAAGGTGTTGTTCAATATTATTAACGAAAATTGAAAATAATAAAGGAGATAAGTTTTCTCCCTGTCTAACGCCATTTTTGCATGCAAAGTAGTTTGATTCATTTCGATTATATTGCACTAAAGATTTGAATCCATTATACATTGCCTGTCAAAAATCGACCGTCAGTGCCAATAATTTGCATTTTCTGCCAAAGACCTACTCTCCAAACTGTATCAAAAGCTTTGGTAAAGTCTATAAAGGCGCAGTATCATTTTCGCCCTTTATTTTTTAATACACTCATGGCAAAAATTGTTGTCACCCCCTAATATTTAATTAAATTGGAGTTTATATCACATTGTATGCATGGCAATGTTGGTTTTCCATGGAAATGTCATTACAGGCATGAAGTTACATTAACTCACACTTTACAATGAACAGTGTCAGCGGTTTCATGTAGACCACGTGCATTTCATTGAAATGATGGAAATTTGTCTCCTTAGGTTTGTCATTTCCATCGATTACTATAGACCTCTTTCATAAGATACAGCTTCACGACTATAGTTTCTGAAAAGCATAGACCATGCCTGGTCCCACTCCACCAGGAATCAGACATGAAATCATTGGCATGAGTCGTGGTGGCGCTTCGAATCGTGTCATTGCTGCAGCATGTAACGTCAGTGTTAGAACTGTTCAAAGGATTAAAAGACTGCACGCCATACAGGGAAATGTTGTTCCGAATAAGTCTTCAGGCCGTCCCAAGAAAACTACGGTTCGTCAGGATAGAATTCTTCTTCGTTTGACCCGACGTCATAGACGTCTTTCGTCTTTGACTCTTGCACAGAGATGGGGGGCTCATATTAATACGCCCATTTGCCGGAGAACTGTAGTGAACAGGTTGCTCCAGCATGGATATAAGGCAAGAAGACCTGCCATCAAACCATTCTGGACACTGGCCAACCGCAGGGCACGGCTTGCTTGGGCGCAGCAGCACCGCAGAATCCAACTTGGACATTGGCGTCACGTCATATTTACTGACGAGTCTCGTTTCCTACTGCATAAGGTGGACAGGAGAATGAGAGTGCGACGTTTACGTGGGGAAAGGCTCAATGACGACTGTCTGCAGCATCAGGTTGCCCACGGTGGCGGTTCTGTACACGTATGGGCAGGAATACACCATAACGGTAAAACGGATCTTGTCGTCCTTCAAGGAAACGTCAACCAGAGGTCGTACAGACGTCTTCTTGAAACCGTTTGCCTCCCACATGCAAGAAGAGTGTATGGCAACAACTTCCTGTTGCAGGACGATAATGCACCAGCCCATCGTGCACGTACAGTGAACGCTTTCATTCAGGCACAAGGAGTAACAAGATTGCCCTGGCCTTCAAAAAGTCCGGATATGAATCCGATAGAACATGCTTGGGATCAGCTTGACCGTCCACTTAGAAGACTGGACCCTGCTCCTGCAAATTTACAGCAATTGCGGGCTGCTCTTGTGAATGAATGGAACAATTTGGCTGTTGCAAACATCAACACACTGATAGACAGTATGCCTGCCCGAATTATCGCCCTTGAAAATTCCAGAGGCGGTGCTACCCGATATTAGGCTTGTAAATATACTCTTACATGACTGCAGAATGAAATAAAACCGACAATTGAACTTGAAAATGTAATTTGTTTTATTGATACCCATCCAATTGATACTATATGGATACTGTAAAAAATTGCCCTTTTTCACAGGGACCATACATATCCTAGTAGAATTTCTTAAATTGGCCAGCACAAGACCAAAATACAAGCTGGTATGTTTTACGAATGTTTTTCCCAATCACACAAATCATTCTGACAGTTATTGCATGTTTGATTATTTGTCAACACTCAGTTAAACTTGACGTAGCGTTCTCAGTCTGGGGGTGACAACCATTTTTGCCATGAGTGTATATGAACAAGGTTGTAAATTACAAAAAGATTGTCAGCAGTCGAAAATGATTTTTTAAAAACACTGCAGGGGGCGAAAGGCGAGACTACGGTATTTGTTTTATACCCTAATTTCACCAAACCAAAAAAGGAAATGGAACATTTGTTTTATCCTTTTTTTCTGTTTTTTTTATTTTTTTATTCATTTATATTTTGCTGATTAATGTTGTCCTTTTTTGCTGCTTTTCTTATGTGACATGATAAGGTGTCAGTGATGTTGACTTTTCTCTGTGAAATATGTAGTCGATATGTTAAAAACGAATGTCTTACAAGAATGCCTATGTATGTTATCTTATGTGTTTACTTCAAGTTAAGATCAAGAAACAAATTAATAGAAATGTTTTGTGAAAATATTACTTAGATTATGTACAAGATAATTTTAAAATGACTATTTATGTGACAACACAGTTTTAGTATTAATCTAAAATCGTTTCACTTTCACGAAAGATTAAGAAATGAATTGATATATAGAATATTTCTGTTGAGTATATATTTTGTATGTTAATGACCACTACTTTAGTATCTACAAGATCTACCCATGCTTGTTACAATACTAAACATTAATTCAAAATCGTTTAACATCATTTGTAGATAAAGAGATAAAGATTTAGCAGTGAAAGAATAAAATTTAGTCTACTTTTATAATTATTTGATTGTTTTTCTTATTTCGAAATTTGCAGAATAATTATATGAATATTAATGAATATTTATATAGCGCACATATCCATCCATGGCCACTTGTTGCTCAAGGCACTTACATTTTCCCCCTGGTCAATTGCATACTTTCACCGTCCGATTATTTTTCCAATTCAACTCCCTGGGGAGTATTCAACCGGCATTCATATATATGTGACGCTCAGGTTAGGGACCATTCTTTATCTCACAGGGTACCCATTTACAGCTGGGTGAACTGAGACACATAGTCACAATAGTTTGTCCAACACTGCTGAACGCTGATAACCGACATTTCGGCGTGTGCTCGTGTTTATGTATCCACCATTCAGCCACTGACATGAAATTCGTGGGATCTTTTAAGTGCGCAGTTTTTGTTGCACTACACGCTAGGGCTCCAGGCTGACACTTATAGAGTTCTAACAGAGATGAACTCTAGGTTTTGACACTTTGGCCTGGATCGGATTCGAACTCCGGACCTCAATAATAATGGGTACCCAGAATAAAGACCAAGGCAGTCCTACCTAATACACAATTATAAGGCATCACTAAGGCAATAAGTCTAACCAACTCCAGACAGGGAAAATGCATGTAAACTGCTAGACATAAAAAAGTACACACCCCAGTTTGTTTCCATTTACTGAAAATCTAAGAGACATGTGAGGTTTTAAGTTATGTCAATTTAACACTTAACACATATTTGAAGTTGTTTCAATAAATTAATTGGTGTCTGGTTCATGTTTTGTTAATATATCAATCTCATTAAATTAAGATCTATATTGCTCCACTACGCTATGCAGATTAAAGTAGTAGAGCAAAGGAGATCTTAAAAGGGCAGTAGCACGTTTTGAGGGGAATATTAGGTGATGTCAGGAAAATGAAATTAATGGTTCCAATTGAAAGACAATGCATTCACTAAATGGAGCAGTTATAATTCAAATATGTAATGTAATGTTTAGCCATGCGATTCCTCTTTCTTACACAAAATGAATGAAAGGTGTTCACTCAAAATGGCTGCCGATGGATTTCATGTGAATCTTCACACTTTGTCCTCTGACTATGGATGATTGGCCTGCATAATGAGATTTTTGACACCGTCAAAATAATACATTTAGCATTACCGTACAATTGTCAGTGAAAAAAAATAAATATAAAATTATCAAAAAACGTGCTACTGCCCATTTATGAATACTAGCCAACGTCTTTATACAGCAACTGTGACCCTCTCTCTGTGTACAGTCGAACTTGTCTGGAACGGCCACCCAGGGGAACGACCAAAAGTGGCCTTTATATGGAGGTGACCTTTTAAGAGAGGTTCGAGTGTGACGTCTTATGCATAGATAAATAACAAATATTATGATATCATATTTTTATTTTGCAATGAGAGCACATTGCATATACATCAGTAAACATAAATACTCTATTTCTTAAAAGACAAAATATTCAACACCTTAAAACACTCATAAAAATGTGTGTAATTAAGATTTAGATACTTAGATGGTAAAATAGTCACCGTTTTGTTGGGTTTCGTAATTAGTTAAGACTCGATTGTTGTGAGATACTTAACAAGCTTAAAGTTTCTATCGATGCACAATATAGTGAGAGAGGATGTGGTCATACATATATAGGCCTACTCTAAAAAAATGTAAACAATATATAGAAACATATTCGTCTTATATTGATAATGACTAAAATCATTGTCTGTCAAATGTGTATGAACTTTTTTAAAAACGCATCTTATACACATTAAAACGCATTATTTATCATTTCAGCACTTTTCTACTCAAGATTTATGAATTTATTGTCATTTGTTTCATGAAGTTTTGTTTGGTGACATAGAAATTGAAGTACAGTGTAAATATCAAAATCACCTGCCTAAAATCAGTAAAAACTTATTATGTTATCATATATTTTAAATACTTTTCTCCCTGAAATATTTTTGTAAAATCCAAACTCACTTTTACATAAATCATAGCAAGGCAGTTTTTTACATTTTAACATGACAAATACAATGTAAATGAAAAATTAATCCCCTGTATCAAATGCTGATTTGGTATAATCAAGGTATCAAACAAATCACAAGAGGATGTCTATAGCCCGCTACCTCCAAAGTCTATGTATATAAGACACATATGTGTGTCCAATGTCGAGGCAAGCAATGCGAGGATGCAAAATAAGCTAATCAATACAAAAATGAATACATACAAAGAGAATACAATATATTTCATAAACAAACGGTGTTAGGGGATCAAACCAAGGACAAAGTTGTAAGCTCTGGACACCGTTAATGTCCCTAGTGTTTTAGACACAATATTATTACCTAAATCAACTACTCCTAGTGTGCCAGGTGATTTCCAATAACTAATATAATACACTTTGTTCTCGTAGAAAATTACATTCCAAATATAAAAATCAAATTGTCTTACTTTACTGATTATCTCGGTTGATATGGACATTTTCATTATCTTTTTCTCGTTACTATAATATAGTTGACCATTGTTAAGGTCAAGAGTAACTGCATAAATATAGGACCCGGTGTCCAGGTTACTTAATCCAGTGCCATTATAAAATACCTTTAACAGCCTATCACGTTGACAAGCATATATAGTTCTAGTTTTGGGGTTCAGGGCAATAGCACAAGGACTATAACGATTACCTGATAAGTCCACTATAGAAGTGAAACTTTCCCCGCGTAGACCCATTCTACTTATTGTCCTACTGGGATGATATGTGGTAAGGAATACAATTCCTCTTTCCTCATCAGCTGCCATTCCTATTGTTCTAACATTGTTCCTTATTATTGAAGTCCTTGAAGTGTCAAGTTCTGATGTGATGATCCTGTGAGGCTTGTATAAACCAATCAACAAAGAGTTTAATTTTGAAATATAGACAACAGATATATAGCCTTTAAGAGAAAGGTAAGGATAAATGTCAATAGAGTTGGTTTTGATGGAATACTGATGCATCTGGAGAATAGGTTTTTGTTGATATGGTGCTACAAGAATCCGACTTCTCTCTTCTTGTGGAGATGTTGTTGTTGTTGTAAGTGTTGTTGTCGTTGTAAGTCCTGCAGTGGACGAGGAGACTGCTGTTTTCAATGGGTCACACAAATCACTCACTGTCTGGTTAAGTTTCCTGATCTGGCGATCGTGCTTTGCCAATTCACTTGTTACTTGTTCAGACTTCAGGCAATGTTGACATTCAAGCATTGAAACAAAACCTTTGCTGATTGTTTTATTTAATGATGTACATGAATCATTCAACTCTTTAAGTTTATCATCAAGTTCTCCGATTTGACGATGTGTTTCTACTGTCAAACGATCTGATTTAAGAAGCCTAGATACCAACTCACTGTTTTCTGTATGCTCGCTGTCCATTTCGGCCTGTTCAAGAGATGTCCTCATTAGATGGAGCTGTGTCCTCATCTGATGGTTCGCCCTTTTCAGATGCCTCATCTCGGATATAACTTCAGACTTGATCAGATCCTCAACAGACTCACCTCGGATTATTTCAGACAGGGCCTCAGTGACATATTGTTGTAATTCCGTCTTCAATGTTCTCTTCATCTTCAGAATATTCCTTTTTTGCTTATGTATGATATCAGCTTTCTCGGTCATCATTCTGTTTTCAAAATCATCAAATCGTGCAGAGAGTACCTCCATTCCACTTTCAAGCATGTCCAGTTTATCATTCATCAGTCCAATGTCCTCACTACAACTGACACAGCACACCAAAGACAACGTGAAGCACAGAGAGAGAAAGCTGGCAACCTCCATTTTGAAACACAGAGCTGTTAACACTGTCTCGTTCAGTGCAGCAATGACGTGCTAGGCTATCTAATGCGCCTTATATTGAAGAGTACCTTGACATTCTCAAGGGCAGACATGAAGATACTACGTGCAGTTGGCAGATATCCAGGTTAGGACAAGGTTAATGTGATATAACTTACATTACATTGATATGTAGGTTACTTTCTATGTCAAGGCCCTATAACATGTGATTAACAAGTGAACTGGTTATGTATGGAAAGAGTGTAAAAAGATATTGATTGTGAAATGTGATTGTTGTTATTTTATATTATTTGTAGTTACACTCAATCACTGGAGTTCTAGAAATTTACAAAATTACAAATCCATAACTGTTTATAAAAAGCGTGGTTAAAAAGTAATTGATCATTTTGAAATTCATTATTTTATTTAGAACAATTCATAACCATCATTCTTCAATAATTTTATTTTTTAAATGTAAAGTGTCATTCATTCATAGTTAGTGATACAACTTTAGATTTATAGTTTAGTGTGTGTTTTTGAATAAAATTCAACACTTGAAAATTAAACATATAAAACGTTCATATTGCAATAAACATTAGTGAACATTGGTTCAAAACATATGAAAATGAGTATCCCTTTGTAATGAAAAGGAGGAAAATATCCACCTACTTTCATATGCACTTTTCTTTTCATGTCATAAAGAAATAGGTCAATTAATGAAAAGAAGACTGTGTGCATTGCATGATGAAAGAAGTTATTTAAACATTAGTGTTCAGAATATTGATAAATACATATAGTTTCACCATTCGAATATAATTCTTTTAAAAAAAGATTACACAAGTCTTTGATTGCCCTAAGTTGACAAAAACATTGAGAGCAATCATCAAAGCTCATCAAGAAATATGCGACAGTTGCTGTCATATACATAGCAATACTATGTATATGACAGCAACAATACTAATATACTGTCAACCTTGTATACAGCTTTTATTCAAAGCATATTAACATTTTCATTCCATTGTTGGTACGGGTCTCTCTCAGTTCATCTTTAATCTTAAGTTAACAAAATTGTGAACGTTGCGAGTAAGATTGCCGGTGTCAAGTTCGAGTGTTTAACTGATATATATGAGCGGCAAATCGTAAATCAAGCTGTCAAAATCATATCTGACCCGACACATTACCTTCATTCAGAATATCACCTTCTCCCTTCAGGTCGCCGCTACAAAGTTCCAGTTTTGAAAACTAAGAGAGCCCGTACATCTTTTGTTCCTAACACAATATGTCTATTAAATAAATGTGAAAAGAATTAAATGCATGTACATAAATATTTCATATGATTGTTCTCCTGTTCAAGCTCTGTGTTGATGTAAAACAAATTCCTGAAAAGGCAATAAAGTAGTATTATTGTTATTATTATTAATAGTAGAATATTTATTTTTACGTATATATATGTTCCCTTCATCAGTCTGTCTTGCCTTTTCTGTGTGTTGTGCTAAGGTCAAACTCAACATGCATAAGTAGTCCAAACTGCCCCTGAAACAAAATATCTTTATAGCCATGTAAGTCCATCTTCTTGTAGCAAGTCTGGATCAATGCAGTTTCTCCGAAAATAAACAGCTTCCGTGGGCTCCTTTCCTGTTTAATAGAAGATAGCTGCAATTGATATGTATTTTCATTTCAGAGACTAAACTTTAGTCTAATGCATTAGCTATATAGGCTATGGGGCTGCTTAAAGATGCTGTATCATACTTGCAATATTTTAAAAATTATTTTTAATGTATTCGTTGTATTTTTAGAAAAAATTAGCGACCAACTTCGAGAAAATCGGACCAAAATTCATTAAATAGGAGATAATTTACCAAAAAATACCGAAACGGCAGTCAACATAAGGGCAAATCAAGTGTGGCCATTTCACAACTTCCGGTTACTAAATGTACACTTGAAAACCGTCACGTTTAACTAGATTTTATTTTATTTTTCTCCGAAAATAAGGTATTCGTTGCTGTCAAACTTGATACCCATCGAACGCAATTACGGCAGTTGAGACACGGTGTAAATCCTACAGGCATAATGATTACATCACCGAAAGCGGGTTTGTTAAATGCTATGCCCTTTCTACAAGGGGTACTGTGCTTTGAGCGTCGAAATAAGTATGTTATTGTTGATTAAACACTCAAAATATGATATCAAAATTTCAAAGATTTTTCTACAATGTGATGTATTTCTTTTCTCAAAAGGTAAATTTCATCCTGAACCGCTTGCAAGTATGAAACAGCATCTTTAACATAAGGGGAAAACTATTTCTATCTTATAAAATTTCTGAATAATAGGTTTTACAGCAGCATAATAGTCGTTAAATTACTTTTGAACTTAGTGCAAATATTATTTAATGTGAAGTATTCTTCATTCAATCAAACTTTCATACCAAAAGTAATTGTTTTTATGTAGATACTTAAGTACACACTTAAAGATAATGCTCATAACACTACATAAATACAAGGCAAGGATTTATGCAACAATAACATAAAAAAGATTTCTAGATTATTTCATTAAATGCGAAACATTATAAAAAAAATCGTAAGTTGTATCATTATGATGACAAATATTGACAAATCGAAACTTTGCCGAAAATGTGCCTAAATGAAAAATGTTACAGAGCAATTGGGATGTGTCAGAATTGTTTTCTGCCATGCAACATATCTGACCTCATTTATTACCTACGAGGGCAGTGTTATAAATAGAAATAGATCGCTACTCAAATATCCATAGGTATAATGTGTGCCTTGTAATGAACATGGAATTTCTACAATCGAAGATGAATTTCACTTTCTTTTTTGTTTGTAAAAAGTATGATTGTTATAGAGTCAAGTAAATAAGCCGCTATTTTTGGGATTGTCCATCAAAGCATAAATTTACCAAACTGTTGCAGTCTACTGATAAGCATACATTTTTGTTTCTAGCTAAATTTATCAAACAGTGTATGTGTCATTAATAATTATTGTCCTGCCTCATACTCTGAACTTATATATTTGCACTGTAGATAATTGGTTCAAGGAACCAAAGTCTGAAAATACAATTCTGTTCTGTTTTGTTCTGTTCTGTTATCGGGGTTCACATTTTTCATACAAACCCCAATAACAAATATCACTTTCTCATTGTGACGTCATGAAATACGCAATCCTTTGATGTCATGGCTTGCCTATGATGTAACGTTCTATGTCAGCCGGCAGCTGCCAGTTACTACTTTTTAAAATTATTTTTTTAAACTATTTTTTTACCTTGACTTGTTTTCCCATGATGCACTGCACGAGTTCGCCTGGAAGCGTGTTACCAGTTTTTACATAAACAGAACTCCAGACTTTTCAAAACAACATGCTAGCAACATTATGTAAAGTGGTGTAACCGAACTAACATGCCTTCAGTGAGCCAAGTATATTAACATGAAGGAAAGGATGATATATATCTCGAAAAAATATTACATTATTTGTTTTTGTTTAACCTTTTTTTATATTCTTTGCTTTTATTGATCTTTTCTGAATCTATATCTCACACAACAATATACAAGTTTGAATATATTGGAAAATAAAAATTTCTATATTTTTTTTATTTTAGGGAAATGACCTGACTTTGTTTATTTATTTCTCGTGAAGTGATATGAAGGAATATGTTTATGTAATCTTATGATCATACAATCTCATTTGGTCAATTGGCGACTTCAAACCAGAAAAATAACTGTTCCGATTTTCGTCATGATTATAAACATGTACTTGTCAACAAAGTAATAGAACTGTTAAACGTTCACGTTATTCATAGACATAAATTAGCAATTGCAACATTAGTCTTTAAAAATGCCGATATGACATTGAGAATGGATATCGAATCTTCCTCACAGAGCTTTAATGAATCCATAATAAAATATATTTATCATTTCATAAATGATACCAACCGATGTGTATATACTTCTGTTTTATAAAAACGATACTAAATGCAAATGTAGACGATGGTGAATATGAATTTGAGTTAAGTATCGGAAGAGTATATCTATTACTTAATAAAAATAATATGAGAGTTGGTTTCTCACGTGAAGGAAGGTTGTATAAAGGAAATAGAAAACATCGGATGGATCAGACTGGATCAATCTTTTTAATACGATGAATTCATTTCGACCATTATGTGGGTCTTGTCAAGTATGATTAAAAATGGAAGGTTGCACATATTTATACAGGAACAAAGCAATAAATTGTTGTGTGCTCAGATTGACAGTTAAGACATCAGTCATGTGTTGTCAAGGCGGCATCCCATTTTGACTACTCCCAAAATGACTACTCCTTATAAAAATACAAAACCAGTGTTGCATAAGAAACCTCTAACCCTAATTGAAATAATGAACCGAATCACAATTACTTATGAAACAGGTTTATCATCAAACAACATGGTATCTGGTGACACATGAAAACATGTTCTTTTAAACATTAATAATTTGGATAAAATGTAATAAGGACATACAAAGTATATATTTAAAACATGGTAAATTCGGGTAAAATGTACGAGAGACACAACAAAGTCAATTATTTATAAACATTTATAATTCGAAATAAAAGCAATTTATTCGGGTAAAACTAAAAGACACCTAAAAAATGTCATATTGCACGTTAAATTGGGTTTCATCATAAATCTCACTATAATCAAGTTATCAAGTTCAATGTTTTCTGTTAGTCATTCCATTTGAAACATTTTCCCAGCTGCATCCAAAAACTGAATGGGTGACCTTTCTCAGTGAACTAAAAATCCTTACAGATGGAACATCTTCAGATATTTTTCATGGTTATGATTTCCTGTTATTGTTCTGATGTTGATATATTTCCTCGACAATTTCGCTCGACACATCTCCAATATGTTGCTGTGTTTCCAACCTTTTTTATTTTGTACCTATAGCCTTGGTTCAATAATCGAACTCTTCTGTGAGAAAATAAAATCTGCCCTCTCCAACCCAGCCATAACTTATGACACAGTTGATATCAATAACAAAACAAAATCAAAGTATTTTATTTAATGGTAGAACAGCTTACATTCTGATTAGATTGGAGGCTTCCATCTTATCTGGGCCCCAAGCCAGAGACACAGATGTATTGCAAATCATTATATTATAAAGCTAGCTTACTACAGTACTTGAACATGTTGTTTTTTTGTATTATATATCATATTGGGGTGAGACTTTAATAAACATTTGTCTGTCTTGTCTGTCTGTGTATCTGTAAGCTAACTACACTTGTTCAGAGTAGGTAAGCAGTGACTCTTTGTTGTTTTAACTAATAGGATTAGAGTAGTCATTTTGGGAGTAGTCATTCTGGGAGTAGTCATTTTGGGAGTAGTCATTTTGGGAGTAGTCATTCTGGGAGTAGTCATTCTGGGAGTAGTCATTCTGGGAGTAGTCATTTTGGGAGTAGTCCAACTAGGATGTAACCGTTGTCAACCACGTAATGATTGCCCCAAGCACTTATTACAGGGTGCAGTTTTAACACAATAGAGTCAGTCAGCATTGACGAATTTGTGTTGTCTTACCAATCACTTGCATTGATGGTCAGAGAGGTGAAATAAACAATCTGTCTGTAATGAAACAAGCTTGCCAATACATCACAATGGTAATCACTTCCTTGTGTGAGCTAACTGTTCAGGTCCAACTGTATAGTGTTGGAGAATATTTGTTTATAAAAAATGTTTCTTTTGTTTCAAGATTCATAGTTTTATTTTCTGATTTTGCGTAAACCTTGTAGAAAGGAAAAATATTAAAGTTACATTGCTACATTCTGCAATGTGCATGCTTATCTTGAGAGGGCGGAGATAAGGGTCATTAATTTGTTGTTTGTGTACCCGTTCTCGCGCTTGTAAATTACTTGTTTGTCCTATGTAGGTAAGATTGCATGCAACGAATTGCATATATTACATCTCTAGATTTGCAATTCATTGTGTGTTTAACTCGGAAATCTTACCCAGTTTCAAATTTAAAAACTTGGCCTTCAATAATGACAGGACAAGTGCCTCATCCTTATCATAGCATTTTGTTACTTCAGCTTCAGTGTTGTTGATGCTGAATTTTGTTCTAGTTAATACCTGTTTGAGATTATTTGGCTTCGGCTTGCTTTTAATAAGGGTTTTTTCAAGCATTGCTTTCAGTTTTTTTATCTTGGTTCAAAAGGTTTCAGGTATCCTTAATTAGAGGGAACATATTTGGGTTATTTGGATTATGGGTACTGACAAATGTTATTGCACGTTTTGGTGCGATATTTTTTTTTGGTATTCTCAAATCTACAATGGTGTGGTTGGTTGCTTTTTCAATACCCTTGTCTATCATATTTGGAGGGAAAATCCGTTTTAACAGAGAATTTTTAAGTTCTTCTAACCTTTTCTATCGTAACTCGAGATCCTTTATTATGGTACATATGCGCCGTGCTAAGCAATAGGCGAGATTTATTTTCACATGTTTTTCATGAGCACTCTTGAAATGAAGATACATTTTTGTGTCTGTAGGTTTATGATAATGTCAGTAAAGAGTTTTATTCCTTCCTTTTTAATAAGGATATCTAAAAATGGGAGTTCGTTGTGGTTGGTTTCAAGTGTAAATTTGATATTTGGATGCATATTCTGCAAGAGATTAAAAATATCAAAAATATCTCCCTTTGATAGTTGCCATAAAATAAAACAGTCATCCAGGTATCGTTTCCATTTTAAAAGTGAAACCATCTGTAAATTCATCCCATTATTTGTTTCTCAGTTGTACATAAAGTTTTTCTTCAAGGTATCCTAAAACCAGGTTTGCATACACAGGTGCAAAAATGTCGTTCCCATGGCTGTCCCTAATATCTGTATAAAAGGGATATCATTAAACTGAAAGGTGTTGTTTTCTAAAATGAATTTGGCTGACTCATGAAAGATTTGTCAAATCTATTGTTTAAATTTTCAGAGTGCTTGTCTAATAATATAATATAATAATGGGTATTTATAAGGCGCACATTTCCATTCACTAGTGCATGCTCAAGGCGCTACTAACATTATTACCCTGGTCTAACCCAAGCTGACATATGTGTCGCTAGAAGGTCACCACCAACACAACTCTTTTCCAGGTACCCATTTCCTGCTCGGTGAACAGAGGCACATTTTAAATAAAGTCTCTTGCCCAAGGTGACACCACAAGTCTCTCGACTTGTGTCTCAGTGTGGGGCAGGGAATCAACCCTTCAAACTCTCAGTTTATTCAGCAATGAGCGAGTAACCCACTCATCCAGCGAGCCGCGCACGTTGTTGCTGAACTATACTGATAGCGGTCGACTGAGCATTGCACAGGACCACGTGCCTCGTGTCTATCCAATATTCAAGAGCTTTCATACCTAGTTCGTGCGGGATGTTGCTACAGAGGGATGTTACATCGAAACTAACTAATTGAGTATCATTCGGCGTTTGGTCAGGAATGTAATTGAAAAAGTCCAAATGATCTCTAACATAACTTTTGATAATTGTAATAAAAGGTTGTAGAATGGTATCAATTATGTTGCTCAATCTGTGGGTCGGACAGGCTGGGCCACCTACTATTGGTCGAAATGTTAGATCATAGGGTCTCAAAATTTGAATATATTCTGAGTTTTGTAGATGTATTTGTACTTTAACAATTTCAGATTTGGAGATTTTAGGGAGGCCATACTAATTACTTGTTTTGAAATCAAATTTTAAAACGTAATCTGCCTCATCCTTTGTGAGATTGTCCTCATGTTTGTTTACCAATTTATTGAGATTTGATATAATTTTCTGAACAATGTTTTGGGGAAGGTTTTTATAAGAAATAGGGTCCTGTAGTAGTTCCATTATTTTTTACTCATAATAATTCAAGTCCATAATAAGTGAAATAAAAAAGTGATAATCATTACCCCATGTCTTTCCAAAAGAAGGCAAAAACTCTTACTTAATAATGTAGCAAATAATTTTCTCTAAATCCACTTTATCTCATGTTCTAATGATAATCTCAAAGCACAGTCCATCCAGCTGTTGAATGGGTATTTTAAAAACAAACACAGGAAAACTTAATAGAGTCACTGTGTTAAAAGAAATAAAGCTTTCATTATTCTCGAGTAGACACTGACCAAAACCTTCCCGTGATGCACCGCGAGGTTGTAACAAGGAACAACTTTTTTCGGATTTTGTTTTTAGAAACAGACTAAAGTGATGCCAGGACTAAAAATATTTTTGTCAGAAACGAAGCAAACTTTCAACATAATTTTCTAAAATTATTCAGGAGTTTTGACATCCTTTTATCAAAGCCCAACATGAACAGAAATTGAGGTCCAGGTTTCATTATATTCTAGGATGCAGGAAAAAACATTTTCCTTTGTCAACTTCAGGAAAAAATCTTGCTGTGTGATTTGCATATGATGCGGGCGAAAACAAGAAACAATTATTTAAGATAGGGTACAGGAAGTCGGTTGATTATTTGCAATACTTTTATAATCTAGCTTTTTGTTCTTAAGAACATTACAAGGAACTTGAAATTTGAACTTCTATACACTAAGACCATATCATATGCATCTTTTATCAACAAGTCTGTAAATTGTGCCAATATTACTGTCATTTTTCAACTGTGCCAATGTTACTAACATTTTTCAATTGTGCATATATTTCTTTGTCAATTTCATACATAGCGAAATCTGAAAAACGTCCTATCACATTCTTACTTAAACCCCTTTACATGATAAAATGTAATATTTCTAAGGTAACCTTAAACTAGTGTGATACTACTGAAAATAGGTCCTCACAGTAGTGACGTCATAATGTAAGCAAACTGGCGGGAATGTCAGTTTCAGAAAACTGTCAGCAATTATGTTGATCTATATATGCGGGTTATAAAAAGAAGGCTCAGTTTCCTATCATTCAGTACTACTCGTGAAAGTATTGAGTTTAAACTCGCTTTTTCTCGTTTTTACTGAGTCATAAGCTCGTTTGATGATAGAGTAGTGAATGAAAGGTTGTTTAGTTTCCACTATGTATGTCACATATATAATATATAGGCCAACTTCTTTGTACAGTATATGTGACCCTTTTTGTGTATTCAATTGTTGTGAGACACCAAGCAAGCTTTGAAATAATATTGATGTAGAACAGAGTGAAAGAGGATATGGTCATACATATATACATGTAAGGCCTATTCAAAATGAATTTAAACAAAACATGTTCATAAACTTTTATTTACTTACAAGACATTCCAATAAAACTAAATCCATTCAATTCAAGCTATATTCATCTTCCATTGAACATGAGAAATATCTATAAGAATTCCATTATAAAAAAACTAGTAAGTCATCTACTGTCAATCTGCATAATCATTATCAAATTAAAGAGCCATTAATCAAAGTATCAAAAAATGATAAAAGGAAATGGTAAAATATATCATATCAGCACTTTTGATGCATAAAGTGAATAAATCGCTGATCAGGTTTGATCAGCAGAGGCATTTTCATACAGAGTACAGTCATTATAAAACAAAAGAATCAGTGTCACCCAATAAGAAACTATAAATTAATTATTGAATATGTATTTTACTACTTTCATTATTTCCAAGAATTTTGTATTCACAACAATAATTTATGAAAAAGTTAATAAACAGTGCAATTAAGTGCATTTTAGCTGTCCCAAGATAGTTTTGTACTGCTTATTTGGCAGATTGGTATGCAGAATTTAGAAAAATTAAAATTATATGCTGAATTAACTGAGATTTTACCTAGAAATTATAAACCTTTTAGCTTTTGCAGTTAAAACTGCATTTACGTCACAAAAATCAAAAAATGTCCAAAAGCTGGATTGTTAAATTGATAAAACAAAGCGAAATGTTACATACAAACTGGTATCAAATAAGTAACCCTAAAATTATGTATGTTATTGTTATTTACTTCGTGGCTTTCTGGTTGGTACAATAGGATTTCAAATAAATATGCTGCCAGTGATAGAAAACTTGTTATATTCTTAGAAATTTAAAAAATTTGTTAGATTATTATTTCTCTGAAATATTCATGTAAAACTCACTAACACCTGTACATCTTACATAAATCCTGGCATGTTATTTTTAAACATGAAAAATACAATGAATATGAAAAAATATATATTTCTTGTATCAATCCCTTGCTTTGATGATTTCTATTCCAAGACATATCAGAAATCAGAAGTTAAAGACACAATGTCATGTCCAATGTCAAAGGAAGCAATGCGATAATAGAAAATAAGCTAATCAACAAAAATATGTATACATTAAAAGAGTATAAAAATTTCATAGACATTTTCGGAAAAGTTAAGGGATCAAACAAATCACAAATGTGCTAAAGCTACTAATGGGTGAGTTTAATGTCTGAAGAGTATAAAACATAACATTCTCTCCTAATTCGACTACTCCTAGTACACCCGGTGTTTTATCATAGCTCATCTAATACACTTTGTTTGGTAAAAAATTAGATTCCAAACATAAAAATTAAACCGTCTTACTTCACTTCCTATTTCTGTAGCCAGAGACATTGTCATTAGTTTCTTTTCACTGCTGTTAAAAAACAGACCATTGGTGATGTCAAGAGTAACTGCATAAATTCTGGACCCGGTGTCCAGGTTCCTTAATCCAGTGCCATTATAAAATATCTTGAACAGCCTATCACTTTGACAAACATATATAGTTTTTATTTTTGGGTTAAGGGACATAGCAAGAGGGGAACTACTATAACTTGATAAACTAACTAATGAATTTAACCTTTCCCCACGTAGACCAATTCTACTTATTGTCTTTATGGGGTGATATGCGGCAAGGAAGACAATTCCTCTTTCTTCATCAGCTGCCATTCCACTTGTTCTTATCTTGTTCCTTATTATTGACGCCTTGATTTTACAGAGAAAGAAAGCTGGCAACCTGCATCTCAAATTACACATAGAGCTGTTAACACAGTCACTTTCAGTGCAGCGATGAAGCGCTCGCTTATAGCATGCGACCTAGATTCATATATTTACCTTGACACTTACTCAGGACATGCACATACTACATGCAGTTGGCAAATATCCATGTTAAAAGAGAAGTAGATACGATATAGGCTACATTTAGTAGTAAGGTCAGCTTGACATATGATTAAAGGTGAACTGGTTTCATGTATTGACAGAGGGTAACACTATAAAATGATTGTTGAAAGGTATGATATTGACTCTTATCTTGGTTTGTAATATCTCTTTAGATTTTGCTTACTAATACAGTATATGGTGTACAATTTCACTGTTTTAAAAATGTAGAAATCTTACTTCAAAAAGTAAATTATCATTTAAAATATATTATCTTAATTTATTGACTTTTGTTATGTTAAGTTCCCTATGAACAAAATAGTACATAAGACGTTTATACAATGCTGAATATGTTTGCACCGTTAACTTGATCTCGTACCACCATTTGTGGTTGTGATTGACAAGATTGACTGATTGATTAATTGCTATCTATGTTAAGGAGATAAAATAATCCATGTGAGGATTAGAAACAATTGCCAAATGAATTAAATGTTTTAAAGGAGATAAATCCTTCAAAAACCTGAATGTTTTACCATCAAAAAAGAAGTAGACGGAAAAATCTCATGAATAAATTTTAAAAAGTGTTTGTTTATAAATAACTCAATTGAACTAAACACTTCAAAACCCAAACAAAATATTTTGCGATCGAAAATCCACATACCATTCCATGAGAAAGATCATGAAATGTGTGTGATGAAAATTTAGTCACCAGAGTAACATGATACATAAATATACAAGTAGCCTCTTGATAAGCAAAGTCCAAAAAGTCCAAAAGACCAGAACAACTGGTTGTAGAGGGTTATGTGTTGGTTTACACGTTTTTGCCTTATTGACCACTCTTTCCTGTTACATTCATCTGATAAGTAGAAAGATTGACATACAGAATACATTTTATCTTGTTATATTTCCCAAATGTTGAGCACTGTATACTAAACTCTTACTAGGTCAAACTTAGCAAACAGCATTGGTTTCTGCAAGGATTAGTGAAATGAAAATCCTTATTACTCAAAGGGTTGAAAATAGTAGTGCAATATTTTCAATATGAGCACATGTGCAATTTTCACCTTTGCCAAGCTACGATTGTTGTAGAGCAAATGCACATATTTGTTCGCCTAAGATGTCATAACATTGTTCGTGACGTCATGGCAACCGACCGTCACTAGAGAAGCAGCCTATTTCTTGGATATTTGCAAGTTATTTGCAGCGTTATTAGTTTTTCCCAAAGAACATATTCATTGTCACTCAGTGTTTTGGGGGAAATTACAAGATTATTGTGTCATCTATGAAAAATAATATATTGTTTTGGGCAAAGGTTATATTGGGCATATTTTGAAGAAAGAAAATTTGCTTCGATATTCCTGGTTAAATCTGAATTTGAAATTCAAAACTTGTTTCCTCCTTCAATCTGTCAAAAATTTCAGCACTTTCTCTAAGGCCTAGTAACGTGACTTCAAATGGTGAATATGCTCAGAAAAGCTCATTACATAACAGTTAAAGATACACATTGAATTTATCAACATAAAACCTGAAGAATCCTCAACATGTTAAAACTTCGGTGAAGTTTCTCCTTGATGCAAGTGTAGATATAGCAAATTCTAATACATTGATAAAATGTTTAAGAAAAAAAGGCCCACAGGGGCCACTGCATTCTACAGTCCATCCGACTGCATACTACAGTCCATCCGACTGCATACTACAGTCCATCCGATTGCATGCTACAGTCCATCCGACTGGAAGAAAAACAGCACAACACAGTCCATACATGTATGTCTGCATATACATCACATTACAGCCCAGCCCATCTGATTGGATCCACCACCAGTCCATTCAACTGGATACTACAGTCCATCCGACTGCATGCTACAATCCATCCGACTGCATGCTACAGTCCATCTGACTGCATGCTACAATCCATCCGACTGCATGCTACAGTTCATTCGACTTCATGCTACTGTCCATCCGACTGCATGCTACAATCCATCCGACTGCATGCTACAGTCCATCCGACTACATGCTACAAGCCATCCGACTGCATGCTACAGTCCATCCGACTGCATGCTACAGTCCATCTGACTGCATGCTACAATCCATCCGACTGCATGCTATAGTGAAACTATTCAAATATATTAAATGATGATGATGATGATTATGATGATTATGATGATGATGATGATCATCATCATCATCATAATCATCATAATCATCATCATCATCATCATCATCATCAACATCATCATCGTCGTTATCATCGCCACTGTTATCTTAATTATCGTTTTCGTCTTGATCATCATCTTTAACCACCTCGAGATAATGATTCAATTTGTCATTATCATTGTCATCGTCGTCATCTTGTCTTATCGTTGCCGTTCTCGTTCTCCTTTCATTACATCGTCACTTATATTGTCTTGCTAAATGTCGTCATCACCCTTTTCGTTATCAATATCATAATTTTATTTGTCATTTCTCCTCCGCCATATTCAAAATCAACCTGTTCTGATAAAAAATATGTTTTATGACACGTCCATTTAAATGTCTACATTATGCCAACCAGGAATTCTCTTTTCCCATTTGGTTTTTCTTTTTACATCGTCTTTATTATGACACGATAATATATCTACAAATACACACCACTTTTACCTTTCACATTAACCTTTTTAAGACCGCCCGCTGACATGCAGAAGTACTTTGGAGATAAGAAGCAGATAGAAAGAATATGGTCGGCCAAATAGATAGTAGGTTTACAGGGCCTGTATTATACTGATCCATCCATCTTCGTATCATAAGGTATCGTGTGGTGAGAATATGTGAGACCAAAATAAATTGAAATATATTTGATAACAAGAAATATAAGGAAATGATGATCAATAACTGATATTGAATAAATCTCCTGAAGCATTTTGATTGTTATTTTTCATTTGTTGTATGAACTCACATCATAGAACAGCCGTTTTCAACAATATATCTTACCGTTTTGTGCAAATAATTTTTTGAAATGTTCGATATTCCTGGATGACTTAGGTCGATCTTTTGATTGTTGATTGCAGGCCAATTCGAAGAAATTTCTCACACAGGCAGATCAAGTCATGAAATGTTGATACAGCATCTGTTCTATTACGCTAATTTTGTAGGATAGAATGGGAGACGCCTGATTGGAGGCAATCAAAATTAGTTGTGCAATCAGCAACTCTGTTCTAAATTCATCATTGCGGCAACTGAATAACGACAAAAGCAGTGTGATATGAACAACCCATTCCATGCGAGAAGTGTTGTCATTTGCTAGAGAAATTCAAATGGATTGTGATGCATTTTTTTCCACCAAGGGAAACTGCCAGAACCCACGAATTTCGGCGAAATTGAACAGAGGCGGTATCAACATTTCTTGACTTGATCTGCCTCTGTGGGGAGTGAATGAGAAATTTCATATTTCCTTGGATTAATGAAATGTTATAACTATCTCCTAAATTCGAATATGCGTGATTTAGCGCCTTTAAGTACAGTTATCCCGTCTCAACAACGTCCATGCAGTAAAGGACAGAGCTTCTCTGTTCAATAATATAAATAAACTGTTATAATTATATGGCGCTCTGGGATGGTTTTCATGCACACATTAATTCTTAATTAACGATACTAGGTCTTACAGACCTCGATGTTCGTGGCAACCATTCACGAAAAGGTTTTGTTCTTTTTCGGTATCAGGACTGTTGTCGTCAGAACAGTCCTGATATAGGATGAAAGGACACTTATTAAGTTGTCTTTTAAACGACATAAAAAAATCAAATATATCAAAGAAAAATACATCAAATAATTATTCTCAACTACTAACTGTGTTTTAACTAATAACTGTGACCTAACACAGTAAGTAGTGTCTGTTCAAGTCAATTTTGAATTATTAATAACCCATCCAATAATTTCATTGGTCAGGGCATTTGTAGCAAGTTGAAAAGGCATACAGAGGGAATTTGATATTTACAACTATGTATCTAAAATCTACAGCATTTTGTTTTCATTGTATTTAGAGGTAAAATAAATGCTTAAGACTGATTATCGATGAATCGTTTTAAAAGTAATCATGCTTTACTAAATTCCAATATATGCTAAAAATGGTATCAACTGTGTATGTGATATGATTGATCAAAATGGAAATTTTCTAGGAAAAGCAGAGATTGAGAAAACATATGGAATTGACAATATAAACTTTTTATACTTTGAAGGAATTAAAAGTGCAATTGTGGCATATTGTAAGTCACAAATTGTTGCAGTAGTAGGTAGAACTTTCTATCAAGTACATTACCAAATTTTACCTCTTAATGTTTCTTGTATATGTGGACAAATTCGAAGGAGCAGAGATTTTTATAATGCACTTTCATCAAAATTTCAAGGGAATCCTACTGGTCAGGCAAAATGGGAAGAAATTCTTGATAAACATTATGACAAAGATGAAAGGTCAAATATTTATTTGATGGCAAACAGGTGCACTGAAAGTGTACACTTAAAATGGTTTCATTTCAAAATTGCCCACAATATTTTAATGACCAGGCATAAGTTATATTTGATGAAATATATTGACTCTCCAATGTGCTCCTTCTGCAAGTCCGTACCTGAAACAATAATACATTTACTGTGTGAATGTCCTTATTCTGTGACTGTATGGAAGGAACTGACCAAGTGGCTGGAAACATTGTCAGAGGGAAATATTGTACTCTCACATGAAAACATTATATTTGGCTTTAAGGGTAAAAATAATAACCTACTAAATGTGGTAATTTTATTAATAAAACATTACTTGTATGAAACAAGTCTTAAAAATAATAACCCACTAAATGTGGTAATTTTATTAATAAAACATTACTTGTACAAAACAAGTCTTAAAAATACTATGCCCAATTTTATATTTGCCCAAAGAGAAATATTAAACTACTACAAAGCTACAAAATATATAGCTTTTTCAAATTCCAACCCAGCAAAATTCTATACTTTCTGGTCATCTTTCCACACACTATTATCCAATGTGTCTGATGCATGACCTCTATCTATGATATGCTTGAATACGAACCTATTAAGGGTCAAGCATAATACATAATGTACATCAACCTACATTGTCTGTGTATATGTGTATATCCTCTACACCAACAGCTGAAAATGATTGTAACATGTGTATTGGGAAATAAAAACATTTTTAAAAAAATTTAAAAATTCCAATACCAAAATATATTGTAAAAAAAAAATCAGTTTAAAATAAAAGAGTTTCTATGTTTCCTTTCTCAAAACCTCAATATAAATTATAATATAGTGATAGATAAGAAAACCCTATACTTTCATAAGACTTTTCCCAACAATGTGTAATCAGGATATGACAGTTCAATAAACAGTTAGGGACCTCTCTATTCGTCAAGGTAGACCAAAACAAAGATTCCCCTTTTCTTGATTCATTTGCAACAGTATCGAACTGTATTTTGGTTAATTATTGGTCAATAAAATGAGAAAAATGAGAAAAGTATGCTGATCCTGTAAAGAGTTCAATCATCGAAGATAATAGTCATTATCTTTTTAGCCTTTGACCTGACCTGGAAACCTGCCAATTAAAAGCCGTATCTACATGCCTGACGTTGTTGAGTGTCAAAGTCAACTTCAGAATGATCTGCGCCGTCTTCCTACGCTAAGCCTCAAACGTGAGTTTCCGAACTGACAGAACTTCATTTGTCACCTTATCAAGATTAAGACCTCTTGCTTTTGTTTTGAACTATAAACGAACTATACATGCTTTATAGTGTTGAGCTGTTAGCAGTATTTTATGATGGCACTGGGTTAAAGAACATAAACGCCGGTTTAGGAATCAACATTCTCTCTCAAAAGAGGAAGATCAAGTCATGAACTGTTGATTCAGCCTCTGTTATATTACGACGAAATTCGTGAGTTCCGGCAGTTTCCCCTAGCGGAAAATATTGTACCACAATCCATTTGAATGTCTTTATCAAATGACAACGCTTCTCGAAAGGATGGTTCATATCACAATGCCCTTGTCATCATTTAGTAGCCAAAATAATGATTTAAGAACAGCGTCGCTGATTGCACAACTTACTTTGATTGCCCCCAATCAGGCGTCTCCCATAATATCCCATAAATCTCGGCGTAATATAGCAGAGGCTGTATCAACATTTCATGACTTGATCTGCCTCTGGGGAGAGAATAGGAATCAATGGCGTAACTCTAGACATCACCAATTGTTTCCTGTATCATCTTTACAGCAACGTTGCTCTGGCTACCGATATTGGAAGGGAAGTGAGACAGTTTGACTTCAATATATGGAATTTAATTTCCTAACAAAACAAAGTGTATTACACGAGCTATCGTAATACACCTTTTGTAATAGTTATCAAGTAATTCTATTCAGTCAACTCACCACAAATTGCACCAGAAATGATTTCAACTAATTTACAATCTATGACTATCCCTTAACAATATATAGAAAATCCAGGAAAATCTAAGTGTTGGGCAAATGTGGTTTTCAAGGTCATAGGTGTCACGGAAACAGATTTCGTATCAGATTTATATATATTCCCCTCTTATATGTATCATGTTGCATACCAAAGGAAAGCTAATTGTTTTTCCTTTTCACGTATGTCACTTATATTAGACATCAATATAACATGTTATATAAATCATTTCTGTTGCAATTTGTGGTGGGCCATCTGATAAAACTACTGGTCTATATGAGTGGTTGATTTAGAACACAATATTGTGTCTAAAACACTGCAGAGAGGTATGGGGGGAAGGGGCGAAAGGCGAGACTACGGTATTTGTTTTATACTCTAACTTCATCAAACGAGAAATGAAATAGAAGATATGTTTTATTCTTTTTATTTTGTTTATTTATATTTTTCTGATTAATGTTGTCTTTTTTGTTGCTTTTCTTATGTGACAAGATAATGTGTCAGTGACGTGAAACTTTTACCTAGATTATGTACAAGATCATTTTAAAATGACTATTTATGTGAAGATACAGTTTTAGTATTAATCCAAAAATTTTCACTTTAACAAAAGATTAAGAAATAAATTGATAGAATATTTCTGTTGGGTATATATATAATAACCATTATTTTAGTATGTGCATGATTGTTACAATGTTAAAGATTAATTCAAAATCGTTTAACATCAAGTATAGATAAAGAGATAAAGATTTAGCAGTGAAAGAATAAAATTTATTCTACGTGTATGAAATATTTCAAATGTATACTGTACCTGCATTTATATGATTAATTTTCTTATTTCGAAATTTGCAGAATAAGGACCAAGACAGTCCTACAAAATAAACAGTTATAAGGCATGAATAAGGCACTAATTCTTACTAACTCCAGACAGGGAAAATACATGTTAACTGCTAGGAATAAAAAAGTATACACCCCAGTCTGTTTACGTTTACTGAATATCAAAGAGACACGTGATGTTTTAAGTTATGTCAATTTAACACTCAACACTTTTTTTCAGTTATTTGAATAAATTAATTGGTGTCTGGTTCATGTTTTGTTAATATTTCAATCTCATTAAATTAAGATCTATATCGCTCCACTACGCAACGAATATTAACATAGTAGAGCAATAGAGATCTTAAAGGGGCAGGAGCACGTTTTTAGGGGGTATTTTAGGTGGTGTCAGGAAAATGAAAGTAATGGTTCCTATTGAAAGACAATGTATTTAAACTAAATGGAGCAGTAATAATTCAAATATTTAATGTAATGTTTAGCCATGCGATTTCTTTTTCTTACACAAATTAAAGGTGTTCACACAAAATGGCCGCCAATGGATTTTTGGTGAATCTTTACACTTTGTCCTCGGACTATGGACGATCGGCCTGTGTAATGAGATTTTTAACACTGTCAATATAATACTTTCAGCATTCAAGTATTATATGACCGATAAACTAACTCTTGTCCTTATCATAACGAGAATACATAAAAAACTCGAAATGTTTGTAATTGAAAACCTTACATCATCAACTAAAGTGTGTACTATAAGTTGTCAGACCGCGCCGAGGGGTAGATGAAATTTTGTATCCCACGTAAGTGTCCTTGTAGGTCTACAAGGACACTTACGCAGGATACAATACTCATTGTTAGTCAATATTCAAAGTTTTAGCAACAGCCAGTACTTCTCGATAAGTTAAACAATTGATAATGTATCATATGTATTAATCTAATTACATACAAAATACCAAGTTGTTCATATCTCGACAAGAATTTAGATATGAAAGTTTATAACTCATAGTTCAATTTATGTAACCATATCAAAGTATGCTAACTCAAGCCGATGTTGCAGGTTTCACTGCAATGTAGCCACAATACCGTTGCGGGTTTTCCCCCTGCTTTTAACAAACATTTTTGGAGTTCAGCATTATTTTAAATAATGTTATTGGTTTCCTTTTTTTTTTGCAAAAACCAACCTAGGGGAAATCGCACCCAAATTCATTTAATAGGAGATGATAAGCCGACCTGAAGGCGAATCAAGGATTTTCATCTCACAACTTCCGATTTCTAAATATACGCTTTAAAACCATTTTTGTAGCGCACGACTAGATTTTATTTTTTTTTCTTTTAAGTACTTATTGGTTGCTGCCAAAGTTGATACCCACCGAACGTAATTACGGCACATGAGACACGGTGTAAACCTTACACGTATAATGATCACGTCACTGAAAGCGGGTTCGTTAAATGCTATGCCCTTTTTACAGGGGGTCGAAATAAGTTTTGTGGATAAAAAATATAAATTTGACATGCAAAATTCGATGAAAGATTTTTCTACCGAGTAATGAATATACATTCTCAAGAACTAAATTTCATGCCGAACGTATGATAATGGGTCTTTGATACTAACATCCGTGATATAATTAAAAAAGTCTTGAATGTAACTCTAAACCTCATGTTACCTCACCTCGCCTCAACCAGCAAAACATTACTGCTTCGAACCTTAACTTACTTACGCATTGCTATTTTAGTCACGTGGAATGCATGTTATCAGGAAAAGTCATTTCTTATTACTGTTCACGTTACTCGCACTGTACGGCGGATTTATATCTAGGTCAGGGACGATACGAGAGGAGTGAAGAGGTCTATGTCACAATGGCTCTCATTGAACTTTACGTAATGGATAACACCCACATGAGAGGGTGTTCTAGCTTAGAGAGGCCTTTGCCCTAGGGAAGGCCCGAGGGCGCGTTAGCGGATCACTTGTGTTAAATAAATAGTTATTTGAAGACAAATAATTTGAGGGCCTTATAATGATTAATACCCCGCTTGGAGGGCGTTATTTCGTCTAAGGCCTTCAAAGCAGGGTATTATACAATGCAAGGCCCTCTCGGTAATGCCCTATTCCCCTTCACAGGTATGTTCTACCGGAATAAAAACTCGTTTCAAATAGTGTTAAATGGACCTTGAGGTATATAATCATAACTATTGTGTGGTGCTTTATCGGAGGAGAATGATTAAAATTCTTTACCTTTTCAAAATCTATTTGCAAAATTGGAAAAATTAGTTTGGTACCAAAACAACTTATGTATAACTAGCTTTCGGATCGTATAATTTAAACTAGATTGGTATCAAAATGGATAATCAATTTGATTTAAAGGCACCCTTAGCGAGAATATCATTCGACCTCCCTTTGTGAATTATGTTAGGTTTGTAAAGAGTTAAGATTTAAATTTGGAGTCCCGTGTTATTTATTTATATTTAGAGGATATCTTTTGTTTTGAGTGTGATATCACTTATCTCTCATCGAGTGACGGGGTAGAGCCAATATTTTCACTTTACCCCGTCACGAGATGAGAGATAAGTGATTTCACACTCAAACCAAAAGATATTCTGTTTATTGTATGCGCCTGTGGTCGGAAATGTGGTGATTTATGTCCAAAAGGTCTTGATTCAACAGTTTTCTGGCGACATCATACAATTGTGGATCGTTACTTAGCGACGGCGATGACGTAGCGTTGATTGTAGAGGTGTCGTCAAACCATATAGATGACGTCATCCCCTCTGTGATATTTTCACTGACTTGAAAAGGTGATATCACTCTCAGGGTTGAGATCACTTTTCTAGAACTGAGAAAACTCAACGCTCAGCATATGATAATAGTAGTATTGAAATGTTTAGATAGAATGTGTCATTCTTGTATTGTTTAAAAGACTCACGCAAACGCAGGTGCAGTGGTAAAGTGATATGCTGTACTCTCACGCCACAAATCAGGGTTCGAATCTCGCCAGAGATACCAAAGATTTATGACCTGGGTTCATCCTGTGCTGTGTTCATAGGTAGGGCACATCATCCACATTGCACCCACATCACAGTCCATCCATGTTTTCATGTAGAACATGATCACGATTAGCGCAAAGTATCAGTTATAAAAGCACAATCCGTCAGGGTAATGATTAAGGTAGGGACATGTCTTAGGACATGGAAAAGACGCCATATGTCCACATCATCATTCGTATCATGCAAATGAAAATGAAACAGTTAATTTCTAACTGGGTTTTAAGTTCTTATATGATAAACCAAGAGGAATTATGGAACCAACATTTAAAGTATTATATTGATAACAAACACAGGAATACTTTTTAGAGTTGCTTTGAAACAAAATAAACGTGTTTTTCATTTTACACTAAAAGGCATTGACCCAAAATTTCCCGTGATGCATTGCGAGGTTGTAACAAGGAACGACATATTTTTGGTTTTGTTTTTGGAGACAGTGATAGCGGCAAACTGGTTACTTGGCTTTGTTCCGCGTGATTCAAATTAACCAATGGGAGTGCTATTAGATAATAAATCTGATTCTCATTGCAGGCTCGCTAAGCTCCAAATCACGCTCTCTTAGATTTCCAACAGCGATATCACTAGACAACAGTGTATGGAGTTCGAAATAGTTTGACTGAAAACAGACAGGCTAGAAATAGCGCTGAGTAACCACCTGTCAGCAATACGGCTGAATACCATAGCAGGATATCAGGGGATAGGTTGTAGGAGATGCAGAATGCAGGATGCACCGAACGTATCTCCTTACAATAGAATGAAGTTTTGCCGGCATGATGTAAGAAAACTCGCATGGATGCCTGTTTCAGCACCCAGTTAGCAGTTATATTTCATATATGTGGGAGAGTTATGAACAGATCACTCAACTGCCTACCATTTAAAACTAGTTCATTAAATTTGCGAAAGTGTTTTTATTGCTTTTGCTTGTTATGTATTGAGCTCGTTTGATAATACAATTTTCAATGAGATGTTCTTTCATTTTTCCCTATGTATGTCATAGATTTAAAGGAGCAGTAGAACGTTTTTAAGTGGGAACATAAGGTGATGTCAGGAAAATGAAAACTAATGGTTCCAATTGAAAGTCAATGTATTTAAAGTCAATCGAGCAGTAATAATTCAAATATATAATGTAAAATAAAGCCGTGCAATTCCTTTTTCTTACACAAAAAGAATTAAAGGTGTTCACACAAAATGGCCCCCAATGGATTTTATACGAATCGTCGTACTTTGTCCTCTGACTATGGCTGATTGGCTTGTGTAATAAGATTTATGACACTATCAAAATGATACATTTAGCATTAACGTACAATTGTCAGTGAAAAAATGTTGATACTAAATTATCAAAAAACGTGCTACTGCCCCTTTAATGAATACTAGCCAACGTCTTTATATAACATCTGTGACCCTCTTTTTGTGTACAGTCGAACTTGTCTGGAAAGGCCACCCAGGGGAACGACCAAAAGTGGCCTTTATATGGAGGTGACCTTTTTACAGAGGTTCGAGTGTGACGTCTTACGCATAGATAAATAACAAATATTCTGATATCATATTTTTTATTTTGCAATGACAGCACATTGCACATACATCAGTAAACATAAATACTCTATTTCTAAAAAGACAAAATATTCAACACCTTAAAACATTCATAAAAATGTGTGTAATTAAAATCTAGATACTTAGTTGGTAAAATAGTCACCGTTTTGTTGGGTTTCGTAATTAGTTAAGACTTGATTGTTGTGAAATACTTAACAAGCTTAACATTTCTATCGATGCACAATTTACTGAGAGAGGATATGGTCATACATATTAAGTTCTACTCTAAAAAATCAAATTTGTACACAAACTTGTATTTATTATAAGATAATCAAAAAAATATAAACAACATATAGAAATATATTCATCTTATATTCATAATGACTAAAATTATTGTCTGTCAAATGTGTATGAACTTTTTTAATTATAAGATTGAGAATAATACATCATCTCTCAAAATTGCAGAATCATAATGTACATCAGATGTGAAGAGCCATTAATGAAAACATCAAGGAAAGATCACATTAAAAAGCATTATTTCTCATATCAGCACTTTTCTACTCAAGATTTATGAATTTATTGTCATTTGTTTCATGCATATGGATTTTTGGTTGGTGACATAGAAATTGAAGTACAGTGTAAATATCGAAATCAATTGCCAAAAAATCAGTAAAAACTTATTATGTTATCATATATTTTAAATACTTTTCTCCCTGATATATTTTTGTAACATCCAAACTCACTTGTCCATTTTACATAAATCACAACAAGGCAGTTTAAATATGTTAACATGACAATACAATGTATATGATTAATTTTTCCCCTGTATCAAATGCTGATTTGGTATAATTAAGGCATCAAACAAAACACAAGAGGATATAGTCTATAGCCAGCTACCTCCAAAGTCTATGTATATAAGACACATTGTTGTTTCGGAGGTCAAGGCAAGAAATGCGAGAATACAAAATAAGCTAATCAATACAAAAATGAATACATACAAAGAGAATGCAATATATTTCATAAACAAACTGTGTTACAAAGTTAGGGGATCAAACAAATGACAAAGTTGAAAACATCGGACACCGTTAATGTCTGTAGTGTATAGGATAGAATATTATTACCTAAATCAACTACTCCTAGTGTACCAGGTGATTTCCCATTACTAATATAATACACTTTGTTCTGGTAGAAAATTACATTATAAATATAAAAATCAAATTGTCTTACTTCACTGATTATCTCGGTTGATATGGACATTTTCATTATCTTTATCTCGTTACTATAATACAGTTGACCATTGTTAAGGTCAAGAGTTACTGCATAAATTCCGGACCCGGTGTCCAGGTTCCTTAATCCAGTGCCATTATAAAATACCTTGAACAGCCTATCATATTGACAAGCATATATAGTTCTAATTTTGGGGTTCAGGGCAATAGCACAAGGATAACGATTACCTGATAAGTCCACTATAGAAGTGAAACTTTCCCCACGTAGACCCATTCTACTTATTGTCTTAATGGGATGAATTGTTGTAAGGAAGACAATTCCTCTTTCCTCATCAGCTGCCATTCCTCTTGTTCTTATATTGTTCTTTATTATTGACGTCCTTGGAGTGTCAAGTTCTGATGTGATGATCCTGTGAGGCTTGTATAAACCAATCAACAAAGAGTTTAATTTTGAAATATAGACAACAGACTCATAGTCTTTAAGAGAAAGGTATGGATAAATGTCAATAGAGTTGGTTTTGATGGAATATTGACGCATCTGAAGATTAGCAGTCTTATAATATGGGGCTACAAGGATCCGACTTCTCTCTTCTTGTGGAGATGTTCTTGTCGTTGTAAGTGTTGTTGTCGTTGTTGGTGCTGCAGTGGACGAGGAGACTGCTGTTGTTTCTGATGCAGGAAAAGTGTCTTTACTGACACTTGTATTCAATGGTTTACACAAATCACTCACTGTCTGGTTTAGTTTCCTGATCTGTTGATCGTGCTTTGCCAATTCACTTGTGAGTTGATCAGATTTAAGACAAGTTGAACACTCAAACATTGAATCAAAGCCTTTGTTGATTGTTCTGTTTGATGAAGCACACGAATCATTCATTTCTTTAAGTTTCTTATCAAGTTCCATGATTTGCTGATGTGCAATTTCTACTGTCAAACGTTCAGATTTAAGAAGCCTTGAACAAGACACCAACTCACTGTTTTCTGTCTGCTCTTTCCTAAAGTTTTCCCTAAAGACCTCGTTGTCCTCTTCAACCTGTTCAAGAGAAGTCCTCATTACGTGGAGCTGTGTCCTTATCTGATGGTTCGCCCTCTTCAGATGCCTCACCTCGGATATCACTTCGGATTTAATCAGATCCTCAACAGACTCACCTCGGAGTATTTCAGACAAGGCCTCAGTGACGTATTGTCGTATTTCCGTCTTCAGTTCACTCTTAATCTTGAGAAGTTTCATGTCTTGCTTATATAAGACGTCGGCCTTGTCTGTCAACATTCTGTTTTCAAAATCATCAAAACGTGCCGAGAAGACACCCATTCCATTTTCCAGCATGTTCAATTTATCATTGATTAGTCCAATTTCCTCCCTACAACTGACATAGCACATAAGAGACAATGGAATCCACAGAGATAGAAAGCTGGCAACCTCCATTTTGAAGAATACACATAGAGCTGTTAACACAATCACTTTCAGTGCAGCGATGAAGCGCTCGCTTATAGCATGCGACCTAGATTGATATATTTACCTTGACACTTACTCCGGACATGCACATACTACGTGCAGTTGGCAAATATCCAAGTTAAGAGAGAAGTAGATACGATATAGGCTACATTTAGTAGTAAGGTCAGCTTGACATATGATTAAAGGTGAACTGGTTTCATGTATTGACAGAGGGTAACACTATAACATGATTGTTGAAAGGTATGCTATTTAAACTTATCTTGGTTTGTTATATCTCTTGGGATTTGGCTTACTAATACAGTATATGGTGTACAATTTTACAGGCATTGTGACTAAAATATTATCATAAAGGTTGTGGTGACACATCTGTGGAGGTCTCAATTGTTTATCACAGAATTTATGTCCAAGACGATAACTGTTTAAAAATGTAGAAATCTTACTTCAAAAAAAAAATCATCATTTGAAATATATTATCTTAATTTATTAATTTTTAGTTTATTTCATTTTTTATATATGCATAGATTATATGATTTTTAAACTTCCACTGTCAACTTCAAAGTGAGTCATCAACTGTCCGATTTTTATTATGCGTTTCACCAGCAAAAAAAACACTGACCACTGACTGTTACCTCTTGAAATTTATGATTTTGTTATGTTAAGTTCCCTATGAACAAAATAGTACAATGCTGAATATGTTTGTATCGTTAACTTGATCTTGTACCACCATTTGTGGCTGTGATTGACAAGATTGACTGATTGATTATTTGCTATCTATGTTAAGGAAATAAAACAATCCATGTAAGGATTAGAAACAAATTGAATTATATGTTTTAAAGGAGATTAATCCGTCAAAAAACGAATGTTTTTACCATAAAAAAAGATGTAGACGGAAAAATCTCATGAAAAACTTTTAAAAAGTGTTGGGTTATGTATAACTCAATTGAACTAAACACTTTAAAACCAAAAACAAAATATTTTGCGATCGAAAATCCACATACAATTGACCATTTTCCAGTTTTGACGTTTAGAGTTATCTGCCCTTGACCGCGGGCAACGTCACGCTTGGCGTCAATGGGATCTAGTGCAGTAGCTTACATTTTGGTGGTGTAAAATTGTATGGGAAAGTGTTTGATTTGAAAGAAATTAGACAATAATAAATAATAATTGTGAAGGGTGAGTTTCCTTATCTTAATCTGTCTTTTTATGTCATAGGCCATCGTACGGTTGTCTGTATTAGCCTATATATGGCTATGTAACTCAATTTATGTTTGATTTTCGTGGCATGAATAATTTTCATGATATAACTTTAAAACGTTGTCAATCAAATTGATTTAAAAACTATTTTACCAGTTAGGATTAAATCATTCATCTGTAAATAATTCTTTGAAAAGAAAGTTTGAAAGTTTATACGAATCCTTCCAGTTCTATTAACAATTTACCAGCAAAATATAGTGATTGTGGCCTTTTGGCTTGTCATAAAATTAGTTTCCTAATAAATTTATGCAAAACATACATGTATATTTACGTTGACGTACCATCGGAGAATACTGTATTAATTAATAATTTATAAAATGAGTTATTTAGTCAAATATGATGTGATCGGAGAGCCATTACATATTTTATAGCTTAAACTCTAAATATACGTCTTTTTGGTATTTCTACGTTGTATGCAACATAACAGATGTCTTACTTAGGCCTATGAAATAAATTATAGACGACGATTAAATTAAATAATTGGCTTATTTCGCGAATATCTCTCTATCTACGCGTCATTTTCTCGTTAAAAATATACAGAGGTATCATATTTTGTCGTATTTTGCGTAAATTCAATAGACTAATGTTATTCGGTTTGACATAAATAAAATCTTATTCGATGAATTATGTACATTGTATATATCTTTGTCAAACTGTGTAATAATCTCAGTTTGAAGTACATAAATATTAAAATTCGATGACTATCCGTTGTAAAACAGGACTCCCATTAGCCACCATTAAAATTTTATGCATCAATTAACATAAAATATGATGATGAAATTTATGCTATTCGTAAAGAAAAATAAACATGGTATAAATTAACGGAAAAAATGTAACCGTAGCTAAGGTGATTCCTCACAAAGTCGCTTCGTTAAAAGGAATCTAGAATTCTTTCATGAAATTCTATGGAAATATAATATGACATCCTTTTAGCACACCACTGTATATTACTAGAAATTAATCTTTGAAACACTTTTAAAACGTGATCCTCAATTCACCCCGATGTCGGTTACTAATTTTCAAAACTCACGTTTGCAGTGGTGGTATATCGTACGGTATTCGATCAAATCAAGTTTCTATGCCGTTATTTTGTCGCTCAACTAAACCTATTAGCCCATAATTTGTACTTTTCAGCAACAATCAGTAGCTCTTGACTAAATAAAACCATTAATGTGTACTGTTAATCCGAGTATTCGCGATTAATAATCATATAGTGTTAGAAACCATTTTGATCCGGAGTATATTCAAGGTTGTTTTCTAAGCCATTTATGTTCAATTTTGATAACTCTATGCAAATCATTCAGGACTGCTATGAAGATATTGTTATCTCAGTTATTGCAAAGCGATAAATATTGTAAAAATGTGTGTCCCCGACATATTCACGAATCACGGCATGCAGGCGGCTTCAACCTGACGACTGTTCAATGCCGGTGATTATTCTAATATTTACGGTGTAATACTCAGAGGCAAAAGAAACTACACCATATAAAATGCAAGGTAGTTAATTAAGACGGAAACAGGGTTACTTCATGTCTTCATTAGCAACCTGAACTAATAGTATGAATTTAAAAGCAATATTTGATCAAGGCTTTTGAATTATACGCCTTTCAAAAATTGTCGTTTTAAAATCTTCTAAAGATGATGAGCTAGGAAAGTGAAAACTGTTTTTTATTTGTTTTTTTTAGCGTGATACAGCATACATGCTTTAACAAACTGATTTCCAAGAAGGTTATTCATATTTGTAACATCTTTTATCTATATTCTTTATTTTTATTTTTTATTAATATACTTTTTCAAGTTTGATTCATTACATTATGGCCAAAAAGCATCTTGAAATCTGTTTTAGGACCTCAAGTAAAATTGAACAGTCAGAACAATAAAAGAATCATACTCTGATGAACGAAATTGTGAGTACTTATTCATAGCCTATCGCGGTGTCCAGTTGTCGCATTTCACTAGTCACAGCATTGTGTAATTCACCCTCTTGAAAAAGTTGATAACGTTTCTTCTGCCCCTCAGTGTTTTATTCTGACTCAACAAGTTTTTTTTGTTGTTTTTTTTGTTTTTTTTACACTTGATTAATGTTTATTCTGTACAAACAGTTCTTTTTTCTTTTTTTTTTCTTTTCCATATTTTGTGATACAGGCATTTACATCATTCAAAAGAAACATATAACATATAGTTTCACATATATACATTCATAGTTAATATGTACAAATTCAGAAGATGGCCGATTTATTTTCCAAGTAGTAAATGTAATGTTGACCAATATTTAAAAAACATTTCTTCAGATTCTGTTGACAAAAATACATATCTTGACATATCATAGTAGCGTCTAATTTCACGCTTTATGTATTCTAACTTGGGTATAAAACCCTTCATACTGCATCTATAAATATATTGTTTGACGAGTAAAATGATTGCATTAACAGGATTATTGTTTTTTCCTTTCATTCCCAAAATGATTATTTTGTTTGTAAATTTAAGTTTCAATTGTACTGAGTTCAACCATGATTCTATTTCGTTCCATAATCTATAAATAGGTTCACAATCCCATAAAATGTGATTAATTGTTTCAACTTCAATTTCACAAAATGAACATAATGGTGATGGTTCATATCCAATTTTATAAAGAAACTGTTTTGTTGGAATGATATTATGTATAATTCTGAATTGCAACCATTTTAAATCTGTACTTTTCGAGCATTTATTGGCAATGATATTAACAATTTTCCAATCATTCTCTTAGAGATCAATTTGTAGAACTTTTTCCCATTTTGAATAACTTGGCAAGCGGATAAATTTCGAGTTTAATAGAGTGGCATATAGTGTTTTGCTCCCAATAATTGTGTCAATCTTTGAAATATTAAAAGGATAAATAGGATCAAGCAACTTCCTTTTGAATTTTTGTATATTCAAGGATCGAATATATGTCATTATAGCTCTTTTCACCGATTCATAAGTCAGAAAATTAGTCTTGATAGAAAACGTATTGGAAAATTCTTCATATGTTAACAGTCTTCCTTCATCATGAAGTAAATCATTCACAAATATAACACCTTTCTTATACCAATCATAATACAGAAATGGATGTTTATCAATTAGAATATTGTCGTTGTTCCAAAGCGATTGACATTGTAAATCTTATTCACTTATAATTTCTTTTTTACTCATACATATGAAGTCTGACCATTCGAAAAGAATGTCTTTCCAAAACAGGTTTGATGAAGAAGAGATCAACCTAGTTCGTATGAAACTACTATCCAATAGTAAAAAGGGAGTTTTGATCTTTAGTTGATTGTTGAAAAGATATGTCCATTTAAGGTCATTTCCGCTTAATCTTTTTATCCATTTTAATTTTTGTGATGATATAATCTTTCTTATGCTTGGAGTTTTTATCCCTCCGTGCTCTGGGTTTAAAATCATAACATCTCTTTTAACCTTATCTGGTTTGTTTTTCCATATGAAATTAAAACATTTTTTTCTGCAATCTTTCAATAACGCATTTTTTCGGGTTTGGTAAAGATGAGAAAAGGTGGTTAAGCTTTGGCAATAAAAGTGATTTAAGCACTGTGTTTCTTCCATATGGAGTTAAAGTACGAGCTGACCAAATATTCATTTGCCTTTCAATTTGACATAGCTTTTCATTGTAGTTTTTTTCTACCATTTGTTCTAGATCAATATCAAACTGTATACCTAAAAGAGTAAAGTTTGTTTGTGACCAGTTGAAATTCAATTCTTTACACATCTTGTATCGGGTTCTCTTTTTGGAACCTATCCATATAAGTTTAGTTTTATCTACATTGACTTTCAATCCTGAAAAACGGGCAAAAAATTCTAGAGTATTTAACGCTTAGTAAAGGCTTTTTTCCGATCCATCTAGTGTAAGCGTTGTATCGTCTGCAAACTGTGAAAGAAGATATTCTATATTTCCAAGTTTAATTCCTTTTATGTTTTTGTTATTTCGTATCATGATACCCAAGATTTCGACACATAGCAGAAAAATATACGGCGCTATAGGGTCTCCCTGGCGGCATCCCCGACTTATTTTAAAAGGATTAGACGCGAATCTATTAATCAAGACTCTCGATTCAATATCATTGTAGAATGTTTCTATCCACTGTGTAATACTTGGTCCAAAATTAAAGAACTTTAAGACTTTACTGAGGTAATTTCTGTCTACTGAATCGAAGGCTTTTTCAAAATCAATTAGAAGCAGTAAGCCTGGTATCTGACAAGTTTCAGTATATTCCATTAGATCATAGATAAGTCGTGTTACCTCGCCAATTTATCTTCCTGTGACGAAGCCTTTTTGATCTTCATTTATGATGCTAGGTAGTATCTTTTTAATTCTGTTTGCAATTGCGGCGGCACCAATTTTATATGAAGTATTAAGAAGAGAGATTGGGCGCCAGTTTTTCAAAAAATTCTTAGACTTATTAGCTTTTGGAATGCAGGTTATCAATCCTTGTTTCTGAGAAATTGACAAATTGTCATTTTCATAGCCAAAGTTAAGCGAATTAAGAAGGAAATCCCCTAGATCTTTCCAGAAGAATTTAAGAAATTCCGTTGTGAAACCATCAGGACCTTGACTTTTTTCATTTTTCATCTTCTTAAGTGCATACGATAGTTCGCTCAATTTTAATTTTCCTTCAAGGTCACATTTTTCTAGTTCATTTAAGACAGGTATATCTTCATTTTTAAATAATTGTTTAAGATTGATATCAGTTTTTTCTTGTGCAGTGTATAATCTTTCGTAAAAAAGTTTTGTTTCTTCAAGTAATTGTTCACTTTCTGTTAGTGGTTCCGTCATTTTTTTCTAAAACAGTAAATGATTTATTCAAAAAATTTCTTGATTCTAATTTCAAAAAGTATTTTGTTGGTTTTCCCCCTTTTTCGATCCAATTTGCTTTTGATCTTATCAGTATTCCGTTTATTTTATGATTTGCAATTTCATCTAAGTCCTGTTTCAAGACGTTAATTTCTGTTTTAAGTCATCGTTTTCAGTCAAATCTAGTTTCTTTTCTAATTCTAAAAGTCTCGACTCAAATGTCTTTTCCTTTTTATTTATGATCTTCTTTTTAGTTGACGAATAGTATATTGTCTTGCCCCTGATCATGAGGAGTAATGTTTCCCAAAGTAACTGATCATCGATTGAATATTTGTTTGATTCAGTATCTGAAATTTTGTATTGTTCTAACGTTGATTTTATAGTTTCTTTCACTAATGTTACGTATTTTCTTTCTTTTAGAAGGGAATTATTAAATTTCCAAAAGCCCTTTCCTCTTGCTAGGGTAGAGCATGTTAAAGACATGGTTATTACTGAGTGGTCAGAGTTTATGCTTGGGAGAATATCACTACTATTGACTGAAGATAACAAACCATGTGAAATCAGGAAAAAATATAATCTTGCCTGTTTTAGTGGTGTGGGTTGCCGCCAGGTGAAACGTTTCGAATCGTAGTTCAGTTCACGCTAAGGGTCTTTTAGATCAAAATTATCTATCATTTCGAAAACTTTTTCCCTTGCTTTTGGGTTGTTGATATGTTTGTAGTTGTATGTGTCCAACTGTTTATTCATAACTAGATTCCAGTCCCCACACAAACTTATTTCATCACTGTCATAACTCGTAACAATGTCCAGTATGGTTGTTCCTCGGCAATACTTTTGAAACAGCTTATATAACACTCATTGTATCCCCGTTGTTCTTTTATCTTTTGAATTTGATCGGCAGTAAAATGTATATCTTGTAAGCAGTATATATTACCTTTCTTCTTTCTTAAAAAGTTGAATACCTTCTTGCGCTATAAGTTGTTATTTAAGCCCCTACAATTATGGCATAATATTTTTATAGTTTCAGTCATTTATGTATATTTGATGCAGTTGTTCAATATCAGTCAACTTGGAATCAATATTGGTATAAAAAATAAATTCAAAATAAGGTTCTATGTACCTTGCCTGTTGTTTTGATAAAAAATACTTCTGGTATTGGAACAAATCAAACAAAGGTATCCCGCAGCGGGATAAATATATACAAACACAACATAAAACTGATATGAAAATTATCATTTTGAGGGATAATCTACCCCACGAATATCCTCGATGAGACAAAATGGTTAAGTGTCACTATAAATAAGGTAAACACGACTAGAGTAAGTCAGAGTAAGCACGATGAACGCCACTCAATTGAATGAAAAATCCGTGCATGTACATTGCAACTCGAGTCAATCATGCGTTTACAAAACTGCCACGTTGTATTGCTTAGAAAGTATCATGATTGAAGTAATTTGAAGATAGAATGTGTGGATTTGAGCTAAAATTCGGAGGATATTATCATTAGTTACTTGGTTGGATTATTCATTTGAAATTGTAAGTACATATCATTTTGTTACTGCAGATTTACAAGATTATAATGTACAGCACACGATGAACGCATATTGATCATTGATCGAGTGTCGATCATGGAAAATTCTAGGTTGTATTTTTTAAACAAAAGATTATCTGAAATAACATACGCTCAATAAAACGTAAATATATACTCATATGAACAAATGCATTCGCCAAAAAGTTGGTTTCTTATTAAATGTCATTTTGGTTCATTTGCGTTCTGTACACATAGAAATCGTTTGGAGAACAGAGATAAACAACACTACTTTACAAACAAATATACCCACTCATGTGTTTCATATATAACTATTCATTGAATTATTTGACATCATGTTCATAAGCTCAAAGTGACATTTACATATATTGAAAGTAAATGATGTACTTCAGAAATATAATCTTGTTTCAAAATTTATAATGTATTGATAAAAAAGATTGAAAGAAAAAAATATTATGTAATTGGCGCTTTAAATAATAGTGATGGACGGTTACGTTCCATGGAAATTGCGGAGCTTTTTGGCATACTATGGTACAGAATGACTCTGTTCTAGAGGTAAAAGATAATGATTTAAAAAAATAAATCAGATGTTGCAAAATAAAAATATGCATTCACAATGTTTAGACCATGTCAAAACCGGAAGTTGGTATCTCATTAGTTAATCAGACAAACATATAAGAGAATGCAATATGAAATAAAGTTGGCTGGTGCATCTGATTATCTACTTTTGGTAAAAGATGGTAAAAATGGAAATAGTCAATAACATGCATTCACAATTTATAAATAATGTGTCCATATTTGATATCCGGAAGTTGATATTTTATATATCATTTATATATCAAAGTTCATATAATCAAAACAGTTCATATTTCATATGGTGGGTTCATTTCCCCAGTTAATCTAATACGATTCCCCCATGGTGAAGCACTGTTTTTCCTCACTTCGAGAACGTGATCAACACCTATCTGGCGTACGCGGGTTTGAAGATTCTCCTCATGAAATATAGCCCTCGACTTGCGGTAAAGAATGACTCGTTGTTTTTTCAATTTTGCGGGTAGATCAGTGCGAATGGACATCCGTTTGCCCTTAAGATGCTTGGAAGATCTTAAAATCATGTCTCTGTCGGCCATGCTCAGGAAACTGGCGATCATTGGGGAGGGTGCATCTGGGGTTGGGTCACCGGGGAAGGGTTTTCTAGGGAGTCTGTGGACAGCCTTAAAGTAGATATTATCTACTGTATTGTCGGACAATTGCAGATCACCTGTAAACATATCCCGCAGAACTTTCTCCGAGTCTTCATTTACATTTTCTTTTATGCCATAAAATAAAAGGTTGGTTTTGCGATCATATATTTCTTGCTGTAAAAGTTTTCTTTCGAAAGTGACAGACTGCTCAGAGAGTTTAGATCTTAGAGTTTCAATTTCGGATTTCAAAACCTTCACTTCTCCATCTTGTATGGCGGCCATACTTTCTACGTCATCAACGCGTTTTGAGATTTTACCAAGTTCTTGTTTCAAATCGTTTATGGATCTATTCAATTCCATGTTACCATTGTCAATTTTATCCGAGATTCTTTTCTCCATACTTATGAGAAGGTCCTCCATTGAAGGATTTGTCGAAGATCGAGTATTCACCCCTGACTTTGACTGGTGGGACGACATTAGTGATGAGCATAGAAAGTTCAAAAAATCACTGCACTGAGGATTACTCACTCTTTAGTATGAAGCAGAGTTTTTCCTTTCGTTTTGTGTTCGTAGTAGAAGGCAGCTTTTCAAAGTTCAGTCATAAGTAGGCACATAAGATATTCGCGGGGCAGAGCTGATCACTCACACGTCTTGTCGTACCGCATGCGCAACCGGAAGCCATACAAAACCCTGACTCAACAAGTTGTTTTTTCTGTAAAAACTGCAAATTATCTAAATTTTATGTTTATTTTAAAATGCATAATTCATTGATTTTTACTTCCATTGCTATAAACCCAACCGCAATGTTGGATTTCTGTGCATTTTCCGTAGGTTATCTTTGTTTCTTTATGGATATTTAAGTCATACATTACTTATAACCATTGTATCAATGTTTATTCAGTTTGTCACGTGAATATTCTTGACAAACTGAAGGACATTTATACATTCTACTTTAAAGGTCTATATAGATTCATATATATTTTATCTGAAGTTTTCCGACGTTAAAAGGCTGTTTAAAAAGTAATAAAACGATGAAATAGAAATGATAGAATAAATCAACGCCGTCAAATATCATCTCTGATGTAATGTAGTTCATAAGTTTCCTGATTTCTTTTATATCACAAGTGTATCTTTCATAAGAGTTTAATTTATGATTCTTACCTTTTTAATTTAAATGCAAAATTAAATTTATTACAAAATGTTTCATTTGCTACTTACTAGTATCGTATTTCCAAAATATGGACACAAGTACGGTAAGAGAAGCAGTAGAGACTGTTAACTTTCAAATGTTGTGTGAGAAGTTGGTTTTATATAATGTACGGTAGTCGAATTTTGTTTTGAAGTTCGGGATTTGTATTTATCTTCATACATGTTTAATAACGTTATGATTTTTTTAAGTTTAACCCATAATATTTCTTACTTTAAAAAATCTTATTTCAAATAAAAAAATTGTCTAATGATTTTATTCAACATTTTAATTTTTTATTTTTCCTGTTGTGTAGCCTAATCCCACGGTTCACAAAAGAGCGTCATGGAATACTTTCGAAGACCTTAGTCGTTTTTATTGACTCTTTAAAATAGGTCTAAACAGTGTACAGTCGTTTGAGACCTTCAATTGTTTTATAGAGAAAAAATTAAGGTCTAGGCGAGCATGACAAGTTGACTAAAATACCGTTCAACTCAACGTAAACATGACGGCTTGCCCGCGGTCACGTGACTTTTCAAAGGGACGTCACTCTAAATCGACTCGATTCACGAAACTGGAAAATGGTCAATTACATGAGAAAGATAATGAATGTGTATGATAAAAAGTTAGTCAGCAGAATAACATAATGTATAAATATACAAGTAGCCTCTTGAAAAGCAAAGTCCAAAAAGTCCAAAAGACCAGAACAGCTGGTTGTAGAGGGTTATGACTATTGTGTTGGTTTACATTTTTTGCCTTTTTGACCACTCTTTCCTGTTACACTCATCTGATATGTAGAAATATTCATATCCGCACTACATTTTATCTTGTTTTATTTCCCAAATGTTGAGCACTGTATACCAAACTCTTACAAGGCCAAACTTAACAAACATCATTGGTTTGTGCAAGGATTAGTGAAATAAAATCCTTATTGCTCATAGGGTTTTTAAATAAGTAGTGACATATTTTCAATATAAGCACATGTGCATATTTCACCTTTGCCAAGCTACGATTGTGGTAGCGCGAATTCACGTATTTTTTCGCCTATGATGTCATAACATTGTTCGTGACGTCATGGCAACCGGCCATCACTAGAAAAGCGGCCTATTTCTTGGATATTTCTAGGGGAGTAAAAATAAACAGAACCGGTAATAACTAAATTATTACTCGCGAAAGTGTGTACTATGTCTTTAAAGAAACTTGTGCAAGTTTATTATGCTCTGGTAATAATATCTTTTTGGTCGTTTGCAAGTGATGTGCATCATTATTCGTTTTTCCGAAAGAACATATTTATTGTCACTAGGTGTTTTGGGGAAAATTACAAGATTATTGGTCATGTATGAAAAAAAATCTAATGCTTTTGGCAGAAAAGGTTATATTGGGCATATTTTGAAGAAAGAAAATTTGCTTTGATATTCCTGTTTAAATCTGAATTTGAAATTCGAAACTCGTTTCATCCCTCAAGCTGTCAAAAATTTCAACACTTTCCCTTAGGCATAAATGACTTTAAATGGTGAATATGCTCAGAAAAGCTCTTAACATGACAGTTTAAGATATACAACGAGTTAACAAACGTAAAACCTAAAGAATCCTCAACATGTTAAAACTTCGGTGAAGTTTCTCCTTGACGGAAGTGTAGATGCAGTATATTCTAATACATCCTTAAAACCTATTTCCATTTTCCTCTCCAGAAGCATAGGGCCTTGTCACACACCGGAGTAATAACAGAACGTGTATTAAAGCAATTAACGAAAATTTATCAACCAGAAATATTTAAATCCCACAAAAGCACAGATTAACCCTTATTACATACCCATGAAATATTACGATAGTAATACGTAATGAAATACAACGAATTCCGTATTGCACTCCTCAATCCGTATTGCACTCCGTATTGCACTTCTCACGGAACTACTTTCTCAGCGAGGGAGGTGTCATATCAGCTATTTTTAGGTTTTATGGCATGGGAAACCCCATATCAATAATGTAAACACACGCACATTATTTGATTCAGACATTCCTTAGTGTTGTTATTATCAGGATAATTTACATTGTTCACAATTACATAAAAATATTAACAAATTAAAGGATTTACACTCCGCCGATCGCAACGAAAATACCGACCTCAAAAACTACATCGACAATATCGTCAAGAAAACAAGTTAAATAACAAAGTTTGCAATTTACCTGAGAGAAAACAATGAAGAACGAAGAGTTTAAGGTATCCCGGCCCGGATATTGTGATTCTCATCGCACAAAACCCGGCGCTGTAAGTTCTGCCATCTACGTGCAAGTGACATCGTTTCAATGGGGTCAAAGTATGACTTCCGGTCTATTTAGTGATAGCAACATTTACTGGGATCGTTTCATATTACGGTAACTTCAACTTTTCATCTCAATACATGTCCCTTCAAAACGTAGACGTGCCATCATTCATAGTGATTCAGATCTGAGTAAGTACTGTCATTTCCTCTCGTTGAACTGTTCTGTAACGTCATCTCTCCATGTTCACGCGACCGAACTTTGCCGAATGTTTCAAGTTATGAAAGTTTATATTGTATTCGAATAAAATATTGATATACATTTGTGATATTACATGTCATTTAAGAAATTTAAACATATGAACAAATATCTTGCGTCTGTTTTTCATCAAATATTAATCACAGTTTGGTGTGCACTCTATTCTCAAATGACGTCATAGGTGGAGGAATGTGATAACGTAATATTTCGTGAAAGGGTTGGCGAAGTAATTTATTTAGGTCAAGATAACACGCAAACATTCTTCCATGTACGGCTTTATTTGAAGTAAATTAAACGAAAAGGGTATGTAATAAATATAGAACGTCATTCTAGTGCATTTTTTTCGTTTGTATTGAACTCGTAGATGTCACAAAGAGCAAAGAAACAACTCGTTCTGCGAACTCGTTGTTTCTTTGCTCTTTGTGACATCTACTCGTTCAATACAAACGAAAAAATGCACTAGAATGACGTTCTATATATATATTCACACAGATACACACTACTTCAAACTTGACGCATTATGAGCGTTGCTTCACACACCTTACATGCATAAAAAACTCAACATACATACTTTACACAAATAAATACTCTCGTTTGTTAATTATTCAAAAGCAAAAGTCTCTGCAAATAAATGTCAAAATCAACTTCAGTCCTTCGACTTCGACTTCATGTTACTAAAATCTCAGCGCCTTAACAGTTCATTTCACACATCTGCAAAACTTCACATGCACTACTACACTTCGCTACAGCTCAGTCCATCCGACTGGAGGCAACACTACACAGCTACACAGTCCATACATGTATGTCTGCAAATACATCACATCACAGCCCAGCCCATCTGATTGGATCCACCAACAGTCCATCTGACTGCGTGCTACAGTCCATCCGACTGCAAGCAACACTACACACACAATCTAAATAAATTTAGACCAACAGATTTTTAATTTTGTAATACTGTTGATCTAAGATTGGCCCGTAACGCGGGTGATCCCGCTGACCTCTGAAATCAGCCGCTCGGCCAATCAGAAAAGATGCCCTAGCTCGCTGGAAGTTAAAAAAACTCAGCAGCACATCTTTTGAAATGGATGATGTTCGGACCTCTGTCATTCGGAGCTGGGCATAATCCGATTGCTTCGATCTATTAATAGATTGTGTATTTCATTTTAAAATAATTTAGCGTATTTGCTAGTTGTCAATGACAAATGATAAATGCACATCGCACATATACTAACGTGGCGAATAATAATCCCAAAGTTAGAGCATGATAAATGTCAATATTTACGAAAATCCGCATGCAAGGGGAGGTTACTAATTTTCTATCAAACTAATTCATTCCATTCATTCATTTCCATCCAAATAATTTTAAAAAAGTAATTTTTTGGTTAATCATAAAACTAAAACTATTTCATACAACCAAAATAAAATCTACCTAATGATATTTTTCTTATCAGTACCAAAAACAAGATTTATTTTTCACAATGTACACTGTTAATCAGAACAAGCCATAAGCTATCAAATGTTTCTTCTGTTCACTTGCATGAGCAACTTGGAACTGTTTGTGACGTCGAGTCTGATTGATCATATCGCGAATTCCTTATTTGCATACGAAAGGTCACCGGGACAACCTCTTACACTGGTCAATCTTAGATCAACAGTATTACAAAATAAAAAATCTGTTGTCCTAAATTTATTTAGATTGCACTACACGGTCCATACATGTATGTCTGCATATACATCACTTCACAGCCTGATTGGATCCACCACCAGTCCATCCGACTGCATGCTACAATCCATCCGACTGCATGCTACAGTCCATCCGACTGCAAGCTACAGTCCATCCGACCGCATGCTACAGTCCATCCGACGGCATACATGCTGCTGTCCATCCGACTGCATGCTACAATCCATCCGACTGCGTGCTACTGTCCATTCGACTGCATGCTACAGTCCATCCGACTGCGTGCTACTGTCCATCCGACTGCGTGCTACAATCCATCCGACTGCATGCTACAGTCCATCCGACTGCGTGCTACAGTCAATCCGACTGCGTGCTACTGTCCATCCGACTGCATGCTACAGTCCATCCGACTGCATGCTACAATCCATCCGACTGCGTGCTACTGTCCATCCGACTGCATGCTACAGTCCAACCGACCGCATGCTACAGTCCATCCGACGGCATAGATGCTACTGTCCATCCGACTGCATGCTACAGTCCATCCGGCTGCGTGCTACAGTCCATCCGACTGCGTGCTACAGTCCATCCGACTGCATGCTACAGTCCATCCGACTGCAAGCTACAGTCCAATGCTAAAACACAAAGATATCACTTACAGTAAACTACTCACGTACAACCCTTGTTGCAACATGAAATACCTTTTAAAATACTGCAGTGTAACTTTTGTAAACTTAAAACTGGACGTACTCATTTGTTAATAAGGAACAAAACATTTCAACATTTCAAAAACCATTACAACCTCTTGTTGCAACTAAAGCGGCTAAAATAAGTACCCAAAACCATTTATCAAACCCCGTAAAAAAACAAAAAAAATTAACAACATTTTCAAGAAAGTGTTTTAAAAATAGTTGGCAATATCTCAAGCATGTTCAAACATTCAATAATATGCAATAACATCAGTGAAAATTCAAGTACTCACGCTCAAAAAGCTCGATACAAACACTGTACGAGTTGACCGTCTCTCACTCTCTCATCAGTCAACTGCCCAGTCACCTGTCGCACTCTCGCTCGTGCATTCACCCGCGGGTGCTTTCGGCGAACTCAACCCCAATTTGGGATCATGTTTTGGATGGTTTGACCTTCCTGATCTTGACAGGCCTAGAAAGCTGAAACCTTGTTTACATCCTCCTTGACTAATGAAGATTATTTTTTGTAGCTTCGGTGGCCCAGTAGCCCCTAATAAGGGCCGCAGGGGCCAACCCTTTAAACCTATTTTCAATTCTTCTCCAGAAGCATAAGGCTTAGAAGCCTGAAACCATGTCTAGAGATTCCTAAGTTCGATAAGGAGGATTCTAAACTGTACAATTGGTGACCCTGTGTTCCCTACTAAGTGGGAACCATATTTGCCACGTCCTAAAGCAAAATTCGTTTATTGCTTGATAAGTTATAGAGCCAATAGGTCTATTGTTAACACCTGCTTCTCTTGGTTGACGGCAGAATTAATTCTAAATCTAACCTTATAAATGTAATAGGGATATGATCCATTTAGAAATTGATTATTATTATTATATTGTCAGTCACCCGTCAGGTGCCGGAACTACTTTCGTCTATGTGAACAAATGGGGGTAACTTTCCAGTTTAAGTCATCTTAATCACATACTTCATTTCAATCATATAATTGATAAAATACTTAATGTAGTTTTCCATATACCAGATTTATGTCATCGAGCGTCATGTGTAAAGTTGATAATTTGCAAGTGGATGATATATTGACGGTGTTGTGATCTTTTTATGCGTTTTTCATGATGGTTTAATCTTTTAAAAGTACGAAATATTGAAATTGAGTGTAGCGGTAATTCAATTGGATCTTAGAGTGTGTTGATATTTGAGATATCGTGAAGTACATCAAGAGGGGAATCAAGAATGAGTATAATGACATAATATGAGCAATATATTTATAGTGGTGTGGTATTGATTGAATTGAATATTCTGAAAGTAGGATCAATTGAAATTTGATTTAGGGTCAATTCATTTCGATTCTACATTCATTCAACCATCTTTATCACGAAACTTGTATTGAATACAACTCCCATACATGCTGACGAATTGTTACAACTTATTTGATTATTTTTTATAGTCTATAATTTGAAAGCAATTGCTTGCTTTTTACAAATGTGTACACACTTTCCTTCACTTTATGAATACGTTCAATTATATATTTGGAAACTAATTAAAACTTAATCAAGTGATTCGTTTTTTTTATCCACTCATAAACTGTGAGTTTTTGTACCCTTTTTGCTTTCGTTTTTCACGATGTATGTGGTATTAGGAAAGTTTTTTTAATCTGCTGTCAAGGTTTAAAAATGTAGTTCCAATTTGTTAATCTTAATGATTAAAGATTATATTTTTAGATCAGGTGACACTATTTTCCTTGCTGTGATATCTTGTTTGCATATTTTCTTGTAAAGGTAAACTTTAGAAAACTCAATTTTGATATGTCATCATTTCCTTTCTCCTTTTAACATTTTACACACAGTTTGCTCAAATACAAACTTTGCTAAGTAATATATTATAAATGAATTAAAGTTGAATTTCCTTAAATACGTTTTCAGTAGATATGTGTTATTACCATTGTTACCATTGCATTATCGTTGTTAGCCAATGCTTACTTCTTTACTTTGCTAAAAATTGCCAACTGAGATCATCTATCTCTAAATCATTCTATATTGATATCACAAATTATTGACATTGTGTAATAAATATAATTGATATTGATATACAATGACAACAATATTTATATCCACTGCATTTTAGGTAACATACGGACTAATAGTCATTCAGATAGACGATGTTGAAATATATAGCCTAACCTTTTGCGAAACATGGAAACAATGAAACCATCAGATATAACGGAAACTGACTTTACTTCCTGTTTTGACCTTGACTTGTCCCCCCGTGATGCTCTACACGAGTTTACCTCGAAGCACATCACCAGTTTTAACATCACTATTCCAGACTTCACAAAACAGCATCCTCAATACCTGTAGAGAAGCGATACAGATCAAAAGAGACCTTAAGTCAGCCTTGTCTATTTACACTTAGGAATTATTGAGATACTCGTCCAATAAACAGTTGATTATTTTGTATTATTTTGTGTATTTTTCACGAAAATCATTTTGGTATATTTTCTTGTATTGATATTCAAAGCAGTGTATGATTTAGAAATTTTGTATGGCATATTTGATATGAATTATTTCTTTTTATTGATATTCTTCTTTGTGTAACGGATCAAAGCATTTTTGGGGGAAAAGATGAGAATGTTTGTTTGATAAACATGAAATTCAGACACAAAACAAAAGAAACTCTTTTTTTATCTATTGGTTGAGAGAGAGGTGTATTTTAGAAAGGGGGCCTCGGGCCCATTTTACATATACACATTATACAATGTGATATAATGTGAATCGCAACTGTAACATACCAAGATATACATAAAGATAAAGGCCAGATAAAGACCCAGAAGCGCTTTACCTTTCTTCAAAGCTTGTTACAGATATGTCCAAAGATGATGATGGTGACATTTTGTTTTGATGTAATTTGAATCGCCAATATTTGTTGTTGTTTTTTACAATTGTACAACTGAAACATACCAAGATATATAGAAAGATAAAGGCCTGTATTTCATGTGCACGAATATACTATTCTGTTTATTATCGTTCTCCCAAAATTGAAGAAAATACTAAAAACCTACTTCTCTGCATAGGCGGACTAGCCGCCACCGATCCGTTGAGATTGTGACGTCATAGGTGATGTTCATGACGTGACGTCACAATGAAATAGTGATATTTTGCCCTAGGGCAACATATGTTAAGTATAAACCTCAATATGACTGCCCTCGTAGGTAATAAACTTCTTTATTACACATAGACGGCGTTCCAACTGTCTTAATTGTGTATGAAATAACTGTAAATTTTCATGCATGGAAAATTCAGAAAAAACTTCCATCAGATTTTAAATTAAAAGCTGTTAGATAACCTAAAGTAATATTTCTATGCAAACCTTCAACTATTGTATACCACTGTCCAAACAGTTGTGTGTAGTCGTAATGTTAGACGCCGCTCATGGCTGAAATACTGCCTAAGCAGCGTTAAAATTAATTAAAATTACTCACTCACTCATGTTCGCCAACTGACTGGAATGTCAGTTTCAGCACACTTTCAACAATAATGTTTGATATATGTGGACGAGCTACAAACAGAATGATATCATTTTCATAAAATTTGTAAAAGTGTTTGTATTTAACTCGCCCTGCTTGTTTATACTAAGCCATAAGGTCGTTTATTAACACAGTATTCAATGAAAGGTTGTTTACTTTTTTAAAATAAATATTCAACACCTTAAAACATTGATAAAAATGTATGTATTTAAGATCTAGATACTTAGATGGTAAAATAGTCACCTATTTGTTGGGTTTCGTAATTAGTTAAGACTCGATTGTTGTGAGATACTTAACAAGTTTGAATGTTCTATTGATGCACAATATAGTGAGAGAGGATATGGTCATACAGATATATACTCTGACTCGCCGCTAATGGCTGCAATATTGCCCAAGCGGCGCTTAACAATATCTCACTCACTATATACTCTGAAAAATCAAACTTTTATTTCCCAACAAGATGATAAAAACACTGAAAACAATATATATATATATATCCATCCATCTTATGTTGATAATGACTAAAATTATTGTCTGTCAATAAATACGACAATCTACTCCGGTATTTCAAGGATGGTTGCGGGGGGAAATCGTGGAAATAAGTTTCTTATGAAGAAAAGGCCCTTTTTATACAGAATTTCCTGTAGAATTAATCAATTATCTGCTGCAGAATTTACTCATTTGAAAGAGATGTTTCTTTAAAAAACATGATAAAACAAACAAAAAACACGTAGTTTTAATGTCATGATTACATTGTGCATACACACAAAAATTAACAACTGGTAGTCAAGTATGTTTCACATTTTTCATTATCCAAGAATTTCATATTCACAAATTTATTGTTAGAATTTTTTGGCAGAATGTATTAACCTTGTAAGCCTTATCCCAGAGGAAGTGTTTACACCCACTGCTTCACGATATTTTACTATTGCATTCTCAGTTAAAACTGCACTTATATCATCACACAGAAGCTGTATTACAAATATTATCACAACAAATCAATATGGTACATTCAAAGTTACTCAAGAATTATTGATTTATTGTCATTTGTTTTATGGATGTTTGGTTGGTGACACAGGATTTGAACTAAATATCGAAATCAACTGCCTAAAATCAGTACAAACTTATCATATTATCATATACTTTAAACACTTTTCTCCCTGAAATAGTTTTGTAAAATCCAAACTTACTAACACTTGTTCATTTGACATATAACATAGCAAGGTAGTTTTAGCATTTTTAAACATGAAAAATACAATGTATATGGTTAATTATTTCTCCTGTATGAAATGCTAATTTGGTATGATCAAGGTATCAAACAAATCACAATATGATGACGTCTATACCCGGATACCTATAAAGTCTATGTATATAAGACACATTGTTGTTTCGGAGGTCAAGGCAAGCAATGAGAGGATGCAAAATAAGCTAATCAATACAAATATGTATACATACAAACGTATTATGTTATCATATATTTTAAATACTTTTAATCCCTGACATATTTTTGTAACATCCAAACTCACTTGTCCATTTTACACAAATCACAACAAGGCAGTTTTAACATTGTTATACATGACAAATACAATGTATATGATTAATTATTCCCTTGTGTCAAATGCTATTTTGGTATGATTAAGGTATCAAACAAATCACAATATGATTACGTCTATACCCGGATACCTATAAAGTCTATGTATATAAGACACATTGTTGTTTCGGAGGTCAAGGCAAACAAAGCGAGAATAAGCTAATCCACACAAAAATGTACACATAAAATGATATTAAGATCGTTCCTATAAACAAGTATTTTGTAAAAGGTTAGGGGATCAAACAAATCACAAAGTTGCTAGTACCGGACACCTTCAATGTCTGTAGTGTTTTAGACACATTATTCTGTCCAAAATCAACTATACCTAGTACACCTGGCGACTTACTATTGATCGTGTAATAAACTTTGTTCTGGTAGAAAATCAGACTCAAAATATAAAAATCAAATTGTCTTACTTCACTGATTATCTCGGTTGATATGGACATTTTCATTATCTTTTTCTCTCTACTATAATAAAGTTGACCATTGTTTAGGTCAAGAGTAACTGCATAAATATAGGACCCGGTGTCCAGGTTCCTTAATCCAGTGCCATTATAAAATACCTTTAACAGCCTATCACTTTGACAAGCATATATAGTTCTAACTTTGGGGTTCAGGGCAATAGCACGAGGGTAATAATATTTACCTGATAAGTCCACTATAGAAGTGAACCTTTCCCCGCGAAGACCCATTCTACTAATTGTGTAACTGGGATGATTTGTGGTAAGGAAGACAATTCCTCTTTCCTCATCAGCTGCCATTCCTCTTGTTCTTACATTGTTCCTTATTATTGAAGTCCTTGAAGTGTCAAGTTCTGATGTGATGATCCTGGCTGGTTTGTATAAACCAATCAACAAAGAGTTTAATTTTGATATATAGACAACAGATAAATAGTCTTTAAGAGAAAGGTAAGGATAAATGTCAATAGAGTTGGTTTTGATGGAATATTGACGCATCTGAAGATTAGCAGTCCTATAATATGGTGCTACAAGGATCCGACTTCCCTCTTCTTGTGGAGATGTTGTTGTCGTTGTAAGTGTTGTTGTCGTTGTTAGTGTTGTTGTTGTCGTTGTTGGTCCTGCAGTGGACGAGGAGACTGCTGTTTTCAATGGGTCACACAAATCACTCACTGTCTGGTTTAGTTTCCTGATCTGGCGATCGTGCTTTGCCAATTCACTTGTTACTTGTTCAGACTTCAGGCAATGTTGACATTCAAGCATTGAAACAAAACCTTTGCTGATTGTTTTATTTAATGATGTACATGAATCATTCAACTCTTTAAGTTTATCATCAAGTTCTCCGATTTGACGATGTGTTTCTACTGTCAAACGATCTGATTTAAGAAGCCTAGATACCAACTCACTGTTTTCTGTATGCTCGCTGTCCATTTCGGCCTGTTCAAGAGATGTCCTCATTAGATGGAGCTGTGTCCTCATCTGATGGTTCGCCCTTTTCAGATGCCTCATCTCGGATATAACTTCAGACTTGATCAGATCCTCAACAGACTCACCTCGGATTATTTCAGACAGGGCCTCAGTGACATATTGTTGTAATTCCGTCTTCAATGTTCTCTTCATCTTCAGAATATTCCTTTTTTGCTTATGTATGATATCAGCTTTCTCGGTCATCATTCTGTTTTCAAAATCATCAAATCGTGCAGAGAGTACCTCCATTCCACTTTCAAGCATGTCCAGTTTCTCATTCATCAGTCCAATGTCCTCCCTACAACTGACACAGCACACCAAAGACAACGTGAAGCACAGAGAGAGAAAGCTGGTAACCTCCATTTTGAAACACAGAGCTGTTAACACTGTCTCGTTCAGTGCAGCAATGACGTGCTAGGCTATCTAATGCGCCTTATATTGAAGAGTACCTTGACATTCTCAAGGGCAGACATGAAGATACTACGTGCAGTTGGCAGATATCCAGGTTAGGACAAGGTTAATGTGATATAACTTACATTACATTGATATGTAGGTTACATTCTATGTCAAGGCCCTATAACATGTGATTAACAAGTGAACTGGTTATGTGTGGAAAGAGTGTAAAAAGATATTGATTGTGAAATGTGATTGTTGTTATTTTATATTATTTGTAGTTACACTCAATCACTGGAGTTCTAGAAATTTACAAAATTACAAATCCATAACTGTTTATAAAAAGCGTGGTTAAAAAGTAATTGATCATTTTGAAATTCATTATTTTATTTAGAACAATTCATAACCATCATTCTTCAATAATATTATTTTTTAAATGTAAAGTGTCATTCATTCATAGTTAGTGATACAACTTTAGATTTATAGTTTAGTGTGTGTTTTTGAATAAAATTCAACACTTGAAAATTAAACATATAAAACGTTCATATTGCAATAAACATTAGTGAAGGTCTTAAAACAAAAAGAAACTCCTTTTTGCCAGAGAAACATTGGTTCAAAACATATGAAAATGAGTATCCCTTTGTAATGAAAAGGAGGAAAATATCCACCTACTTTCATATGCACTTTTCTTTTCATGTCATAAAGAAATACGTCAATTTATGAAAAGAAGGCTGTGTGCATTGCATGATGAAAGAAGTTATTTAAACATTAGTGTTCAGAATATTGATAAATACATATAGTTTCACCATTCGAATATAATTCTTTTAAAAAAAGATTACACAAGTCTTTGATTGCCCTAAGTTGACAAAAACATTGAGAGCAATCATCAAATCTCATCAAGAAATATGCGACAGTTGCTGCCATATACATAGCAATACTATGTATATGACAGCAACAATACTAATATACTGTCAACCTTGTATACAGCTTTTATTCAAAGCATATTAACATTTTCATTCCATTGTTGGTACGGGTCTCTCTCAGTTCATCTTAAATCTTAAGTTAACAAAATTGTGAACGTTGCGAGTAAGATTGCCGGTGTCAAGTTCGAGTGTTTAACTGATATATATGAGCGGCAAATCGTAAATCAAGCTGTCAAAATCATATCTGACCCGACACATTACCTTCATTCAGAATATCACCTTCTCCCTTCAGGTCGCCGCTACAAAGTTCCAGTTTTGAAAACTAAGAGAGCCCGTACATCTTTTGTTCCTAACACAATATGTCTATTAAATAAATGTGAAAAGAATTAAATGCATGTACATACATATTTCATATGATTGTTCTCCTGTTCAAGCTCTGTGTTGATGTAAAACAAATTCCTGAAAAGGCAATAAAGTATTATTATTATTATTATTATTATTATTATTATTATTAATAGTAGAATATTTATTTTTACGTATATATATGTTCCCTTCATCAGTCTGTCTTGCCTTTTCTGTGTGTTGTGCTAAGGTCAAACTCAACATGCATAAGTAGTCCAAACTGCCCCTGAAACAAAATATCTTTATAGCCATGTAAGTCCATCTTCTTGTAGCAAGTCTAGATCAATGCAGTTTCTCCGAAAATAAACAGCTTCCGTGGGCTCCTTTCCAGTTTAATAGAAGATAGCTGCAATTGATATGTATTTTCATTTCAGAGACTAAACTTTAGTCTAATGCATTAGCTATATAGGCTATGGGGCTGCTTAAAGATGCTGTATCATACTTGCAATATTTTAAAAATTATTTTTAATGTATTCGTTGTATTTTTAGAAAAAATTAGCGACCAACTTCGAGAAAATCGGACCAAAATTCATTAAATAGGAGATAATTTACCAAAAAATACCGAAACGGCAGTCAACATAAGGGCAAATCAAGTGTGGCCATTTCACAACTTCCGGTTTCTAAATGTACACTTGAAAACCGTCACGTTTAACTAGATTTTATTTTATTTTTCTCCGAATAAGGTATTCGTTGCTGTCAAAGTTGATACCCATCGAACGCAATTACGGCAGTTGAGACACGGTGTAAATCCTACAGGCATAATGATTACGTCACCGAAAGCGGGTTTGTTTAATGCTATGCCCTTTCTACAAGGGGTACTGTGCTTTGAGCGTCGAAATAAGTATGTTATTGTTGATTAAACAATCTAAATATGATATCAAAATTTCAAAGATTTTTCTACAATGTGATGTATTTCTTTTCTCAAAAGGTAAATTTCATCCTGAACCGCTTGCAAGTATGAAACAGCATCTTTAACATAAGGGGAAAACTATCTCTATCTTATAAAATTTCTGAATAATAGGTTTTACAGCAGCATAATAGTCGTTAAATTACTTTTGAACTTAGTGCAAATATTATTTAATGTGAAGTTTTCTTCATTCAATCAAACTTTCATACCAAAAGTAATTGTTTGTATGTAGATACTTAAGTACACACTTAAAGATAATACTCATAACACTACATAAATACAAGGCAAGGATTTATGCAACAAAAACATAAAAAAGATTTCTAGATTATTTCATTAAATGCGAAACATTATAAAAAAATTGTAAGTTGTATCATTATGATGACAAATATTGACAAATCGAAACTTCAATCGAAGATGAATTTCACTTTCTTTTTTGTTTGTAAAAAGTATGATTTTTATAGAGTCAAGTAAATAAGCCGTTATTTTCAAAGCATAAATTTACCAAACTGTTGCAGTCTACTGATAAGCATACATTTTTGTTTCTAGCTAAATTTATCAAACAGTGTATGTGTCATTAATAATTATTGTCCTGCCTCATAATCTGAACTTATATATTTGCACTGTAGATAATGGGTTCAAGAAACCAAAGTCTGAAAATACAATTCTGTTCTGTTTTGTTCTGTTCTGTTATCGGGGTTCACATTTTTCATACAAACCCCAATAACAAATATCACTTTCTCATTGTGACGTCATGAAATACGCAATCCTTTGATGTCATGGCTTGCCTATGACGTAACGTTCTATGTCAGCCGGCAGCTGCAAGTTACTACTTTTTAAAATTCTTCTTTTTTTTTTTTTTTTTTACCTTGACTTGTTCTCCCATGATGCACTGCACGAGTTCGCCTGGAAGCGTGTTACCAGTTTTTACATAACCAGAACTCCAGACTTTTCAAAACAACATGCTAGCTACATTATGTAAAGTGGTGTAACAGAACTAACATGCCTTCAGTGAACCAAGTATATTAACATTAAGGAAAGGATGATATATATCTCGAAAAAATATTACGTTATTTGTTTTTGTTTAACCTTTTTTATATTTGTTGCTTTTATTGATCTTTTCTGAATCTATATCTCACACAACAACATACTACTTTGAATATATTGGAAGATCAAAATTTCTATATTTTTTTTATTTTAGGGAAATGACCTGACTTTGTTTATTTATTTGTTTATGTAATCTTATTATCATACAATCTCATTTGGACAATTAGCGACTTCAAACCAGCAAAATAGTCGTTCCCATAGTTTAAAACATGTACTTGTCAACAAAGTAATAGAACAGTTAAACGTTCAAGTCAGTCATACATGTAAGTTAGCAAACGCAACATTTGTCTTTTAAAATACCAAATAATCAAATGGAGAATGGAGTTAAGTAAGTTAAGAAGATTAGATCCATTAATGTTATATATTTACATATATATTTACACAAACCAATATTTTTTTAACAAATGGGCCACAGAACCATTACATACTGGCCCAAAAAGGAAACGCATAACTAAAATCTGATTTTCAACCTAAAACATTTTAGGAGTAACGCTTAAATTCAATATAGATGTCATTGTTTTTTGTTAAAATGGTTTTTACTTAATTGCATGCAAAGACAACATTTGAAGAATTTTCGCCGAAATACCACACCTTGGTTTCAATTTAAAAACCGTACATACAGGTATTAAGCTAAACATCGGTGGTTATGAAAAATCGTCGTCCAATTGAAAACCACTTTCTATTTATCCGTATACGCCACCTTCAAGATGTCGAGACTAATGAATAATGTAAATTTAGAGCCAATGGAGGTCTAAGAGCTGGAGAAAGTCAGTCATCAGTGTCTAGACGCTTCAACATTATAAAGAATAATATTTCTCCTTTTTTGCATCGCCACAGACTCTTCAGCTCAACAAGGGGTCATTTCAGATAGAGGAGACCAAGGGTGACAACTCCAGCGCAAGGCCGCTTCATTTGGGTGTTCTCCTTTTTTGCATCGCTACAGACTCTACAGCTCAACAAGAGGTCATTTCAGATAGAGGAGACCAAGGGTGACAACTCCAGCGCAAGGCCGCTTCATTCGGGTATTCCATCTTTTCAACTGGACAGTTAGTGCAACATACACAGTACACAACGTTCCTGGGCTTCGTATAATCAGCATAAACCTTACAGAATCGCCTACGACAGGCATGGGATAAGTCCAATGAGAGTCTATGAGACCATAAACAGAACCTGTTCATCATCGTCGTGCTCGTTAAGGGTGGTGCAGGAAAGTTAGTCCATGGACCCTAGTACACTGGAGGAGAATATGGTTCAGTAATGAGTCATGGTTCATCCTGTATCACCATGATGGAAGGAGGCGTGTGTAGCAGGAAAGAAAAGCCAATGTGTTCATGTCCACGCGGGATTCGAACCCGGGAACTCCGGGTTGAGAGTCCTACGCTCTACCTGTTCGGCCAAAGAGATATCCCTCCATTTAAAGCCAGTAGGAAGCAGTAGACCTCACCCTGTCACATTCACCCCCTTCACGAAGTGACTCGTCCCCGAGTCAAACATTCGAGAGATATGCCCATGAAGGATTTACATACCAATAAGGATTTACAAACCTATAAATGACGTAAAGGTGATGTGACATTAAGGAATAGTCCCAGCCGATGTTGGGCGCCAAATGTAGCAGGAAAGAAAATTCAATGTTTTCATGTCCACGCGGGATTCGAACCCGGGACCTCCAGGTTGAGAGTCCTACGCTCTACCTGTTCGGCCAAAGATATATCCCTCCAACCAAAGCCAGTAGGAAGCAGGAGACCTCACCCTGTCACACGTGTCTACCGACGGAGATATGAACACTACACTCAACGTTGCATTTTTTCCACTCGACAGATTCGACAGAGATAGTGTCATAATATGGGCAGGTATCTCTGGGAATGGCAAATCAGATCTTGCAAGTACAGGGTAATTTGACGATTGTATGCTACCGTAATGATACCCTGCAACGCCACCTGCTTCGAATCATTAACGTCAAAAAAATATTATCAGCAGGATATAGCCAGACCGCATACGGCACGTGTCTCCATTGACTATCTTGCAAAGAAAAACGTCATGGTCATCTAAATTCCTGGATATCAACCCGATCGAGCATTTGAGGCTTCTCCTTGACAGCCGTTTACGACGTCGACAGCCTCAACCACAAACGCTTGAACAGCCGAGTTTTCGCATTAAGTGATGTTACCACAACGCCAGTTTCGACGTTTTATCCAGTCCAAGCTCAGGCGATGCAGAGCATTGATTAATGCTCCAGATGACATCACTAGGTACTGATAATATCGAAGTGACGTCACAGCTGTAGACATCAGCGTGAGCCGAAAAGTACTGAATAGGGTTTGGGAAATATGTGTCTTAACTTGTGCAAACTTTGGCAGCTGTACATTCATTATTTATCGTGTCATCTCAATTCATAAAAAAAATGTAAACATAGATTGATTTTTCTGCTGTGCGTTTCTTTTTTGGGCAAGTATACATCTGATTATAAGCAAATTGTCAACAAACATGGGTGCGCCCTGATACATAATAGGGACACCAGTTTCAATCTAACCAATGCGTACCTATATATCAATGCAGTAAATGATGATAAATTTTATACTCAAGAGTGTTAGTCACAGAATGTATTTTGTCTAAGAATGTATTTCCTGTTACTTACTGTGACCTAACTTTATGTACTTGCCTGATGTATGACAATGTAAATTGGTGAATAGAGAAATTGTAAAATCTCTTTTTGTAAACCACAAATATGGTTCACACATTAATATTAACCGCGACCAATGCAGATCTTTTAAGATAGATGGTAAAGTAAAAGCAAACCTACCTCAAAGATCCCTATCAAATCCAACATCTGTTTTAGTTTCCTCACACTCACATTTCAAGCGAGATTCCAATTAACACAGCAATCTTGAATGGATTTTCTAGTAAGTTTTGTCGTTGGATATCTACTTATATGATACGTACATGTGGCTAAAACGTTTCTCTCCCTAAAACCCGCCCATGACAGATGCTATTAACCTACCACTGATAGACAGTGTCCATAGCTTATCTGAGTATCTGCAGCTCACCTGCTACCTGGTAGGAAAATTGAAAAATACCTATAACGGTTTCTGGTTTTGGGTGAAATAGGTTCTGAGTAGGATGAGAAAAATAACCGTGTCTTTTTAATAGATTGGGAAAAAACAAGTTGATTCGGTTAAAAACATTATAAGAATGTAGTCTTTGATGAACTTTTGGTTTCTAGAAGGATCATATTTTAGTGGTTTCTTAGAAATGCAAAGCATGTTAATTTTTTGTGTGAATTCAATTTAGAAGAATTGCTGGAAAAGTAAGGAGGATATTGGTTTTAATGAAATGAAATCGAAAATGAACGTGAAGGACATTTGTAGTTTTTTTCTATTATCTTTCGGGATTCTTTCCCTTTGTAAAACAATCAAAACCTTTACATTGCGACGGTAGGGAATCATCTCTAATGCATCGCATTTTGTCTTCCTGCTCAGCTTCCTTTTATAAAAAAAACTCCGCGTTACTCAGTGATTGTTTTTTTAATATTATGATTCAAATCCTTAAAAAAGATAAGTTGTTTAAGGTACCAATGCAATATGAGAGAAGATAAAAAAGTGTAAAATCATGTTTACATCATTTTATCATGAAATTCGTTTATTGTGCGTTTTGATATCGAATTTCTTTATGATTGTATCAGTAAATATCAAAGAAAATACATGTCATATCAAAAGAGTATCTTCCTTCGCTAAAGTATTATCTTGCGAAACATTTGTCCTTTGAAATATCACCCTCGATTATCCATTGTAAACATACCCATATTTCCAAATATCAACATGTGTTATTTTTAATAGAATTAATAGAAAACATGGGATATCTAAATTTTAATTCAATAACAAAATATCTCTAGAATAAAGAATTTTCTTAACACAAATTTCATACAGTTATCTCCGTGAGTAATTGGCAATTTAGAAACTGTAAACGTTTAGAGGACGTGACGAAAGATTGTCTGTAAATACAGAACGTTAAGTACGAGTGTAGGCAGTGGAGTTTAAGTTTACATTTTACAAGAATCTGTGTTAGCTTTTAAGTAATCAAAATTAATCAAACAATGATACATCGGACGTATTCTTTAAACCAATTTATATGTTTTCATGCATTGTGTACTATAACAACAATCCAATCACCATGTACAACAAACTTGTTATATCTCTGTACATCAATCAAATTAATTGTATAAACATATTCACCAATTATGTATATAATCACGTCCATATCATGCTCTGTATCACTTGCTTGAAAACGGTGTTAGTACCTACACCGAAACGTAGCACTCTTGCAATAAAGAAGTTGTAAATCCATAGAACTTGTTCTCATTAATATATATGTTAGCAAGGCTAAAAAGGGATAACGCCAAAGCATGTCTTTGAAGAGATTATGTTTCATTTCAGGAAATTAAAGATGATTGTTTTGTTTAAGAAGAAATCTTCAAGGTGCTTTCATTATTTCATACGATTTTATATTGATTTCGAATGTAAGTTTGTTAATTTGCAACACAAAGTATATTTGGATTGTACTTTTTCTTCAAAATATATTCTTAAAAACATTGTTTTGCCATTGTTTAAAAAAAAAAAAAAAAATTACTGTTGCTTTTTGTTGGTTTTGTGTGTGTGAATCACTCTATTTACCTTAAAAATAAACTAATAAATCTGTTTGAAAGACCAAACAAGAGTCCTATGGTATTACCAAACGATTTATAGAACAGATGTACGTTTTATCTATTCGTTCATTCTTTTCTTTTCTAACTTCTTAACCCTACACTTATGTCTTGTCCAGTTTGTCATCTTTACATAACTGAAATGTATAATATTGTAAATACCAAGGAGAGGGTATCCTTAGATGGAGAACTTGTCAAAAATCCTATTCATTATGAACAAAATGTGTTTAAATCATAGATAACATATCCCAATGGTCTCCAGAATATCTATGTGTAAGATTTATAAAGAGGACAATCATAAGTTCCATTTCACTGAAAGCAGCCAAAATTTGATATCCGAAAATAATTAAACATTCCAAAAAGCACATTTCCAAATGCTGACTTATCTATAAACGTCATTTCAATGAGCTAGGTCTAATATAGTTTTGAAGTTATTCTCCGGAAACGAAATTCTATGTTATGTTTCGATAAAAAATAAAAAATCCGAAGAAGGTTAAAGCCCGAGTGGCACAACTTTAGACGTTGACGGATTCAATAAGCTAGGTCATATAGTTTTGGAGTTATGCTCCGGAAACGAAGTGATAACAGATGGACAATAGGACGGAGGGACAGACGGAAGAGGCGATGACTATATCCCACGGTTTTGATACCAGTGTGATTAAAAGGATAAAACCTAAGGATTTATCTAAGAAGACTATTATGTTTCATTGAAGAAATTGAAGATTAATTTTGTAAAAAATGGAGAAATCCCACACTCGTTTTTATTATTTAATTGGACAAATTCGTTTTGTGAGTTCAATCTATTTACCATAAAAGGTGTTATTTCAAATCTAATCATGTCGGTCTGCCTCCTGCGCTTACCGCCTCTGCCGGCTTTCTTCTAAAACAATACCTTGGAGTCAGTGATTATCCTATACCCTATTACGTATACCCTTTTTAAAGGGGCGTTCAACCCTCGGTCACCTTGCCTTCAATGGACCAACGACGTTAAAAAAGTTGTTGGTCTAGGTCAACATGTTTTTTCTTTGAACACAACCTCTGATATTCTTATTCCTGATAATAACCAATCTAAATAAATTTAGATCAACAGATTTTTATTTTGTCATACTGTTGATCTAAGATTGGCCCGTAAGGCGGGTCATCCCGCTGACCTCTGAAATCAGCCGCTCGGCCAATCAGAAAAGTTGCCCTAGCTCGCTGGAAGTTCGAAAAACTCAGCAGCACATCTTTTGAAATGGACGGTGTTCGGAGCTATGTCATTCGGAGCGGAGCAGAGCGACCATTTCGATGAATAATCCGATTGCTTGGATGTATTAATAGATTAATTTTTTTCTTTTAAAATGATTTAGCGTATTTGCTAGTTGTCAATGACAAATGATGATTGCACATCGCACAGATACTAACGTGGCAAATAATAATCACAAAGTTAGAACATCATAAATGTAAATATTTACGAAAATCATCATGCAAGGGGAGGTAACTCTTTTTTTAATCAAACTCGTTTGCGCTAATTCCTTTATTTCCATCCAAATAATTAAAACATAGTGCATTTTTGTCAATCATAAAACTAAAACTATTTCATACAACCAAAATAAAATCAACATTCTGATATTTTTATTATCAGTATCAAAAGCAAGGTTTATTTTTCACAATGCACACTGTTATTGAGAACAGGCCATAAGTTAATATATCTTTCTTCCGTCCACACCTTCAGGGAGCGACTATGAACTGTTTGTGACATCGAATTTGATTGATCAAATCGCGAATTCCTTATTTGCATACGAAAGGTCACCGGGACGACCTCGCCTGCTGGTCAATCTTAGATCAACAGTATGACCAAATATAAAACCTGTTGATCTAAATTTATGTAGATTGGATAATAACCTCATTCTGATTATTACTATTTAGCGTAGAAACTTGTTTGTCCCAGAAAGAGAACAGTTCTGAAGGTTAAAACACCACAAACCTACGGGAAAGTAAGAAGAGTCTGCTTCTCGAGTTATGAAGCAATGGTGTTTTTACAAGACGTTTACGACTGTACATAGCATAGCCTCATACGGTGTACAGACTTGGTAACTGCAGCTTCATGCAGTCTCCGTACAGTATTGTACAGAGGGGAAGATTGGGCAGAGCCGGGTGAAGGAATGTTAACGCTCAGATAATATTCCCCCTTTTCTAAACGCCGCGTCGCGGGGGAACACCTGAAGGGGGAACGGGAGGGTTAAACCAACCTAAGCATGCACGAGCATATGCACGTGTGTGCGTTGAGACGGAAGAAGGGTTAAATCTAAGGCCGACTTTTTGAACGTTTCGCCATGTCATCTCGACATTAAGTCTAAAAGTGTAGAATTTATCACATCATACAGATTAAGCATTCTACATAAAAAAGGAAATTGTTATTTCTGAAGCAGATAACTGTTTTATTGGACAGAAAGGATGTTGGAACGGTGATCTACACGTGTTTCGTGGGAAGTTACAGACATGTGCGATGTTTAAGGGATATTAACAGCCCTAACGTGAAGCAAGTGTTTATTTGGGGAGGATCGCCAACTCGATATCCTCATTCCCCATAGACTATCCCCCTAAATGAAGGGCAGCGTCTCGTAGGTAAGTTTATGTACATTCCCTATATTGTAAGTTTTACATATATATAATCATATATTCCATGCTACTTCGTTAGAATCAATGGTATAATAATAAATATGTATATATACGTTTTAGTTGCGTTTTTGAGCTTGTTAGGAAAGCAAGATTCCTAGATAATGATTTTCCTCCCTATTGTTTACATCGTATCTTTGCTGGTCATTTTGGTACATATAAACAAATATTTGTACCCTCCACATCAAACCTAAAAAAACATATACAGCTGTTTTCAAAAACGTAATTTCAGTCAATGTTTATTTATGTTTTGTGGATTTTGGGGTCTTATTTCAAGCATTTGCCACGATTATTGTTTGTCATTATTTATCAATTTCATGTGAAAGACTTGATATTTGAGTAAAGTTTTGAAGGTGTTCATTTGACTGAATGTGTAGAAATAATCTCCATTTGCTATAATAATAGATGCTATAATAACTGTACGCCGAAAAAGGGTGATGAATGAAATGAAATAATTCACTAACTCGCTAACTCACTCACTCACTCACTCAGTAACTGAATGCGTTACCAGCTCATATAGTATTCGGAATTATTCATATGATATATGAAGTGATATTTCTCGCCTATGTAAGATACCGAAGGTTTTTAATTAAACGGCTTGTGTAATACCACAATGCAAATATGACGTAACACGTGTGTGTTGTGGGACGTCACATTCTTAGCGTGCCGTAACAATTGCTGTCGAGTTGAGGAAATATTAGTTTCAGCACCGTCCGCAAGTTGCTTAATTGATAAGCAAACCCTTAAACAGAATACAAACTTCCTTTCAATAATTTTTTTGTTAAATTTCTTGTGTCTCTCAATATCATTGGTGTCAGATTCAATATTGTGTTCAGTAAAAACTCTAAATGCAAACGACTTACATTTATTTAAAAAGGTTTCTAGACATTAACATTGTAGTTCAGCAAGATCTAACCCAGATTGCCTGATGGATTGGTGAATAAATTGTTAGGTCAAAGGGTGAATCTCTTCATCACACTAAGACGCGAAATAAGAAACCTGTCCTTAAAGGGGCAGTAGCACGTTTTTGGATAACTTTATATTTTAAATTTGTCACTGATAATTGTAAGTTATTATTAAATGTATTATTTTGACAGTGTCAAAAATCTCATTACGTAAGCCAATCATCCATAGTCAGAGGACAAAGTATGAAGATTCACATAAAATCCATTGGCGGCCATTTTGTGTGAACACCTTTAATTCATTTTATGTACGAAAAAGGAATTGCATGGCTAAACTTTACGTTATATATTTGAATTATTACTGCTCCTTTTAGTTTAAATACATTGTCTTTCAATTGGAACCATTAATTTTCATTTTCCTAACATCACCTTATATTCCCCCTAAAAACGTGCTACTGCCCCTTTAAGAGTCGCCATTGTCTGAACAAGAGCTGTTTTCGAAAGCAGCATAAATGGGTACCCAGGGTTGGTTATGTTGAATATGATCTCTTCATATTGTATTTGGCGGTCTATTTCACACTTAAGAGCGGAACTTAGTGGAAATATTTCCAACATAAATACCGTAATTTATCAAAAGTAAACTGTCAATCAATTAATTACATTGTTTGATGAATAAAAAGACGTCTTCTTATTTAATACTCGCATGATATGATGACAAAGACAAAACATTTAATAATGTCATCGTTTTTTCTTCATTAGACCATCATTTTTAGATGAATTTTATTTTCTTTCATCTTTCAATCTCTCAATTATGAATGTACATTATCTGAAGATATGATTAACACGTGATTCTCTTACTTTAAAGACATGAGCGTCAAATCATCTTAAATATCGTCAAGTCATCTGTTTTCAGTCATCATGTGTTTTCGGTCAGTCATTTTGACTCCCTTTTGTGAACATATCCAAAGGGATATCAAAGTACCTTGTGGATTATTTGCAGCAGAGGGTTCATAGGTTCATCTAGGAATAGTCATTTAAAATATAATTTGCTTAAGAAAAAATATTATGGCAAAAACATAAAAAACATCACATTTTAAAGCAAATTTTCTAATACCAATTTTCTATGGGAAAGAAAGTCTTTTAATTTTCAAACCTTGATTTAATAACTGTCCACCTAATTTCCTTGTAATTATTTACATAATGAGATGTCTTGATGTGATAATATATATTGTTACTTGCCATTTTAAAACAAAGTATATCCATCGTTTTCAGTGTTATTTCTTATCAAATTTATTTTCAAAACATTAAAAGTTGTCTCAGTGGTTTTGAATGATTTTCCTAATGTGCACAATACATTTAAAAAATATATGGACAAACTCCAAGAGAAGCCTTTATCAAAGCACCTTAAACTATCAGAACTGATATTCCTGTCAGAGAAATAGTTTGGTCACCCTCTAAACCCAGTGTTTCATGTTTTGGGATTTTTCATTATGAAATATGATGAAGCAAAGTTATTTTTATTTAGAATAATAGTTACTAAAAATATATCAATTAAATAGTTATAGTCAGACTTATGTCAACTTTCTGTGTCATTATGGAACATAAACTTTGAAAAACTGTCCTGCATATTCTAAATAACAGAGGTTCAAGAAAGTGACTGAAAACACATGACACTACTTCCAAATTCAGGATTTTTTCAAAGTTTTGTTAAAAGCATTCTATGTTGTACAAATGTTAAATATAATTGGTTTTCATGAGTTTTTCATTAGATAATATGGCAATAAATGATTAAGAGTAATTTCTCATAAATACTTGTGGTAATTTTTCAAATACAGGTCTTTATTCCTTAACTGACTGAAAACCCATTAGACAAGGATACGTTTATTTTCAGTGTTAGAATAATAAGTTGTCAATGTGAAAATTACATCGTCAAATAGAAATGCATTATTCTGTCTAAGTATTGATGTGTATTCAATAGTACTTAATTCAAATATCGTGTAAGCTATTCATACTTAAATTAGATACGCACAATGTTTCAATAAAACGCACATAGTGAAAACACCAATCTTATTAAAATACGATCTATTTGCTACACTACGCTACGCATGTAGATCTTACAAGGCTCAGTTATAACAGCCGTCAGAGTATACTTTGGCTCAGCCAATCAGCGATTTTGCCCCGTAACTCGGGTTGCTGGTGACGGGTATTCATATCTAATCTTCAAAACTCGAAAAAACGAACATTTCCGACTATTTCTAAATGTCGACAACAAATATTTCCTGTCATGTCCGAATGAATAACTCAAACTGTGCTTTATATCGCTCCTATCAATTTGTTGGTCCAAAATCGTCTAGGTAAATACTTTAATGTTATCATTATAGAAGAAATCACCGTAAACGGGGCAAATTCAAACAGCAAGCTGTAGTTGCTATTTTTGGAACAGTTACGTTATATAAACGTTTCCCTTTAAATCTTATATGAAACGATTCATGTTCATTAAATTCGGTGTATTTTGTATCCAAAAATATACTGACACAAATGAGAAGACCAGAACTGACATAAAAACATTAGATCAAGTCTTGTTGATTTGATATCACACATATTCGATGTACATATGCAAATTAGAAAGAATCTAGTTCTGTCAAATAGTCAAACATTACAAATGAATTAAAGACCTATGCAAATTACCTAACACTGCTTTTTGGGAAATTCGAAAGGTCATAAGTTATCATTTTATCATTTGGGCTGTGCCGATTTACGGTTTAATCTCCTGAATTGTCCTTTAAGAGACGTACGATTTGATTGGTGGATGAAATCTTCCTCACATCAAGCGGTCAAAGGTTACCCTGACGGCTGGACTTACGGGGCCTTGTGAGATCTTTAATCTGCGTGACGTAGTGAAGTAATTAAGATATCATTTTAATGAGATTGTGAAAACACACGATTCTATCAATTAATATAGTAAGTTCCCCAACCACAAAAGGTATGACGAGGATTGAATCATAAATGCAAGTTTTAAACACTTTGTATAAATTCAGACTTAGAAATGTTAACGGTATGCTCCATTCTGATTGGAACTAACAAGGTCATGTGCTCGGTATAAATTTCCATGAACCCTAAATTGCAGGTTATACAAAGTAACTTTCACTAAATGAAGGTTAAACGATATCGTGCCGGAACTATATTCCTCGGTGATTCCCCTGATCTAACAGCCATTCCAGTCTGGCCCCAGTCTTGATGGTCATCACTTGCACTCACTTTATGGAAAAATTATTTCTGTTTATTAGCAGCATTCGCTCTAATGTGATCAAAAGTTGGAAATCAAATTATTACTCGTAAGATAAGACTCGTAAGATAAACTTTAGCATAGCTGGCTTCGCAAGCTTGCCAGTTATACAAGTTTATCTTATAAGTTTCAAATTCATGTAGGTTATAACCGTGTGAAAAACCATATTATGACATTTATTTCTTAAATAATTTCATTTCAAACTATTTATCATTCGTTAATAACCATAACAATCAAATTATCTAATAAAACTATATCTTCCTGTCAAAGAAGATTTGCAATCTCATTAAAATGATATCTTAATTGCTTCACTACGTCACGCAGATTAAAGATCTCACAAGGCCCCGTAAGTCCAGCCGTCAGGGTAACCTTTGACCGCTTGATGTGAGGAAGATTTCATCCACCAATCAAATCGTACGTCTCTTAAAGGACAATTCAGGAGATTAAACCGTAAATCGGCACAGCCCAAATGATAAAATGATAACTTATGACCTTTCGAATTTCCCAAAAAGCAGTGTTAGGTAATTTTCATAGGTCGTAAATTCATTTGTAATGTTTGACTATTTGACAGAACTAGATTCTTTCTAATTTGCATATGTACATCGAATATGTGTGATATCAAATCAACAAGACTTGATCTAATGTTTTTATGTCAGTTCTGGTCTTCTCATTTGTGTCAGTATATTTTTGGATACAAAATACACCGAATTTAATGAACATGAATCGTTTCATATAAGATTTAAAGGGAAACGTTTATATAACGTAACTGTTCCAAAAATAGCAACTACAGCTTGCTGTTTGAATTTGCCCCGTTTACGGTGATTTCTTCTATAATGATAACATTAATGTATTTACCTAGACGATTTTGGACCAAAAAATTGATAGGAGCGATATAAAGCACAGTTTGAGTTATTCATTCGGACATGACAGGAAATATTTGTTGTCGACATTTAGAAATAGTCGGAAATGTTCGTTTTTTCGAGTTTTGAAGATTAGATATGAATACCCGTCACCAGCAACCCGAGTTACGGGGCAAAGTCGCTGATTGGCTGAGCCAAAGTATCTAATGTTTTTATGTCAGTTCTGGTCTTCTCATTTGTGTCAGTATATTTTTGGATACAAAATACACCGAATTTAATGAACATGAATCGTTTCATATAAGATTTAAAGGGAAACGTTTATATAACGTAACTGTTCCAAAAATAGCATCTACAGCTTGCTGTTTGAATTTGCCCCGTTTACGGTGATTTCTTCTATAATGATAACATTAAAGTATTTACCTAGACGATTTTGGACCAAAAAATTGATAGGAGCGATATAAAGCACAGTTTGAGTTATTCATTCGGACATGACAGGAAATATTTGTTGTCGACATTTAGAAATAGTCGGAAATGTTCGTTTTTTCGAGTTTTGAAGATTAGATATGAATACCCGTCACCAGCAACCCGAGTTACGGGGCAAAGTCGCTGATTGGCTGAGCCAAAGTATACTCTGACGGCTGTTATAACTGAGCCTTGTAAGATCTACATGCGTAGCGTAGTGTAGCAAATAGATCGTATTTTAATAAGATTGAGAAGATTTGTTTGTTTGTTTGTTTGTTTGTTTGTTCGTCTGTTCGTTTGTTCTGTACAAATGAACGTCATGTCTTGGTAAATGTCCATTAATTACATGTATATGCAAATGAGATATCTGTTATTTTTTTAAATGAACAGCTGAATGTGAAAGTATTAACGCTTTTGATGATGGTCAAAAATTTAATCCAGCCCAAACGTATGTTTTACTGCTGCCAAAACCTTTACTCTTTCTAAACGTAAATCTTACGTATATCAATTAGATTAGAGCTCTATAGTAATGTATTTATCCTGATTCATGTGCAAATCATTATCTTGAGATATATATATATATTTTTACCATGTCTATGTCATTTTCTCATGTACCACCGATGGTGGTTTTTCGGGAATAAAATTGATTGATTGATTGATTGAGACTGAGATAAGCTATCTGTCTCTTTGTCCCTATTTCCTCTAATAAGCGCCCGAGCGCTTATTTTTTCAGCACCCATTTACCAACCCCTCCCCCCGGCGCTCATTAGAGGTCAGGCGCTTATTGGAGACCCGGTGCTTATTTCTTTCATAGAAAATCTAAGTTTTAAACCGTCTTTTACAATGGATACCTGTAAAATGTCTACTGAGGGAGCATTTATCAAATGGTTAGGACCCGGCGCTTATTAGATACCGGGCGCTTATTTTCTCAACTACCAATGACCCATGCAGACGCTTATTAGAGGCCCGGCGCTAAACGTAATGATGTGACTTTTATTGCTACCACGGGTAGCTCTGTTGTTGATTTGTGCTTAGTTCCATATGAATCTTTATACAAGTTTTCTAGTTTTGAAGTTATACGGCCAAGTCTGTTAGCGCAGCAAGCAGGTTGTGTTGGGGTGTATGATGCAAGTGAGATTCTCAAGATTGACCACTCTCTGATCAGGTGGGAGATGGACCTGGTGACGACGGTGAACACGGAGGAGAGCGATGTAGGATGGTATGATAAAGTAATAACTGACAATGTGCCTCGTCATTTTGGAAGTTCAAGTGAATACTCAGATAAACTAGAGTACATAATAAGGGAGTGTGAACAGAGTGATAAGGATAAAGAAAACATAAATTATGCATACTCAGATTTCGTCGATGCAATAAAGACAGAAATGCAGAAAATACTACCATCTAAAAGAATATTTTTGAGTAGTTCATGCAAGGGGAACAAGAAACGCAGAAGGAGACAGCCGTGGTGGAATGAGGAGCTGAGTTCTCTATGGAACCATATGTGTGAGGCGGAGAAGGCTTGGTGTAAGTGTAAAGGTGTAAAGAAAGCTAGTTTAAAACATGTGTATGTGTATAGAAGAAAGTTATTCGATAAATGTGTTCAGCAAGCAAAAAGATTGCATCTTTTAAATATTCACAAAGACTTGGAAAATATGTGCGATGAGAATGCAAGTGAATTTTGGAAGAGAATAGGTCGTGTCGGAGTCGGAATGGAGAGACGAAAGTGTATTCCCATGGAAGTTATACAACCAGATGGAACAGTTAGTAGAGATGAGCAGGTCGTTTTAGATAGGCGGAGGAAAGACTATCAGACACTTTTAAATGGCAATGAGTGTGCCACTGTTAGGGAGACAGGTGACGACATAGGTGTAATAAATGACGTCACTGCCCTTAGTGATGACATTACCATGGACGAAGTCATGCGAGCGGTAAGAAGGGCAAAGAATGGGAAGTCACCTGGAGTTGACGAAATACCTACAGAAGTTTTAAAAAACGAAAACACCATCGGCTTTTTACACCGTCTTTTTAATATCTGTTTTAACTCAAGACATCTTCCAGATTTATGGTGCCAAAATCTTATAAATCCAATTCCAAAGTCTTCTGATGCTGACCCGAAAGACCCCCTAAGTTATAGAGGTATCACTCTTGCACCTACAACTTACAAGCTTTATTGTGGTGTTTTGAATGAGAGACTTACATGTTGGGCGGAACAAAATGACATCATCAGAGATGAACAAAATGGATTCCGGAAAGGTCGCTCTACGACAGATCATATATCAACACTAACAAGCATTATTGAAACAAGAAAATCCATGAAAAAATCGACTTTTATTGCTTTTATAGATTTTAAAAAGGCTTACGATGGGATAGATCGTGAAATATTATGGAACAAGCTACGCAACCATGGAATAGACAATAAGATGTGCGATGCGATTAAAAGTCTATATCGTAATGTACAGTGCAGTGTTAGACTCAATGGGAAGAAGACAGAGTGGTTTCCAGTTACAAGAGGATTAAAACAAGGCTGCCTCTTATCACCACTCCTTTTAATCTATACATAAATGATTTAATTGTAAAAATAAGCTCTATTAAAGGTATAACAGTTAATGAAGAAAACATCAGTATTCTCGCCTACGCCGACGATGTTGTTCTCCTCGCTGAAAGTGACAAGGACTTAAACAACTTACTAAGTGCTGTAAATACCTGGTGTGAAGAAAACAGAATGAATGTTAACAGTGACAAATCGAACATTATACATTTTAGAGGAAAGACGGTAGCGAGGACAAGCTCAACTTTTAACTGTGGGGATAAAGTACTGGCACTGACAGATTCTTACAACTATCTCGGCGTGCTAATAACTGAACATTTGGATTATTCTTTGATGGCAAAGTCAGCTGCAAAATCTGCCAGTAGAGCCCTGGGTCTTTTAATCACAAAGTTTAAATGCCTCGGAGGAATGCCATTTAGAGTATATAGTAAACTTTTTGACTCTACCGTATGGTCTACGCTCAACTATGGTGCAGCGATATGGGGAACGACAGTCCACTCCTGTATTAAAGCAGTACAGCACAGAGCCATCCGTTTCTTTCTTGGTTTGGGAAAGTATGCCCCCAACTTGGCTATCACAGGTGATGTAGGTTGGACGCCCCCGGAGACAAGACAATGGGTCAGTGTGACCCGGCTATGGGACCGATTAAACAACATGGCAGAGTGGCGGCTAAATAAGAAGATCTTTTTATGGGCAAATGAAATGGCTCTCTCAAAGAAGAAACGTAACTGGATTTTTAGACTTAATGACTTTTTCAAGAAAAACAACTTACAGCATCTACTCAACACAAATATGAGAACAGAAAAGAAACTCCTAGTAAACACAGTGGAGGAAACCTTGTTTTCGAGGTACACGGTCAAGTGGAACGAATCACTAAATGGAGAGGACAACAGAAAACTTCGAACGTATAGGACTTTTAAACAACAATATGGATGCGAAAAATATGTAACTGTTAACATGCCAAGGAAACATCGTAGTGCGCTATCTAAGTTTAGATGTGGTGTGGCACCTTTGAAGATAGAGACGGGCCGATATGAGAACACCCCTGTCGAGAATAGACTATGCTTCAACTGTTCTGACTGCGTTGAGGATGAAGCACACGTTCTGCTAAACTGTCCCCTATATACACACCTTACAAGTGATCTTTTAAAGCTCTGTTGTGATAAATTTCCCTGTTTTAAACAGTTTACAATCTCTTATCAACTTGCTCTTATTTTTACATGTGAAGAGTTTACTTATATTTTAGCCAAAACCTGTTGTAACATCTTAGAATATAGGCGTGTTTTACTGTATAAATAATTTTATGGTTCTTCTTTTACATATGTATACCTAATTTATGTATTTATCGATGTTTTTTAATGTATCGAGTGTCTATAGTCTTTTAAAATGTTTTATCATCTCTCATAAATCGCTTGGCGATTGGTCGCTTTTATACATCGCAATATTATTTTATGTATTTATATTTGTGCGAGTGAGATGTAAATAAACAATTCTGTCTGTCTGTCTGTCTTATTAGAGACCCGGCGCTTATTAAAGGAAATACGATACACTTCATAAGACGATATATTATTTCAAAACTATTTATAATTCCATATAAGGAACATAATCTAATGAAAAGACATCAAATTACACGGTTCACTGCCAACCAGGTATTATAATACTGTTACCTGGTAGGTAACAAGAAACGCCCACAACAATTACCTGTGGCGTTCATTACAGCGCCAACACGCTTTTCAACAGTAGGTATGATATAATGAGCAAACCACTCGCCTTGTTACTAAAGGTATTCTAAACAAGCCCCGTTCATGTTATATTTGGCTGCAGTTTATATCCTATGTAGACTGAAGTCAAAGAAGAAAATGCACCGCTCGTTCAAGTCATAGTTGATTATGTTGGATGTAAGGCACAAACCACCTTAATAGTAGATGTGCCCCTTGCCTTATCTAGTCCTTCACGGCTTCAAAACAAACTATCATACACTGTAATTCATAGCATCAGAGATTGCAAATCCCTTTGAATTCAGAGAATGATAATATTTACTTTAGTAATTATAACCACTAGTAGGAGGATCAGTGATAGAACTGGCATTCCCCCAACTGAGATTACGAGATAAACCCACATGTGTATTCATTGCTTATCTCTGCTAGTGTATAGTCAAGTAAATAAGCCTTTTGTACTCAACATCTGACAACAATCCCGAAAAAAATCTTCCCTCAAAAGAACAACGTCACATTATTTGGAGACGAGGATCATGTTGACAGCGAGAAAAAAACATAAAACTAACAAAGAAGGAGATAGCACGTAACCCTGTTATGATTTATGTATTAAGAATCGAGGCGGTAAAGAGCGACCTTGTCGTAACCAACGAAAATAAAAGGGGATAAATAACTTCCCTGTCATGACCCTCTGGGCGAACTCAACTTTGCAGGGAATTAAACTATAGTCTTTTGTCCTTGCCTTTGAAACTGATAGCAATATTAAATGCATTTACGAGAGATAAGTAGGTAGATTGTTATAAATGCTTTTCTTTTTCATTCAATTGGGTAATAAATTACAAAGGTCGAGTGTTATTTTTGTAGTTAAAATTACTATATTGATGAACAACTGAATGCATACAATCACTCAAGGGATATGAATTTTGCTCCTAATTAAAATAAATTTAACAGATAATAATATAAAGAAAAATAATTATATTCAAAGATTGATTTCAAACAATATATATAAAATTCATGTGGTAAAAAACCTTGACGATGATTCAAGTTCATGGCAATTATGTATGTTTCTAAAACAATATTCATGAAACGATCATGTCATAGTTATCAAATCTAAGCCAATGTGCTATATTCAAGATGAATGAAGACCTTCCGATGGTTTCAATTTCCCACTATAATGGCTACAGGTAATGTATTCAACAAGTAGTTAAATAGGTCCAGCGCGCAATTCATGAGGGTTTCGGTTTTCAATCGGATATCAAATTGATTTTTCGTTTTTACGAATGATAATGAAAAATATGATACTTTCGTTTTAAAGTCGCTAATGCAATACAATTAGATTTCGTCGCTGTTTGGAAAACATGCGTACAAATTTGTGAAGGTTTTTAATAATCAAATCGATTATTCATATTATGTGAATCAATTAATCTACCTATGTCATTTAATACATTTAAATGGTCTTTTTTAACGTTTTTTTACGTTTTGTTGTTTTTCAGACTGCAATGCCACTATTAAGCTATATTTCATTACTTATCATGACACTAGACCCATTGGTAATTAAAGCGTATCTCTGCCTAAATGCCAATATGAAAACAAAAATAATTGTTCTTTCCTCATTGGTTTGGTAAAATGACATAAAAGACGTATTTTCTCATTGAATCATGCCCTTGTACCCGTTTGAACATTTTGGCAATGAAGCCAATTTATAATATTTTATTGTTTTGATTAAACGTTGCATGGACAAGGTATAGTTTTCTAAAACCTTTTAGTAGCCAATTGGAATAGGGTTTCTCTAATGAAAGAAACCAGGGTAGTAGGAGATACTTTCATCTAGTAGACTAATTAATAATCTAGTAGACTTATTGATAAACCAGTGGACATATTAATAATCTACTTGACATATCAATAAACAGACGACAATCAACTACATGTATATGTTTACTTGACACGGCGATTCACCTTCGAATTAAATGTCCTTGTCATCAGCAGACGACACTGCTGTCATCACAGATTCTCCCAACAAACAGACGTAAACAGTTTCAAAGGAATTCATAAGTAGACGACACTTCATCGTTGTTGAGGGAGAGGAAGAGAGAGATAGAGAGAAAGAGAGAGACAGAGAGAGAGTGTGTGAGTGTGAGAGATAGAGACAGACACATAAAGTCTGAGAGAGACAGAGAGGAAGAGAAAGAGTGTGAGTGTGAGGGAGATAGAGAGAGAGAGACAGACTCATAGGGTGTGAGAGAGGCAGAGAGGAAGAGAAAGAGTGTGAGTGTGAGGGAGATAGAGAGAGAGAGACAGACTCATAGGGTGTGAGAGAGGCAGAGAGGAAGAGAGAGACAAAGAGTGTGAGAGAGACAGAGATAGACACATAGAGTCTGAGGGAGAGGAAGAGAGATATAGAGAGAAAGAGAGAGACAGAGAAGGAGTGTGTAGGTGTGAGAGAGATAGAGACAGACACATAAAGTCTCAGAGAGGCAGAGAGAAAGAGAGAGACAGAGAGAAAGAGAGAGACAGAGAGTGTGTGTGTGAGTGTGAGATAGATAGAGACAGACACATAAAGCATGAGAGAGGCAGAGAGAAAGAGAGAGAACGCAGAAAGAGAGACATGCAGAAAGAGAGACATGGAGAAAGAGGGAGATAGAGAGAGTGTGAGTGTGAGAGAGACAGAGAGGAAGAGATAGAAAGAGAGTGTGAGTGTGAGTGTGAAAGAGATAGAGACAGACACATCAAGTCTGAGAGAGGCAGAGAGGAAAAGAGAGATACAGAGAGAGAGAGAGTGTGAGAGAGATAGAGATAGACAGATAGAGTCTGAGAGAGACAGTGAGGAAGAGAGAGATAGAGAGAGGGTGAGAGTATAGGATAGATAGAGGGAGTAGGAGATAGGGAAAGACGAAGAGAGAAAATTAAGGGATTAGAGTGCGAGAGAGAGAGGGGAGAGAGAAAGGAAAAGCAGGTGGAGGAAGAGAGTAACAGAGGGGGAACAGAGAGGGAGAGAGTGAGAGGGGAACGATAGTGACAGATCAAGCGACATGAGAACAGATGAGAGAGGGAGAGAATGAACCAGGGAAGCATGGAGAGACACAAGGAGAGATGGGGAGAGAGAAGAAGATAGAGCAAAGTAAGGAATTAAAAGAGTGAGAAGGAAGGAGCTGATATTGCAGGGAGAAGTTGATAATGAAATAAATTTTCCAAATGAGGGAATATGTATCATAATGAACTATTTTTAACCCGTAACACATTCATAAACAACAAAACTACACACACTTTTAAAAGAGATCCACAACTATAAGCAGGAGATACTGCCCTTGTGTCAAAACCGGGAAACGTTTCTGTCCACAAGCAGACGATAAAATCCACCATCTTGACAAAGTGATTGATAACTTTCAACGCTAAACAGACGAGACACGCCAGTTGAAACCTGACAATGAAATTCTCTTTGGGGAAATACCTATCATGTGGATAGCAAACTACAACCACAGAGCTACAACTATTGCTACTTTGCGCCGTGAAATTGGAGCCCTTTGCTGGGGACGTACTGGCGGCTGTTGAAAGGTATGCACATGCCTACACGTTTAGAGAATGTACATGCACGCGCCTTCTTCATAAGCAGCTTGGTAACAGTCTGGAGTAAATATTCCCCCAAGGACACGGTTTCTACTTTCGGCAGTGTTCTCTGAGTGATGCATCTTCATGTAACAGGCAGTGTAGATATATAGTGGGTGCTTCACTGCGGAGCAGGCGACGTAACGATAATGGTATGTGGTAATACATGAATAGACACAGACCTGTTTTTCGTACATCTGATGTGGAATTTACCGGTGCTCTATGTCAGTGCATGTTAAGAGCAAAGGGGTAATATGTTTCTTTGGACGTTGTTTTGATTTCTATGTTTCGCTCCTGTCGTATTTAAAGTGCAATGTACAAATGTGGCTCATTCTAGTGTTTTGAATGCATGCAGGTGATAAATGAATAAATAGAGACTGTCACTTGAGGAAGTGTGTCATATGACTTTTACAAAATGAGCGTGTTTTTTTCTATTACCCGAGCGAAAGCAAGTGTATACATAACTTGTACTCGAGCCCCATAAACGTCATATGACACTCTTAATAATTTCTTTATAACCGATTCGACAGAAAACGACCTGCTCCCCTTTTGACGGCCGGCTATATTGACGACATGAATAATAATGTTATGACCTCATAGACGAAACAATACGGGAAGACGCTCTACAACAAACGTTGCTAGGCAAAAGTGACATGTGCACATGTGCACATGTTGACAATATGTCACTCCTTATTCTCAATCCTATGTATAAAACTCTTCTTAAAATCTTTGATTGGTATTTAGAAGTTGGCGACGACTAAATATTCACTTCAAAAACTAATTTTTTACTTTTCAGTGTCACCTTTCAAACAATTTCTGTATCTTTGTCAATATACATAAAATGTGTACTTATTCTTGTCCTTTTGGTTATGGAATAGTATTGATATTTTCATTTTTATTCATTATTCCTTTCATTTATGGAATATATCACTATGCATACCTATCAGAAAATGATATCTTGGAGATGTTCCTTGCATGATAGAAGAGGTGCGATTTCAGCGCCGACATGAATAATGTTGTTATTCATAATTTCATCATATTAGATAACCATAAGATACAATGTAAATAATAACTTGCATGTTTTATACTGATACTGAAAGGAGGGAAATTGTCTTGTTTATATATTATAATATATTATAACATGGTATGTATTCATATTTATAAATGCTAAATATTCATGCTATTGGAAATGATCGATATATTCATTAATGATATCGTGCTTAGTTGAAAATAAGTACTATTCTTTCTTTACTGGTAAGTTCCAATTTCCTATACCGGTTCTATCTCCAATTTTCTATACCGGTTCTATCTCCAATTTCCTATACCGGCTCTATCTCCAATTTCCTATACCGGTTCTATCTCCAATTTCCTATACCGGCTCTATCTCCAATTTCCTATACCGGCTCCAATTATGGAGTTCATGATGATCTTTGTCATTTCAAACCATCGTCTTAGGAGTATGAATTGCATGATTTTTTAGGCTGTGATATATCTACATGTATATATAATCTTTCTATATCAAAAATATATTTCAACAATCAACTTCTGCACGAAAAGATGGCTTACATAAAGGATCAATCACGTATAAATTTCACATATTTTACTACCGAAAGTTTTATCAACCAGTTGCACTTCATGAATGATTGCATTCGTTCCACGAATTTCCACATTCGTGACATGTATATTCACGTGCACCAATTAAAGGGGCAGTAGCACGTTTTTTGATAATTTTATATCTTAAATTTTCCACTGATAATTGTAAGTTAATGTTAAATGTATTATTTTGACAGTGTCAAAAATCTCATTACAAAAGTCAATCATCCATACTCAGAGGACAAAGTATGAAGATTCACATAAAATCCATTGGCGGCCATTTTGTGTGAACACCTTTAATTCATTTAGTGTAAGAAAAAGAAATCGCATGGCTAAACTCTACGTTATGTATTTGAATTATTAATGTTGTTCCATTTAGTTTAAATACATTGTCTCTCAATTGGAACCATTAATTTTCATTTCCCTGACATCACCTTATATTCCACCTAAAACGTGCTACTGCCCCTTTAATATTTGCAGTTGAATGATTACACCCTATATAAGTTTTTATTTTTAAAAGTAATATCCCTTAATCGGTTTCAAAGATAAATATATATTTGGCTGCAACTGGAACTTGAATTTTGTGGACGTTCAAAACGTAGGTGTTACTATAAAACAAATGACATATTTATAAACAACGAATGTCATTTAAAGTTTACTTAGTACGGTGATGCCTTTCTATGGGGCTTTCGGTTCGTATATATTTGCTATATATGCTCTAAAATGACTTACTTTCTGTTTCGGCAAAGAACTGTAAAAACATGTATACCACCGCATATCGTGCATATTTAACTATGATGCTGATAGTTAAAGAGACACAGAGTATGTTGATAGGATCACATATGTCAAATTTGAAATCGATGTTATTACATCGGGAACCACTAACTGTTACTGAAAATAACAAGTTAAAGTTCAATCAGTACATAAGAGCGAAAAAAACGGCTATTCAACGTCGGGAATTTGATCGAAAACCGGACAATGTGGCTCGAGTGGCGCGCAAATTCGCCAAACGTAATTTGAAACCTTGTCATAAGCTGACAGGAAGATATTTTCGATTCGATAGTGTTTATTAGGTATTGTAACTAATAGGTAGATTAATTGGATGCATAATTTCGAATATTGAACGTATTTGAGATGTTTTCTTGATTTTTCCATAAAATCAAGCATTTTAGAGATATTATGCATAAATGGATATATTTGCAAGTCCAGTGATGAGATATGAACTTCAATCAGCATATTAGATATTTAGTAGCTTATCAAAACCAAATAAAATTTTAAGAAAGATACACTGTGTAACTGTTTAAAGAATGTGTATGAAAAAGAAGCCCATACACAGTCTAGATCATCATTCACGTAAGCTTACTTGCTTTCAAATTGATCTTGACATTTATAGATATTAATTTCCATACAGAAATGATTTCAGTTTTCAACGGCATCCAAAATTACTATTTCAAAACTCATATGGTAGTGACTTCTTTACCTTTTTGCTAAATTTTCTGTAGTATATCTAATTTATGTGTTTAGTTCTGCGAAACCGATTTTAAAAATCAGGTTGTGTAAATGAGATAAGTAAATGTTTTTAAGCCAATGTATGTCTATGTTTTTCCAACCCTTTTCCTCCATCTGTGTAATTGGGACGATTAGAATCATTGAGTAACTAGATTACTTATATATCACCACTATTTGAGTGGTTTATGGTAAATGTCAGACACCATAATATCGCATTTCCGTTTTCACTTTCCTGTTGTTTGTTTAATGTAAGTGACATTGTTACGTAGATGGACTAATTCATTCAAAGTGGACAACGTTTGTCAAATATTTGCACATTCTGAATAATGTTTAGTTAATAGGGTTGAAATAATTTGAAAATGGAAATAGTGCATGTTTTTTTAAATTAAGAATACGATCTTCATGACTGGTTCAATAACACATAAAGTTTAGGTTAAACAGAGTTTATTTGACAAATCTTCAAAAAATAAAATATAAATATTGCAATAGTTCTTAAAATTAATAATTATTTGAACTGCAAAATTGGTTAACAAAAGGTGAAATCCTGAATGATAATAAGTTAATAAATGTGACACTGGTGAGATTAAAATTCATTTTAAACATATTTATCATCTAATCAAATGCAGATAATTCCTTTAAAGGCTTGTGTGTCCTTTTCCTTCCTCGTGTCAAAGGTTAAAGGTCAGGCGTCACGGAAGGAACTCATGTCGACAAGGAATAAACAAGTTGAAGAATATTCATCTCAGGTTTAGATGACAATCATGGATGATTGATGTACTTGTCGGACCGTAGCACACTGTATTATTCGAGGCACATATTCTATTCCACTCTGATACTGGCCATACGGTCTTACAGTGATACATGAAACACGTGGGTACTAAGGTTTATTTAATAAATTTTCTGTGTATAGATTATTGAATTATTGCTTAAATTTTATAAATTGAGGATCTTGGTTTTTTTAAACACATCGGTACTAAGGTTTGAACGTTTTGTATATATATGCTTAAATTATCCATTGTTTCATTTTGATCATTAATCTGTAAAAATCAGTATACAAATGCTTAAATTTGATAAATTAAGGATATTGGGTTTTTTAACACATCGGTACTAAGGTTCGAACTTTTCTGTATATATATGCTTGAATTATCCATTGTTTCATTTTGATCATTAATTTGTAAAAATCAGTATAAAAATGCTTAAATTTGATAAATTAGGGATCTTGGTTTTTTTTTAAACACATCGGTACTATGGTTTGAACTTTTCTGTATGTATATGCTTGAATTATCCACTGTTTCATTTTGATCATTAATCTGTAAAAATCAGTATACAAATGCTTAAATTTGATAAATTGAGGATATTGGGTTTTTTAAACACATCGGTACTAAGGTTTGAACTTTTCTGTATATATATGCTTGAATTATCTATTGTTTCATTTTGATCATTAATCTGTAAAAATCAGTATACAAATGCTTAAACTTGATAAATTAAGTATATTGGGTTTTTTAACACATCGGTACTAAGGTTTGAACTTTTCTGTATATATATGCTTGAATTTTCCACTGTTTCATTTTGATCATTAATCTGTAAAAATCAGTATACAAATGCTTAAATTTGATAAGTTAGGGATATTGTTTTTTTTTAAACACATCGGTACTAAGGTTTGAACTTTTCTGTATATATATGCTTGAATTATCCATTGTTTCATTTTGATCATTAATCTGTAAAAATCAGTATACAAATGCTTAAATTTGATAAATTGAGGATATTGGGTTTTTTAAACACATCGGTACTAAGGTTTGAACTTTTCTGTATATATATGCTTGAATTATCTATTGTTTCATTTTGATCATTAATCTGTAAAAATCAGTATACAAATGCTTAAACTTGATAAATTAAGAATATTGGGTTTTTTAACACATCGGTACTAAGGTTTGAACTGTTCTGTATATATATGCTTGAATTATCCACTGTTTCATTTTGATCATTAATCTGTAAAAATCAGTATACAAATGCTTAAATTTGATAAATTATAGGGATATTGGTTTTTTTTAAACACATCGGTACTAAGGTTTGAACTTTTCTGTATATATATATGCTTGAATTATCCATTGTTTCATTTTGATCATTAATCTGTAAAAATCAGTATACAAATGCTTAAATTTGATAAATTAGGGATCTTGGGTTTTTTTAAACACATCGGTACTAAGGTTTGAACTTTTCTGTATATATATATGCTTGAATTATCCATTGTTTCATTTTGATCATTAATCTGTAAAAATCAGAATACAAATGCTTAAATTTGATAAATTAGGGATCTTGGTTTTTTTTAAACACATCGGTACTAAGGTTTGAACTTTTCTGTATATATATATGCTTGAATTATCCATTGTTTCATTTTGATCATTAATCTGTAAAAATCAGAATACAAATGCTTAAATTTGATAAATTAGGGATCTTGGTTTTTTTTAAACACATCGGTACTAAGGTTTGAACTTTTCTGTATATATATATGCTTGAATTATCCATTGTTTCATTTTGATCATTAATCTGTAAAAATCAGAATACAAATGCTTAAATTTTATAAATTGAGGATCTTGGTTTTTTTAAACACATCGGTACTAAGGTTTGAACGTTTTGTATATATATGCTTAAATTATCCATTGTTTCATTTTGATCATTAATCTGTAAAAATCAGTATACAAATGCTTAAATTTGATAAATTAAGGATATTGGGTTTTTTAACACATCGGTACTAAGGTTCGAACTTTTCTGTATATATATGCTTGAATTATCCATTGTTTCATTTTGATCATTAATTTGTAAAAATCAGTATACAAATGCTTAAATTTGATAAATTAGGGATCTTGGGTTTTTTTTAAACACATCGGTACTAAGGTTTGAACTTTTCTGTATGTATATGCTTGAATTATCCACTGTTTCATTTTGATCATTAATCTGTAAAAATCAGTATACAAATGCTTAAATTTGATAAATTGAGGATATTGGGTTTTTTAAACACATCGGTACTAAGGTTTGAACTTTTCTGTATATATATGCTTGAATTATCTATTGTTTCATTTTGATCATTAATCTGTAAAAATCAGTATACAAATGCTTAAACTTGATAAATTAAGTATATTGGGTTTTTTAACACATCGGTACTAAGGTTTGAACTTTTCTGTATATATATGCTTGAATTTTCCACTGTTTCATTTTGATCATTAATCTGTAAAAATCAGTATACAAATGCTTAAATTTGATAAGTTAGGGATATTGTTTTTTTTTAAACACATCGGTACTAAGGTTTGAACTTTTCTGTATATATATGCTTGAATTATCCATTGTTTCATTTTGATCATTAATCTGTAAAAATCAGTATACAAATGCTTAAATTTGATAAATTGAGGATATTGGGTTTTTTAAACACATCGGTACTAAGGTTTGAACTTTTCTGTATATATATGCTTGAATTATCTATTGTTTCATTTTGATCATTAATCTGTAAAAATCAGTATACAAATGCTTAAATTTGATAAATTAGGGATCTTGGTTTTTTTTAAACACATCGGTACTAAGGTTTGAACTTTTCTGTATATATATGCTTGAATTATCCATTGTTTCATTTTGATCATTAATCTGTAAAAATCAGTATACAAATGCTTAAATTTGATAAATTATAGGGATATTGGGTTTTTTTAAACACATCGGTACTAAGGTTTGAACTTTTCTGTATATATATATGCTTGAATTATCCATTGTTTCATTTTGATCATTAATCTGTAAAAATCAGTATACAAATGCTTAAATTTGATAAATTAGGGATCTTGGGTTTTTTTAAACACATCGGTACTAAGGTTTGAACTTTTCTGTATATATATATGCTTGAATTATCCATTGTTTCATTTTGATCATTAATCTGTAAAAATCAGAATACAAATGCTTAAATTTGATAAATTAGGGATCTTGGTTTTTTTTAAACACATCGGTACTAAGGTTTGAACTTTTCTGTATATATATATGCTTGAATTATCCATTGTTTCATTTTGATCATTAATCTGTAAAAATCAGAATACAAATGCTTAAATTTGATAAATTAGGGATCTTGGTTTTTTTTAAACACATCGGTACTAAGGTTTGAACTTTTCTGTATATATATGCTTGAATTATCCATTGTTTCATTTTGATCATTAATCTGAAAAATCAGTATACAAATGCTTAAATTTGATAAATTAGGGATCTTGGTTTTTTTTAAACACATCGGTACTAAGGTTTGAACTTTTCTGTATATATATGCTTAAATTATCCATTGTTTCATTTTGATCATTAATTTGTAAAAATCAGTATACAAATGCTTAAATTTGATAAATTAGGGATATTGTTTTTTTTTAAACACATCGGTACTAAGGTTTGAACTTTTCTGTATATATATGCTTGAATTATCCATTGTTTCATTTTGATCATTAATCTGTAAAAATCAGTATACAAATGCTTAAATTTGATAAATTAGGGATCTTGGTTTTTTTAAACACATCGGTACTAAGGTTTGAATTTTTCTGTGTACCACAATGCTTAAATATACATTATATTGCTTCATTGAGTTCACATTATCTGTGAAGAAACAAACGAATGCTTGAATTTGGTTTATCGAAGATAGATTTCTATGAGGATTTTTTAAACAAGCGGTATTTTTTAAATATTACATTTCTTAATTAAGGTCACATAATATAATTTTTATAATTTTTATGAATGCTTGAATATGGTTAACGGAGGATGGACGTCTCTAGAAAAAAATCAGTGCATGGGTACTCAGGTTTCTTTAATCAATCTTCTCTGTATAAATGCTAAATGGTACAGTAGTAGTCTATTGACTTGCTTCATACTTAATAAATGTCTTCAAAGACAAACATTTACTTCATGTTGATATATAAATAATTTTTTGATACAATGTGCTTTTCTTTGGTCCGAATTCGACAAAACACAGAGGAAATGCAATGTTTCTAGAGAAGTATTTCATTGAAATTCCGATCATTCGATTCATCCATCTTATTGATTACATTTAATGTCACATGCAAAACCAGAATAATTTAAATCTTTATCCAATACAATGTGCTATTCTTTGGTCCGAATTCGACAAAACACAAAGGAAATGCAATGTTTCTAGAGAAGTATTTCATTGAAATTCCGATCCTTCGATTCATCCATCTTCTTTACATTTAATGTCACATGCATCACCAGAATAGTTTACATCTTTATTCAATACAGCAATAACAAAATATACTTACAGTACCTAATTTCAATCTACAACAGTCTTACATTAACTAGGAACATGAAGTTCCATCTTATTTCAAGGTATGAAAGGTATTACTTATATGTCTTACTTCAAAAGGGTTGTATATTTACTTTAAACAGGTGTTTCACTGGTTATTGCTCTACTAATGTGATTGCATCTATCAACAGGTAACAACAGGTGTCCCTTTGGGGTTTTTTTACATCCCTTTGTAATACATGTTTATATTTGCATGTGCTGGAAACGAATGTTGACTTAATCATTGGACTTTTTGTATCATAATAATAGAACAAGTCTTTTATATATTTAATTAAGTTAAATTGAATTATTTAAGGAAATGTAAAAAACAGCCATGCTCCTTGCATACTGGATGTAAATGAATCTGATAATGGCAACTGAAAATCGTTTATTGGGTGATGCAAATTTCACAAATATAAAACAACCAGTTTTTCTTTGGAACTAATCAAATTCAATTTGAATCAATGTAAATGTTTACAATATGGAAATATTGTTTAGAATTTAAGTTCTTTTTAGGTAATTTGGCAAGGTTTGAACAAGATATTGTGAAATGTTTTGAAAACTGTTTTTTCACGAAGGATAGGGACAGAAAAATTTACAAACATTCTGATTACCCGTGATAGTTCATATTGTATCACAAAAACTGACAAACATTATATGATGATAGACAAACAGACAGATGAATCATGATTGTTCACATTGTATTATGAAATAATGAAAACATTTCTGATTCATCATGATTGTTCACATTGTGTTATGATACACTGAAAACATTCTTATAACCCGTAATAGTTCACATTGCAACACGAAAGACTAACAAACATATTGAATACTCATGATTGTAATATGACAGACTGACAAACATTCTGATTACTCATGATTGTTCACATTGTATGACAGACAGACTGAAAAACATTCTGATTACTTATTATTGTTCATACTGTATGATGAAAGACAGACGGACAAACATTCTGATTACTTATCATTGTTCATATTGTATGATGACAGACAGACTGACAAACATTCTGATTACTCATTATTGTTCATACTGTATGATGAAAGACAAACGGACAAACATTCTGATTACTTATTATTGTTCAAAATGTATGATGACAGACAGACTGAAAAACATTCTGATTACTTATTATTGTTCATACTATATGATGAAAGACAGACAGACAAACATTCTGATTACTTATCATTGTTCATACTGTATGATGACAGACAAACGGACAAACATTCTGATTACTTATTATTGTTCAAAATGTATGATGACAGACAGACTGAAAAACATTCTGATTACTTATTATTGTTCATACTGTATGATGAAAGACAGACGGACAAACATTCTGATTACTTATCATTGTTCGCATTGTATGATGACAGACAGACTGACAAACATTCTGATTACTTATTATTGTTCATACTGTATGATGAAAGACAGACAGACAAACATTCTGATTACTTATCATTGTTCATACTGTATGATGACAGACAAACGGACAAACATTCTGATTACTTATTATTGTTCAAAATGTATGATGACAGACAGACTGACAAACATTCTGATTACTTATTATTGTTCATACTGTATGATGACAGACAGACTGACAAGCATTCTGATTACTTATAATTGTTCGCATTGTATGATGACAGACAGACTGACAAACATTCTGATTACTTATTATTGTTCATACTGTATGATGACAGACAGACTGACAAGCATTCTGATTACTTATAATTGTTCGCATTGTATGATGACAGACAGACTGACAAACATTCTGATTACTCATTATTGTTCATACTGTATGATGAAAGACAGACAGACAAGCATTCTGATTACTTATAATTGTTCGCATTGTATGATGACAGACAGACTGACAAACATTCTGATTACTCATTATTGTTCATACTGTATGATGAAAGACAAACGGACAAACATTCTGATTACTTATTATTGTTCAAAATGTATGATGACAGACAGACTGACAAGCATTCTGATTACTTATAATTGTTCACATTGTATGATGACAGACAGACTGACAAACAATCTGATTACTTATAATTGTTCACATTGTATGACAAACAGACTGACTAACAATCTGATTACTTATTATTGTTCATACTGTATGATGACAGACAGACTGACAAACAATCTGATTACTTATAATTGTTCACATTGTGAGATGACAGACAGACGGACAAACATTCTGATTACTTATTATTGTTCACATTGTATGATGACAGACAGACGGACAAACATTCTGATTACTCATTATTGTTCACATTGTAATATGACAGACAGACTGACAAACATTCTGATTACTCATTATTGTTCGCATTGTATGATGACAGACAGACGGACAAGCATTCTGATTACTTATTATTGTTGACGTTATACATAATAGGTAAACAACTACAATATTATGTTCCTTGGCCTCGCACTAAAATTTTCATTAGTTCCAAAATATAATCGAAAATTTGAAACAAAGCAGAGTTATTTTTATAAAACTTAGTCTGATAACATTAACTTATGAATAAATCGTGCTTCATTCACTTCACTTAATGTTAAAAAATATTCATATTCGAGTGATATTCGAGTCATGTTTAACATAATGTGATTGGAATTGTATATTATGATACTTATTATTGTTCACATTGTAATATGACAGACAGACGGACAAACATTCTGATTACTTATCATTGTTCATACTGTATGATGACAAACAGACTGACAAACATCCTGATTACTTATTATTGTTCACATTGTATGATGACAGACAGACGGACAAACATTCTGATTACTTATTATTGTTCACATTGTATGATGACAGACAGACTGACAAACATTCTGATTACTCACTAGTGTTCACATTGTATGATGACAGACAGACGGACAAACATTCTGATTACTCATTATTGTTGACGTTATACATAATAGGTAAACAACTACAATATTATTTTCCTTGGCCTCGCACTAAAATGTTCATTAGTTCCAAAATATAATCGAAAATTTGGAACAAAGCAGAGTTATTTTTATAAAACTTAGCCTGATAACATTAACTTTTGAATAAATCGTGCTTCATTCACTATCACTTAATGTTAAAAGATATTCATATTCGAGTGATATTCGAGTCATGTTTAACATAATGTGATTGGAATTGTATATTATGATATATATTGGCGTATTTCATAGCATTACTAAAGCAGGTTTTGTTTAGGTTTCATAAACATTAATAGTACAATATTCACAAATAAAAATTATTCAAATTTATAAGTCATTTATACAATGATATGTTTACATAATCAAACCATTCCGTTTACGAAATTGAAAAAGTCAAAAAGCAAATGCCTGGAGGAGCTTTCGATACATTATATTCGAAATTCATATCACATTCTTGAATAAAGAGAGTATTTTACTTTATTTTAACAGGTTACTAGCAAGTCGATATGACTTAAACACGAAAAATAATGGTTTTAAAAATTAATATCCTAATAATGATATTTATTATTTTTGAAAATTAAATAAAAATATATAATATTTACATATATTTACATATTTACATATATTTACATACTATTGTTATATCTTTTTTTAAATTGGTCCTTAAAACAGAATATTTTACTTCATTTAAGTTAATTTGATAATTTCGATAATTTCCTTACAATTATTCTACAATACGTCTTTGAAATTATGTTTTTTTACTTTTATTATAAAATATTCTTCTTCTCTCAAACAGGGTCCCGGTGAGCTGACATGATTTATCACCCGAAAAGAAATACACGTAAGAAGACCATTATCAGAAGCAATGCACAAACCCTCATATCAGCTGGAGTGTAATATCGCAGCATAATCAACACAGGTGACAGAAGTCGGATTATATGAAGAAGCCACACAAGCGAAGCTAGATTGGAGAGAGTGAGGGAAGTGAGAGGGGAGGGAAGAGAAAGGGGAGGGCAGAGAGAGAGGGGAGAAAGAGAGAGGGGAGAAGGGGGATACAGGGAGAGGAGGAGGGCTAGGAGGGGTATCAGGAGGGGGGAGAAGATTTCGAGGCAGACTGAATGATATCCAATCTGTTTGTATACAACTAACAGAGACAGTTGGTATCAGATGTATAAGGAGGTTACATTACGTGTGACTGGGGCTTTTCAGTCCGTGTGGATAGGACTCGATTCATCTTATGAAAACAGTGGTGCTGAGTATATGATTTAAGTTATGTTTTGAAAGAGTATAAGTTATATTCAAATTGGATTTTACATTAAAGATTGTTTTACAATTATTGATCGATCTATATTTTGGATTTTGGAATATCGAACAAGATCACAAAGATACTTCTGTCTGAGCTATATCATCTAGAACTTCATTGAGAGAAGTTCTCAAGTCTTTCACGGTAGAGAATGTGACTATTACAGTATAGTATTTGTCATGTATGAACCAAAGGTAAAGAGATTTACCTTCCTCGATAGACCATGAAACCATTGTCCGTTTTGAGCATGATTTATCATCCAACAAGGACACATAACTAATTTCACCATGCCAGGAAATCATAAACGAGTGAGAAAAGCCCGAGCGAAGAGGGCAGAGGAGCGTAGAAGAAGTTCGTCTGACCATTCCCTTTCCCGGAAATCGTCTGCTTCTGGCGAGTGTGTATCGTCAGGCGCGGCTGTAGGGGCGAACTATGAAACAGAATCGTCTGCTGAGTCGAGTCCGTTAAAGTGTGATGAGGAGTTTAGCAGTGGACCGTTTCGAGATTATGTCGTACCGGCTGTGGGTTCGCTTGAGTTGGATTTACAGGATACCATTGAGTCTCTAAAGGTTGAGGCCGGGGGATCGCTGAAGTTGGCCGTCGGGGAGTCTCTTACGTTTACAGGCTCGCCTCTTGTGTCTAATCAAACTTCGTGTCTTCGTCCATCTGACAACAAGTGTGCGGATTCGAAACTAAGTGCTCAGGCTGAAGGACAAGATAACACGTGTTGTGCTACACCGGAAATGGGGACTACTCCCTCTCACGTGACTCATTCAAAAGGTGGTCAAAAATCCGATCATAAGGACAATTCACATTGGAAAAACGATTCAACTGTTTCAGAGTCACCCTCCAAAGAACAGAAAATCAAACTCTCTGTTGTCGAAACACAAAAACCGGCGACTTTGAAAGAGCAAAGGAGAAATGCCTCTAAGACAGAGGCATCACAAACGATCCTCAAAGAAATAAGTTCTCCGCAGATTGAGAAATCAAACACATATAACATCGAGGGTGGTACAAGCGTAGACCCACCAGCTTATGAACAAAAAGAGATCACACTCCAATTAAAAGCTATGGAAGTAAACCCTCCCCCTGACACAGACCAAAGTGTCGCATCTCTTGAACAAGCTCCAGTAATGAAGTTAAATATGCCAGTGCCACAATCAAAACAAATTCCTGAATGGCAAGAAGTTCGTGATGCCAAATTACAATCAACGGATATCAGACCTGTCGACAAAACTGATGCTTATCAGGAAGAGTTAGGAGAACATTCGGTGCCAAAATTTACGACAGCGCCCAATGCAGGGAATGTTGGTGTAGGAGGAGAATCGAGGAAATCAGAAGATTCCCAGTTTGTATCTGGAGACCTTCAGTGGAAAGGGGTCTTCCTTACTGAGGCGACTTCTGATGATGACACCATGCCCCAAAAGAGAGAAATTTCAGCTAATAAGCCAGATATTCAACTAGATCCTGTTGCTATTGGTGGGGCGTCAAACGTTAACGCGTCTCCTAAAAGTAGTCCTAGTGAGGACAAGGCTCGACAGTCACGAGAGGTCGAGTTTGAAATGTTCGGGTTCAGCGTCGGTCAACCGGATGACTCTTTGAGTACTCAATCGAACAAAGATGAAGAGGAGACTAACAAAAATGATTTAGGTCTTCCAGCGGATATCAGTGAAAAACGATCTTCTTTGAACCCAGAGCAAGTGGACCTTGTCACAACGTACATTGATCAGCTGTTTGAAGCTTGTTTTGATACCGACATGTCGGATGTTAATGATGGTACTGTGTCATATAGCAAAGATATGCAGGCATGTGCGTTCAGTGATGTTAACGAAGAAGTAGTTACATCGGAACATATTGACATGGTGGATCGAGAAAAGCCAAAATCAACAGACATTCTGGCTACTGGCATGGACGACTTTGACCTTCATAAGGAATCTGGAACTGAACATGGAACTGAAGTTAAAGCTAGTGTCCCTTTAAACACTTTGACCTCAGAACAGGCAGCCTTTGTCGAATCAAATGTGCAATCATCGTCACTTGAGGAAGAAATAGAAGATGACAAACTCAAATCCATTCAAGAGAAACATATTGATGTAGATACAAAACCTAAATATAGCGTGCGTGATCGAGGCCAAGAAGAAAACATTGCATCAACCTTAGAAGTGAAAAATAAAGAAACAAATTCTACAATAAATAGCTCTTCGACTGCTTTCTTTGACGATTCTAACCATCCATGGAATTTACCGGATGTTGTCTCCAGCTCAACGTCTGTGTCGAATACTGAGCTTATCTCTGAGGGGTTATTGATGTCTCCTAAGTCTCATTCTCAGTCTCAGCGGTGTCTCATCTACTTGAATCACGTGTACCATATCTACAAGCTCTTGGAAGCTCTGTACAACACCATGTGTGTCTCATTCAAAAACAACGTTTGGAGTACGGAACCGGAAGTGACAGCAAGGGTCATCCTGATGTGCAAAGGGTCAAGGTTGACAGGGGCAGGTAAGTGTTATTTACTTTCCTTTCAGCATTGAGTTTTGGTTACGTACAGAAAGTGAGATTGAAGAATTTTACCATTTAACGTAATATCTGATGGACATTGAAAGAATGTTGAAAAGGATGCATAAGGGAAGTCCAGAGGAACCGGAAATAAAAACGTTGATTATTCTTATATTGTTTACTTTTTGCTATACTGACTGTTATTTTTTCTGTTAACTTTTTGCTATAATGACTGTTATTTTTTCTCTGTTTACCTTTTTCTATAATGACTGTAATTTGTTTCGCTTAAAAAGTTTAGGAAAGAACATGCACCTTAATTTTTCTTAGTCTCTATACGGCAATATTTTGTCTTTTAGAAAGTCACAATCACAAAAAGGCCATAGGTTTCTCAATCGGATATTAATAATTTGTATGAGCATTGGCGGATCAAAGGGGGGGGGGGGGGGGGGGTTGCAAAAGTTACGCTTGCGACACCCAATGAGTGCACTCCCCGCCCCAGTATCATGTTTCTAGTAATTCAGCACATTATATTCATATTTACTTTAAATAAACAAAATAGCATCCCTCCCTTATAACAAAGGTAGCAGACGAAATATCAACATGTCGAATAATTTCCACCTTTAACCATATACATATGTCTCAAACATTATTTGCTGAGATTAAAGAAGTTATATTTGATGAACAACCTTTTGCCATAAACAAATGTATCAATAATTATTTTTCTGAGAATAAAGACCCTGCGAGTTTTTATTCAACGGACATTAACACATTTATCAATCATTATTTGCAATTGTGTTCCCTTTTTGCAAAAATATCCCAAATACTATGACTTAAGAATGTTTACACAATAAGAACCAAGGTAAATACTGAATGTTTATTCAAAGATTGGTATGTTCGGTATTATATACACGTGAGGGGCAATGTGCATGGCATGCTTAGCGTTAATGAGGTCAAGCAGCCATAAAGTTCTAAAAACGATTATCAAAGCGAGGTTTTCTTTATCAAAGCGAGGCTTTCTATGAGTTAATCGTATTTCCCGGTTGTTTAATCTCCAAATGACCCGGGCACTATCTTTCCTTCTCGAGTGGTATCAAGCATACAACTTAATTAGTTCATTATCTAATCAGTGTAATTAAAAACAGAAATTACCTGCTGACAAGAGTTAGTGCGTTAAAAGCAATTTGTTCATGAATCGGTCGGGTTACATTGTATATGCCGAGTTGGGGCACGACTAATTTGAAACCAGCCCGGATCATGTGTTTATTGTTAGTCGGACGACTTGTTGGCTCATTGGTTACTGTATTATATGTGACAATTTTGTCGATATAATATATGTATTGATATATGTGAGCAGCTCATTTTGAAAAATATATGCTATGGTACACCATTTGAAGGAATATGGATCTTGTCGTTAGCATTTAAACGGGTGAGAACTAAATAACAGATTTTCCATATTTTCCATATGTTTCAGATGTTTGATTCATTATATACATATCTATCTCTTTCTGTGATCTTTACTTTGATGTGTACGTTAATTAACATATCAGCTACCATATCATATCATTAACAAATTTTATCATTACTTCCGATTTACATTGATAAAAGCAAACCGTAGAAGTAAAAGTAAATCTATCATTTGTGACCTATTGATAAACACTTTGTTAGTAGTGTGTGATAGTACATTATAAACGCAATTTGGACATTTTTTCCCGTTTTGCGTCTATAATGTACTACGGGGGTTTCTGGCTAATTGGCCACCACACCTGTATCCACTCAAGTCACGGTCGAACGCATCGAGTTTACACACCACGACAAATGCAAACAAACCGCGACGGGAAAGTAATTACCACTGTCATATTTCACCCGACTGAGTGTTCACTCATCCGTTCTGTTGTTTTACTCTCCAAATTACAAGGTGTAATCGTTTAATCACGATATTCCAAAATTTTGAAGAGTTAGGAGAATTGAGTAAGTCATATTATTTAAAATAATTCAACCTATGCAAACTAAGAGATCATCTTTATCATCTACAACATGAGGTGTCAACGAATACAGTTGTGAGGATTAATTCCTATATTATGACGCCTATTCTGAGCTTACTGATTAAATACCTGAATGCCTTAAAGAGCCAGTCAACAGTGAGTTTCATGTAATATGTTTTGTTTTGTTTTGTTGCTTTGAGATTAACCCAAGAGATTACCCCCAACCGAACTCTAATTGATCTGAATGAACTGAAGATATTAAATTGTACATAATCGTAATGTTTTAGATGTTTGCTTATACATGCGGTAATATTGGATGTGAGAGATGTTCAATGACAATTTGATCAATCAATGGTTTATTTACGTCTCACTTATGTACATAAATATTAAAAGTACATTCATAAAAGTGAATAATAAAGATAAGAGTACACAACCAATCGCCCAGCGATTTACGGGAGATTTTGATAGGACCATCAAATCTTCCTAGTTAAACTCGGGAGATTTCATGTCGGGCTATCAGCGGGAACTCCATACACATGCAGGGGGGTGACAGGCTGTAATTCTCGGCTCCGTTCAAGCCTAATAGAGGGTCCCGACGATGGTATATATATATATATATATGTTTAAGCATGCTGGTTATTGTGTACAGCTATGCGAGTCTTGACTTGAGAGCCCTTGACTGAAGGGGTGTGAGAGTATTCATTCAAACTGCCTCCGAGTAGATCGTAAAGATAATCTCTTTCTCTGTAATAGATTGAATTAGCTCAAGGAGGGAGAAGTAATAGTGAAACATCCAATACGTGGTTCAAGGTTAAGAAAAACCAAAAAAAACAAAAGAAGGTGAGTTTCCAAATCAAAACATAATATGTCGAAATGGAAAAAAAAAAAAAACTAAAACGAGTATCAACTGAATAAATCATTGATTTTATTAGAATATTGAGTATTTTCCAAATAAAAATATAATTCAAGCTAACTATCAAAATAAAATCATGAAGAACATCACACATCATATGAAGTTGCTCTAAACATGCTACATAACGAATCATTAAATTTCACATTTTGTTGAAAATACACGACACATATATAGTTTATATGCATTTCACTGCAAGTTGATATGTTTCATTAACAAAATATATAAAGTTTTAAGGGAATCAATTGCATTTATAAGATATTATCTTATTTATACATTTAGTGAATGTTTTTTATCAAATTATCATTAAGGTAATAAGTTTCTGCAAGGAAGCCATAGACAGTTTTAAAACATTATATCAAATTATTTATTGGAAAAGAGTAATAAGCCAGGCGTAAATAAGCCTCCGGTAGTCGGAAATCTCACTTCCCACCGATGATTTATTTGCCGAGACTAAGTTCTAGTTACCAACTATCTATATATTCATATGTATAGTCCTAATTTTGTGTAGCGACCTGTGGTAATTTCATCAATTTCAGTGATACTCAGAAAGTGTGTTTTATTCTATCCAGCCCATCTGTGATATTTGAAAGTGCCAAAAACCTGCAATGTTATACTACGAAACGTAGAAGTGTTTTATATAGGTCATATATGACTTTTTCCCCTTAGTATGTTTGTTTATACTTTTATATTTACTTTCATTTGTTATGTCCATTTGTATATGTTGATTCTATCTTTGTTTTATAGTCTCTCTCACTATTTTAATGTACTGTATGTTTGATGAATTTTATTGTGTATATATTGTGAGGTGAGACTCAAATAAACGTCTATCTATCTCTATATCTATCTCTATATCTATCTCTATATCTATCTCTATATCTATCTCTATATCTATCTCTATATCTATATATATCCATCCATCCATCCATCTATCTAACCTAAAAACAAACGCAATGGTCCCATCAACGAAGCCCCATAATTTATGTCCCTTGATTTACACTATTATTTAGACGCACCTGTTAAGATTAAGGAATCTGTTTTATGTACAACTGTTGAGGATAGGGTTATGAATGAATTTGTTATTTTATGGCATTCATTGTTAAATAGAGAAGATGGGAGAACTGGTTCGAATAAACTTCGACTTTATAAACATTTTAAATATAATTTTAACTCTGAAAATTATATTGTCCATCACATGCCAAGACATTACAGGTCGGCTATGTCTAAATTTCGATGTGGCGTTGCTCCCATAAGAGTGTAAACCGGGCGTTATGAAATTTTTCTTTTTAGAAAATAGAAAATGTTTTAATTGTATTAATGACGTTGAAGATGAATTACATGTTTTGTTTCACTGTGTATTATATGATGATCTAAGAGATTCTCTGTTTAATCAATGTGTTATTTTATCTCCAGACTTTTTAGAGAAATCGGATCTTGAAAAAATGTATTTTATTTTCACAAATCATGGTATCTGATTTTATACAGCCAAAATCTGCTTTTTAATACTACAACGTAGGAAAGAATTGTTATATGGTTAAATATTGTTTTATGTCTCTCATAATTCTGCTTTGAATGGTTCTGTACATGTTTTATAAAGGAATTGTGTGTATAAATGTAAATGTATTCTAGCTTTGTACAGAAATGAGACGTTAATAAACTATTGTCTGTCTGTCTGTTTTACAGGAGACATATTAGTCTCCCCCTTTAATATCATATACAGATTAGTTCCTCATCACATCAAAGCTTTTCAACATCTATTCCCCCGTCAGATCATTTTTCATAAATAAATATAAAATAAACAAATTGTTGATTGCAGAATCGCTGTTGATACACATATACCAGAGTGCTTTGATAATAGTTTAGACGCGTTACATGACAGTCAATACTCTTTTGAAATGGTATGAAGATTTCTTTGGTTATTTTTCTGAATCAAGTATTGTATAACAAAGGCATGATTAGGTTATATGTGATGTGATTGTTTGCAAGGGTAATATGAAATTTGTAAGGTGCAAATTGCAAAACAATATGATCGGTACTTTTATTTTTCAACTTTTATTTTATATTGCTAATTGTGTAATTAAGAAAACAGAAATTTATTGTAGTTATGGTGATAATCGAAACTGGGAAAATATGAAAATGATTATTCTAATTTACATTTGAATCGCTGTCAGTGCCGGAGCGTGATCGAGGGTCTGTACTAGAATCGCACGTAGTCGAAACTATTTCAGCTTTGTTAATTCAGACAGATAGACAGACTGTTTATTAACGTCTCACCTCAAAATGTTACATACAAAATATACAACATTAAAAGAGCCACTCCTTTTGGAGCTACGAGAGAGGAACAATATTTAAAAAATGTACAGTATAAAAATGTAACTTATATATATATATATACATAACAGTACAGTAACTATTAGAAATATGTATTAAAAAGTACAGTAAATATTAGAAATATGTATTAAAAGATACAATAACTATTACAAATATATATTAAAAAGTACTCAGCATTACAAATATTTGATAAAAAGTATGCTGGTAAATAAGTCTAATGCGTAAATAAAATATCCTTACGTAAATTTAGAATTGCCTTGCAGGTTTTGGCACTTGCATGTACAATACTTGGGCTGGCAAGGATAAAACATAATTTAACATCATCTCTATGTTAGTAAAATTCAGACCACACATCATTACATTTACCTAAAAGATCTTCACGCACATTATAAATTGGACATTGAAGTAAAACATGCATCTTATCTTCCACACAGTATAACGTCAAACACCGCAATACCACACACACACTCTCTCTCTCTCTCTCTCTCTCTCTCTCTCTCTCTCTCTCTCTCTCTCTCTCTCTCTTACTCTCTCCTAAAAGGGAGAGGGTCCTAAAAGTTAGTACAGCTATCACCACTTTCAGTACACCTGTTATATCGCAGAGAGCGGGGTAAAAATCGTAGTTTCACTAATAAAACGTTCAATCACCACCCAACAGACGGTTTGGTAAGGAGACCACAGACGCTTATGTATATGTATAGATTAGAATGTAGGAACTACGGTAACACACACTACATAGGGCTAGACGAGATATCTCCCTTCGCATTGCATGGATGTGTTCATTTGTTTCGCTTACCATTATAAATATATTACAACTAATAAGTAGATTAAGTCGATTATCGCTCGTTTGTTAAACAAATGTATAGATATGTAAGTTCAGAGAGAAAAAAAAAACCACGGTTTTAAAAGAAATTAACATTCATCCGTATATTCATATCATACGATCGGAGAAATAGTTAAATTTATTTGTTTTATTAATTAATTTAATTTTAATGGAATGTAAAATTAGATACGATTTTACAATACCATAGATATATAAGTTTTAGATGAAACACAGTTTAACGCTTCATGTATCCTATTATTCATATCACACGATCGGAGCCCGGCTCAACAATAGATATTTAGGTTTAAGGCGAGGTTTTCTTAACCACATATTCACACGCTATGGAGAAAGAGAATTGGTCTCAAAGCTGTTCAACACCTGTATTTACCCAATTATCGGTGTAGTGAAAAGACTTGATGAAACTATTCAACGCCTATATTTAACAATATTCAGTCCACACTAGTTTTTAATATACTGATTAAAGCCTCGCATAGACATAATTAGGAGCGGGACAAACAAACGAAACGTGTATATATATAAGACTCTGTAAAAGATAATTTCCATCTCTCCGAATATCATACAGCATGGAAGACGATAAAGAAATCGACGCTGAACACCCGAACATTGCAAACAGTGAGACACGTGGTAAACGAAAAAAGCGTTCTGATTGTGACGACTCTGATACTGTATCGACAAAGAAAGTTAGGAATGGAACGAGTAAGAAAAAGGTGACATTTAACCAAGATCGTTATGATGACGTAGCTATCGAATCTGACGACACGCTATCCTTGAGTGATAGCGGGAAAAGTGAAGGTTCTAGCGATTCGTCGGAAGACAATTCTAGTTCTTCTTCTTCTTCATCCGACTCAGAGGATTCGAACTCGACCTCGAGCAGTGATAGCGACGACGAAAACAGAGACGCTCGGTACGATAAAGGATTGGGTTGGATCAGTGTGAAGAATTCTGTTTCTAATGCCATTAAAACAAAGGTGGCGTCGAATACTCTCTACATCAGGAAAAAGAACGCTCAAGGTTTGGAAACTCGGCTGAGATTTCCGATCATTCTCTTGTCAAAGGTAAGTCATATTAAATCTCTCGTGATAAAATAACTTGCACATCCCATATGTTTGTCGTAATCTGAAAGGAACGTGTAAGGTTAATTTATAAACAATTTACACGTCGTTATATCGTTAGTCACGTGATCTCTCTCTCAATAAACAAATCAAGTATGATCATTATGTCGTTAGTCACGTGTTCTGTTGTCGCGATCAATCATCTTAATCGATAGCGGACTGCGAATAGCTGTAATCAGTGTGATAAAGAGTAACATCTCTTATCTAACTAATTAGTAAACAAAAAAGAAAAGAAAAAAGTATGCGAATAGCTGTGTTTGAATTGATTTGATCATACATTATATTTTAATTATTTAATGAACATTATTCACGAGATATTTGATTGGGTTTACAGTTCATTGCTGGGATAGGAAAATTGAAGAGGGAGCATCAGAAACTTAAGAAAAGATATAAGAAGAAGCATGACGTAAAGAAACTCAAAGCCGTCGTTATCAACAAAAGACCTTGGTACAAGGCTAGATTTGTCAAACTCTCAAACTACTGGTACATGGACGTGAGGGGTTACGGAAGAAAGAAGAAGGAGGGGTCTTACGATAAAGAAAACGGAGTCTTTTTTCCCGTTAAGGACTACTTCACAACGTTACAAGCCGCTGATACCTACTTGAAGAACAAAAACAAGAACAAGAAGCAGAACAAGATCAAGAACAAGAAGCATGGAGGCTACTGATGCATACAAATGTGATATTTGTAAGAACATTGTCAAGGGACGTAGGAGATCGGAAAAACATTTCTTAAATTGTTTTTGTGTAGAAAGACGTTTTTTCCAATGTGTAGCATGTAACAGAAAGTTTAGCGGTAAACATCTATTTACACGTCATATTAACAGATGTATGGAACATGTATATCCGAGTAGGAGAAGGAAACAACGAGGTGATGGGAAATTCTCTAAAGCGGCTGCTGAGAAGTTAATTAAATGTAGGATATGTAGTAAAAGAGTAAAGAAGAGGGGTAGTAAGGGATATAATCACTTCCTAGATTGTAGTTGTGTAATAAACCGTTATTATCAATGTATTTTATGTAATCGGAAATTCTTGAAAAAAAGCTTATTTATACTTCATAAAAACTGTTGTATGAAACCTAGTCTCGGGAGAAAGGCTGTACAGAATTACAAACAAATGAAACCTATTTCCTACACATGTATTAGGTGTAGCGAATGTTTTCCAAATAGAACTCGATTTAACAGACATCTGAGAAACTGTTCAAGAGATGATTGGCTATGTGAACTGTGCGGAGAGTTGGTAAATACAACCAGAAATGCTCACCGCTGTCGCGGTAAAAGTCATCTCCCTCTTGACTCTCCGACATACAAATGTCGAACCTGTTATGAAGTATTCAAAAATCGTCGGTTATTATGGCGTCACAAACGACGTAATCATATGGGTAGGGGAGAAGGGGTTAACCTTCAACCCGAACCTTGGTCCGTTGGAGACGATAAAAGACCCTGGACCGACGAGGATGGTGCTTTAACAGACGAAGCCTTACTCGATGTTTATGAAACCCACAGGGGTATTATATTACGCGCTAGCGATACCACAAGTGGCGCAGTGGTTCATACTTACAATTTCCCTCTGTCGGGGATAGAGGAAGACCCTCAATCTATAGACTTCCGTAGCCAGTTGTCACATATATTTCAAAACGAGAGTAATGCCTTTAAGGTTAACCTTGCTTTCGGACTTATCCTGAGGCATCTTGAAACGGGCGAATACCGTTATTTCATTCCTCATCGGAATGTGAATGTATTTGATTCACCACCTAGAATTTCCGATGTCGAATCCATGCGTAGAGTAATCAAAAAAATCCGTAAGAAAAGTATCAGCGATCACGTGCTTCAACAACGTCCAAACACTAAATGGCAACCGGTGTTTGTAACCAACGTGACTTACTGGGTGTATCGAACTAACTACGTGTTAGGTACTCCCCCCTCCTCACTCCCTCAGTGGTTTAAAGATAAGAAAAGTCTACTTTTTACCACGCAGTTAGATTCGATGTGTGCCTTCCGATGTTTGGCTCACCACCAGCAAAAATTGGGAGCTGATTCCGTCAAATCGAACTCGCGCCCTCCGAGTAAATCGAAGATTCGTTACTTGTTCAATGTCTGGGAGAGAGTTAAGGGTAGCGAAGACATGACATTTGATAACTTTAAAGGACTTAATGTACCAGACGATGTTCCACTGTTTGAAAAAACGTTCAACGTGCGTGTGAACATATTTCGTTTGTGTGAAGAGGGACGGAGCTGCGTTCCGGTTTATCTATCTACAAGGAAAATCAAAAATCGTATTTCGACTTTAAACATGGATTGTTTTGAGAACCACCTGTCTTACATCGCTAACTTAAACGCGTATACGAGAAGGTACAAATGCGAACTTTGTGAGATGATGTTCAGCACAGCACGAGGTTGGAGACAGCATTTAAAAAGCGTTTGTTTAGAAAAGACTAAAACTATATACCGAGGCGGATATTTCACACCAATCAAAAACATTTTCGATGAAATAGAAGAATGTTTTGATATTTGTGTACCGACAGAAAATAGAATATACGAATATCATGCAATGTTTGATGGAGAATCTTTATTGTTGAGACAAACGGAAGGAGAAACAGTCTCAACTTCCTCGACGAGTTGGACCGCTCGTCATCACCCTATATCCATCTCTGTTTGTTCTAATGTACCCAAGTTTGAGGACGCTAAATGTTTCATTTCATGCGACTCAAAAAGTCTATTGAACCAAACAATTGCTTATCTCAATGATATTTCCAGTGAGGCCAAAAGATTGATCGAGGCTAAACTTGAGTCCGTGCTTAAAGAAGTTGATAAACATATCAACGCGTTATATCATAGAAAGACACAGTCATCGCCACAGCGAGAGAGCGCTGATGAATCAGTCTCACCAGCGATGCGTGATCGATTGTCTAGACCTAACGTCTATCGCGACTTCCTGAGGCGTGTAGAGACAGGTGAAGAGATAAACCCCGTGTATAATGATTGGGAGGACATATCTGAGAACGATGTGATGTGTTCAGAGCAGGCGGACGGGGAGCTAGATATGACCTGGACAGATAGCGATGAATTATACTACAAGAAATGTGTTTACCTGCAAACGAAATTGAATCAGTATTGTGCGCAGTTACCAGTCCTAGGTTTCAACAGTTCTAGGTACGATCTGAATCTGTGGAAATCGGGTCTGGCTAGAGCCTTAAACATCGTTGACACTGCCGACTCAAACTATTTTGTGGTTAAACGAAACAATCAGTACATTTGTATCTCTACTCCAAATTTAAGAATTTTAGACATTTTCCAATACCTTCCTCCAACAGCAAGTTATGAGCAATTTTTGAAAACTTTTAAAATTGAACAATCAAAGGGATTCTTATGTTACGAATACTTAGATGACGAGTCTAAGTTAGAGGAAGCTGAACTCCCTCCTGCGAACGCATTTTGGTCTAGTCTTAAGAACATCAACACTCTCGAAGATCCGAACAGACAGAGATATTTAGCTTATGTCCGAGACCACCCCGATTTGAGCCAAAACGAGATATTGAATAAACTCTCTCTGACTCGCGTACCCTCTAGTGTTGAAGAAAACTATAATTACTTACAGACGGTATGGAAAGAAAATAATATGAACACGGTTAAAGATTTATTAATTTGGTACAACAATCTAGATGTCCAACCCGGAGTCGAGGCAATTAACAGGTTAAAACAATTTTACTGGTCTGAAACGAACATCGATATTCTAAAAGAAGCTGTGTCCGTTCCCGGGATAGCGAGAAAATTATTATTCCGTACAGCAATCGAGAATCAATGCAACTTTGCTCTGTTCGGGGAAAAGGATAGCGATCTTTATGAAACGGTGAAGGAAGGAATATGCGGGGGTCCTTCGATAGTATTCAATAGGCATCATTGCAGGGACCAGACATTCATTAGGGGTAACCAGCAAAAACCGTGTAAGAAATGCTTTGGTTTCGACTGCAACGGTTTATATCTGTATTGCTTATCTATGGACATGCCTGTAGGACATTTCGTGCGTTGGTTACCTGTGAAAGACGATGACTTTAACGAATTTCATCGTAAGAAATCCGAAACGTATACCCGTGCTTATGACTGGCTAGATTGGATGTCGTTTAAAACCGGGAGAAAGATAATTCATAAAGCTTCATCAGGGTATGAAAAACAAATCGGTCCGTACTTCGTAGACGGTTACGATCCTGTTACACGCACCTGTCTAGAGTACCTGGGGTGTTATTGGCATAGTCACAGAGACTGTGTAAACGGAGACAGCGAGGACAGCCGGGGTCGCTACGCAAGAACTATGGAAAGAGCTGCATACATTAGGAATCAGGGTTACGAACTAGTGTCTATATGGGAGTGTCAGTTTAATGATTTGTGTAAATCAGACCCCGAACTGCGGGAGTTTGTGAAGCATCGCCAGCTTCCTTTTGATTCCGTTCATCGCGCTGGACGCGTGAATGCCGAGACTCTGCTTCGAGCTGTGCAGGAAGGGGAGTTTTTCGGGATGGTTGAAGTAGACATCGAGGTGCCCGAAGATAGATACGAGTATTTTGCAGAAATGTCTCCTATATTCGTTACTTGCAAGGTTCCTTTTGAACGTTTCGGGAAGCGCATGCAAAAACACGTTCGAAAAAATAAATTGAGTAGGAAACCGAGAACCCTTCTAGTCGGTGGGATGAGAGCGCGACAAGTGTTATTAGCGACTCCTTTACTGCAATGGTATCTGAAAAACGGATTGGTTGTCAGCAAAATATATCAGGCTGTTGAATATCGCGGAGAAAAATGTTTTAAACAGTTTACTGAAAAGGTGACCGAATGTAGGAGATTGGGGGACTCAGACCCTGATTTTGCTATTATGGGTGAGGTCTTTAAACTGATTGGGAATAGCGCGTACGGTTCGGTTCTGATGGATAAAACTCGACACACAAACTGTAATTACATCAATGGCGAGAATAAGGCTCTCTGTGCAGTGAATCAACCAAGGTTTCAATCTCTCTGCGAACTCGACGACGGAGATTATGAACTCATAAGTAGCAAACAAACCATGGTTTTAGATCTTCCTATAGTCCTGGGCTATTTTGTTCTGCAGTACGCGAAGTTACAGATGATTTCCTTCTATTTCGGGTTTCTTGACCGTTTCATATCAAGATGTGATTTCGAGCTTCTGCAAACGGATACAGATTCCTTGTATTTTGCCTTGTCTGAAGACAGTTTACGCGAGGTGATAAAACCTGATATGATCGAAGAGTACGATACCATGTTGAATGGTTTTTGTCATTCGGACAACATTGAACCGACGGGCAATCACTTCCTACCTAGAACTTGCTGCTCTGAACACATCAAACACGATAAAAGAACTCTTGGCTTGTTCAAATTAGAAGCGGAAGGCATTGAAATGATTTCTCTTGCTTCGAAAACCTACATTCTGCGCAAAGATACTGTCAGTAACGAGGTTAAAATAAGCTCAAAGGGATTAAGCTCGAAAAACATTTCAAATCCTGTTAGGGCTTATCGCAACGTTCTTAGGAAACAAAGAGCTGGGTCGAGTGTTAATGTGGGTTTCAGAGCAAGAAACAATACCATCTTCACATATCGGCAGAGGAGGGCTTGTTTATCATATTTTTACATCAAACGAAGGGTTAGGTCTGACGGAATTACCACTCGTCCCCTGCGCATGACATTGAAACCTGCTTCTCACCGATGATATACCAACATTGCCCTAGCCTCTCTCTCTCTGTGTGTGTGTTTGTGTGTTATATGATTTATACTAATCAGAATGTCATTAGCATTAATAAACCAAATAAAACACAACAACGATGTCTTTTTTAATTATTTATTCTAAACCAATATTATCACCCATCACCAGCCTACATATATTCATTGTCATTTCCCTGCTAAAGCATCGTTCCATAACCGTCAGTAACGCAACCACCGTTCACGTCTGGCGTCGATATAATTCCTTTTCCTTTTTCTAGTACACTTTACTCCCTCTCCAGAACTTCCCTCGATGGAGACACGATTGTTCTTTTCATCGCTATCATGATGATGAGATTCGCGGTTATATTCACTGCTATTACCATTATCATTATTATTTATTTCGCGAGCACAATCAGCGGTCTTCATATCGTCCTTATTATTTCCTGTTATGAGTCTCTCATACTTTGAGCGAGGAATCAAAACCAATTCTTTAGCTTGTTGCGAACCCGAGACTGCTCTATATGTCATAATGATTTCTGTCTTCTCCTTCTTCTTCTTCTCCCTCTTCTTCTTCTTCTTCTTCTTCTTCTTCTTCTTGTTCTTCACGGGGTGACAGCACTAGTCCGATAATCAGTGGCAGTAAATGTCTGATTTGCACAATCAAACGTTTAGTGTCCGTTCTATTGACTGATCTATCCGCGATCTTCCTCAACACACCCTTCTTAGTCGCTAGCTGCGTCTTCTGTCTCGAGGATATAGGTATGTTGCCTTTTAAGATATTCAGACAAATTTCCGCCAAAAGATCTGTTTGCTGATTGGTTAACGAATATAGAACGGCTTTTGTCTGTCTCTCAGTCGGGTTATCCTTAAGAAACCTCAGTAAAGCTACTTGTTCTCCTAACATATCTGAACTGTTCACGATGAGCTTCATTCTGTCGAATACACGATAAGCGTTTCACAGGGAAATATATCCGTTCTGAACTGGTATCGCGGATCACTTTTAGGAGATAGATCGATAAGTAGATATCCAAAACGACTTTTGTTAACAGCTTTGGTGTATGCATCCATAAAAAATTTGGACTTCCCGGGAACCACCTGTCTCCCGAAGTTTGCTATCTGAGACACGTCTCTCTTATTCTTCATCAATATAATATAATGAGAGTTCAAGGAAATAGTCCTCGCGTACCGCCCGAACGCTGCAGAAGGGAACAATGATTGACTCAGTAGGCAGACAGATATATTTAAATGATGACTCGTCATAGTGAATAGTTTACACATCGTAGGGTCTCGCGAGACTTCGTCTATCAAATCATCGATCACCATTAGCTTGTGGTCGCGAGGTTGATGCTTAGTATCATCCGCTTCTTCCCCCCACTCAGAAATGAATTCATCACTGGGTACTCCTTTATGGAATTCTAAGGGACATGCTGTGTTTTGCATTATCTCATCGTAGATCCCCTGCCACATTGAATAACATATCAAAATCTTTGACACTTTTTGATCGAATATCGTCTGAGAGTAGTCAATCAACTTTCGGGCGAAGCAAGATTTCCCCGACTGCGTTGCGCCGGATATATAAACGGTCGCTGGGCACAAGATCTTAAGAACAGGTTCTTGATCATCTTGTTGTTCACTTCCAATTGCATCTTGATCTTCCCCATCCATCCTGACGCAACGTAGGTTCGGCTACATAGTGAGACGACAGCGGATATGTTTTTCATTATATGCAACCACGTGGTCGCACACACTCACCAACGCCACCCCTCCACCCAATACATAAGACTCCACGAGTTTTCTCCCTTGAATTGTTGAATTTCATCGGTTTTCCCTTAACCATTACATCGATAATATGTTTATAAACATTGATAACAATCTTAGGCCTTTTAAAACTAATAAGTTGTATTATTTTATTGTAGTAATGAACATTGCATGAGACGTAACTCATGATATAAATTCAAACTATCTCAATGTTTCATCGCCAAATGATAAGATAAAGACAGCTTCGTGTATGCAGGGAGTCGGCTATCTGCCCCGTTAGAACGTTACTTTAAGGCTTCATTTTAAGAAATCACAAGTACGCTGCTCTACCTCTAGGTTTTCAAAGTAAATACATGATTTCTAATCATAATTATTATGTAGCTATATCTATACACCTGAAGGATATTCGTAATTGATGGATATCTAAAACTTAAGAATTTCAGTGTAAATCATGTCATTATGTCATGAAATGTGCTTTCCGTGATAATAGTTATCAGTCTGTTTTTTTTTTTCCGTCAACCCTGTAATTTCTAAGCGAGTCTAATGGTTGTCCGGATCAACTGTGGTATAGGATAGTAGTAGATGAAATTTCATATACCGCGCCTGTAAGACGGGTGATACAGTCACGTGATAGATCGTGTGTGAACAACATTTAAAATATACCCTGAAATAGAATATGAGAATGGAGAGTCAATTTCCTGTTTTACCACATGAATAACTCTGATAGAATTATAAGAACTATTTTTATCAACAAATTCCTCTTCAAACTCAATATTGATAAATATTAACATTTGTCTATGTTGTTGAATCAAAATGTACATTGTTCCTACTGTGACGTCATAATATAAACGATGACGTCATAGACTTTGTAATGTATCATTCTCCCTGAAGATGAAAAAAGAAGAAACGAGTCAGCACTTACAAGACAGTTTTTAATTAAAAATACAGTTCTCTATAAAAAACAAAACATACTAAGTTCATTTAAGATGACACAAATCGTCAAACCTCGAACGAGAGTACGCGTTCTGTTACATTGCGAGACAGAACGGATATCTTTTCGTTATATATCTCCACACATAAGCATCGTTCTGTTCGTTAGCACTGTGTACAAACGGTTTTAGTATATCTTCCATCGAAATATCCCTCAGTCTATGTAATAGGTAATACATAACATAACATCCACACGAATCGTTGTTAGACATTTGCAATCTGATTTTATTTGCTATTAATGATCTTGTTCTACTCGCAAGAATACAACCAATTAGACTTTTGATTTCCGTAAGTTTATAGCTGATCGAATCGCCGTCTAGACTGTCAAATAGTTCTATCGCAATATCAGAAATGAATAGAGCAAACCAATGTTTACCGGGTCCAGATCTGTTGTCGGTATTTACAATAATAGCGCAAGGCGATTTGCTACTTGCTCTACCTATCTCCAGAGCTAGTTGTGTTGTAAGCTCGTCCTTAGAAAAAATTCCAAGCACACCATTTCTTAAGACGGGGTCACAGCCTATTATGCATTCCATCTGTATTGTGTTCATCCTACACGATAATGTTCCTGGATTTCTCGATTTGAAATCCGTCTCCAAATTCTGCGTAAACAATACAGGTAACAGTTTCAGTCAAAGCTTTTCCAAACTGAGCCTCTAGTCTTATAGAACCCTTCTTCTTTAAGGTCAGGTAGGATCGATCGTTCGCAGGTCCGAAAGTTGGTTCTATCGGGAATACGTATAGAGCATATCCGGATGCGAACTCTTTACGATTTAGATATACACTGCTCGTGGCTTGCGGGTCACTGTCATTAGCAAACCAGGTGTCGTTGTATCTAAATAGGTTGACGTATGGAGGGATGATGCACTCTCCATGCGATTCATCGAAACTGATCTTCATAGGACTCGTTTCGCTGACGCTTTCGCCATCGCAGTACAGACCAATCGAGGTGACGTCATAGTTGGCGAAATTATACGGGTTTTTGTTAAGATCACCTGCCACTGCTTTTGATGATACAAATCCAACCACCACTTTGTTTGGGCGAGCTCCTTGAAATATATTATCGTAGGTGAGAGACGCTTGACCAGTCGGTATTGACATCATTTTAACCTCTGTTCGTTTGAAAGGATATTTTGCAGTCGTGGTGGATAGAGCCGTGTTGTGACCCCATATGACCCCAGGATTCACTTTAACCTTCATAACCTTCAGAACGATATCCTCGATATTTATAGCATAACTTTCGTTCGAGTTGGTAGCCATTAAAGCAAATTTCGGGTTTGTTCGGTAGAGCTTAACCTGTACGTCCACCTGATTCAAAATGTATCTATCTATGTTAAACAGGTCGTGCATTAGAACTCCCGCCATGTCAAACACTTTACTGTTACCCGCTATCTTCCACCTTTCAAGGAGTCCTTGGTTGTCTCCATTTGGATCTGTATCTTCCATCTTCGATTCTGTGTCCTTATAGAACAGCTGTGAGGTCATCTTGGACTTAGCGTTTACCTCGTTAGTGTTGAGTATAGTTTGCATGATAGCCTTGTACGGGTAATGGTTGTTGGTCGAGGTTATAAGTCTTCCTTGTAGTCTCACGTCTACTTGACTAAACATCGAATGCATAAACAAATTTACAGGACCACACTCGTCTGCAACAGTTAAATGTGTCCCGTCTTCTTTTGTAATCCTGCAGCGCATGTATACCATAGATCTACGTAGATCAATATACTCTAATCCCTCCTGTGTGCTCACGTTGAACTCAATCGGATTGTCTCCGGATATAGCCGATATGGGTCGGCAGTCTTGTAAATATGTTCTTTCTACAGCTGTTTGCGTTCCTGGGAGACTAAATAGATCAAGCTCCTGTGGTTGAATTTCCGTAAAATATTTGGAGTCTGGTATTATTGCGGCCATTTTCGTTGATAGTTGAGTATTCCTAGTTAAATATGTCTCTGAACAAAGATTTGCTTGATTTGATTGAGCTCCTCCTTCTCTTACCTATATTATTATTATTATTCTGTCGTCTACGAGGCGTCGTCTTCCTCTTGTTGTTGTTCTTCTTCTTCTTCTTCACTGCGAAGGCGGTCTTCTTCTTCCTCCTAATCGTCTTCTTATTACCTCTCTTGCGCGAGGTTGATCTTCCACTGCCTCCTTTCTGGATGTGTTTCAGCTTTTTAACACGCATTCCCTTTTCTATAGCTAGCCTCGATACGTTGTCGGGATTCCTCTCTATTTCAGATTTAGCTTGATCTAACGCCTGTTCACTGGGTGCTACTAAATTTATAGCGTTTTCCTTATACCCTGTCGTCGGTGATTTCAGTGATGCGGATGATAACGGAATGTCAATTTTCTTGTTAGACCCTTCAGATATATTACGCATTGAGAACGTATTTCCTCTTCTTCCCAGAGAGCTTATGACTTGGTCTTTCCCTCGTGCTAAGTTTGCATAATATTTCCGCCACGTGTCTGGGTTTGGTATATATAGTGTGTTGCTGCCTCCGTCGTCTCCTTGTCGGTATTCCTCTTCAAACATGTTGCAGAGTCTTACACTATAAAAGGATATCGTCTTAATTGAAGTGTAACCGAGGACTCGTTCGTTAAAAATGTGGCGGGTTTTCCGTCACTGTCAGTTATATACACATCGAACTGTTGAACAGTGTCGTTGATTACTCTGACACCTATTTCATACGGATCCGATATTAACACTTTCCATGTTGAATCCTCTGTAGAGGATAGTCGTCTAAGCAAAGGTTTCCGCTTACCTGCAACTGTTATAGGTTCGCACAAGGAACAATATACGTACAACAGGTCGTCAGTGACTTTCTGTTTCCTTTTCTTCGCTCTAGTCAGAGCTCGATTCCGAATAGAACCTTTTGCGTAGAATTCTCTCAATGATATCATCCATCTTCCGTTCAACTGAAGAGGTTGATCTAAATAAATTGAAAATCTATGAGCCGCATTTTCTGGAAAGAAGTCCGTATTGTCCGTACTTGTGGCCACAACCCATTCCATGTTCGTTTATAAATTGCCGACCTGATTCGCGTCTATCCAAGAATTAAATTTGCGAGGATAATTCAACCATTTAATGTATATTTGCTTGATGTTTTTCTCGTTACCACGTTTCTTGAGAGTTCTCTTTTTAATCACTTTTTCGATACGCCATTCGACCTCGTCAGGGTTCTTGTGGTATTTATGTAATTCTTGTTGGTAAAACCTACCTTCTATCGGATCTGATTGTAAATCTTCAATCCAATAGATAGGTATACCATCTCTGAGCTTGCGTTTGATAATTCTGAAAATTTCTTCCGACCACTTCTGTTCGTATTCCTTCTCGAATGTTCTTTTGATCAATGATATGCGTACGTAATCTCCAATCTTAAATTTGTATTTCGTTTTCTTCTCATAACGTAGTTTGCTTGATGATGATGATTTATTCCTGTCCGACTTGCCGTTTGTATTATTCAACTTGAGGGGGTGAGTTTCCAACCACACCTGAGCTTCGTTTTTGAGGTTGATATCCGCAGGAGTCCTCCCGTTCAACCCTCTATGAGGACGATGGTTGTAGTTATAAACCAGGTCTTGCAACACGTCTACGTATCTATAAGTATTTTTATGCGTGAAGTATCTGTGCATCATTGTTCTTAAGGTACGAATAAACCGTTCTGCATATCCTGCTTTGATATCAGAGTTTTGCGTTGAAAAGTGTTTGACATGAAATTTCCTATAAACCTTCTGAATTACCTTATTTCTAAATTCACTACCTTTATCAGTTCTGATGAGAAACGGGGTCTTATCCATACCGGTAAATACCGTATTCATGGCAGATGCTACTGATGCAGCGGTCTTGTCCTGGATAGTTTTACACCAAACGTATCTCGAAAAACAATCTATGAGAATGAGAATATATCTTGCATTGTCGTTATATTCCGAAATGTTGCTCGTGTCGCATAGATCCGCGTCGATTTGAATCCTGTTTCCACCAACTATAACTCTATTTCTTTTGAACGTTTTATTCGGATTCTTATGTAGAGAATATGCATCCTGTTTCTGAAGCCAGTTCAAAACTCTGTGTGGTTTTAAATCAGGTTGCGTCGCTTGTAGGGTTTTAATAAACTTTTGAGCTCCTCCAAATCCGCCCGGGTTACGAGGGTTGTAATAGTTCTTTCTCAATATATCTTCGCTCACCATTTTCCTTGATATGGTTAACACAAGACTTCACAATTCTTCTCATCCAATTATCGTTTTTCAATTGTGTGTTCCGATAATCAAGACATTCGTATTTCAACAGGTACAGCGGTGATATTGATGACAAGCCCGGTGTCAGTTCTATGCTCTCTTTCCAACGTCTAGTAACTTCGTGTTCGTCTACCCATTTCAACAATATTCTCTGTATGTATACAGATGTTTCTACCGTGCTGGGAATAGGTCGTGTGTCCACAATATGTAAAATAGTTTTCTTATATGCTTGGAATAAAAGTTCTTCCAAATCGCCACTAATATCCTGATGTTCTACTTCGTCGATTATTATCATATCATCCATGTATAACATGAAAATTTAAAACTTGTTCCATTTATCGTTCCTATTCAACACGAGTTCTGGAATACATGAAATATTGAACACTTCCCCACGAGTCCGGAATATCGTAACTGTTTATATCTCTTCTCTTAGTTTGCAGCTCGTTCAAACACGTCGACTTCGAGGAATTCCATTCTTTCGATGTTGAAACAATCACTTCTAATCCGAAATGTTTCCTCGCATTTCGCGAGGGAAATGCTAAGGCCACCCATTTATATTCCTTGTTTTTAGTGGAGAGAACTGGTGATGAACGACGTGTTGTTCCGCTGGACATCTTTTTATGATAATATATAATCTTACACAACTGTTTCCTCACTTCCATGCAATCTTTCATTTCCTAATGATTATTTTTAACTTTGTTCATATCTCATTATATAGCGTTGCGGTTTGTTTGCGTTTGTCGTGGTGTGTACACTCGAGGCGTTCGACCGTGACTTGAGTGGATACAGGTGTGGTGGCCAATTAGCCAGAAACCCCCGTAGTACATTATAGACGCAAAACGGGAAAAAATGTCCAAATTGCGTTTATAATGTACTATCACACACTACTTTTGTTATGACAGATAAATGATTATATAACAGAAGAAACAAACTTTACTCGCTAATGCACTTCAATGATTTCCAATTCGACTCGAAACCAAACCATTTTGTATGTGTAAGGACAACCGTGACATCCGACTTATTGATAATGCCTGTAGAAGTCTAGATAACTGTGTGTATTTAAATATTTTTGCAAAAATACGAAAATATGTATATCGAGGTCTCATCTCACTCTGAACGGATTGATGCCCTTCAAAAGTTAAAAATCATTTTTTTTTAAATTGTATTATTATTAATAATTCCATTTTCCTCCAAGTTCATAAACGTTTGTTATCTGTTAGATGCTATCATTGTTCATTGACTTGATTTAGTCGATACAGCAGCCGATTTAACAGTCTTGCTCTGCGACCCTTTATAAAAAAGTAGCCAGTTTTAAGTTATGACCTGGGCCATACTTTCAGCTAACGATTAAAGAGCATCCTTTTCACGGTTGCCCTTTATCATTTTGACCCTTGTATCTACAGGACGTTGTATAAACATGACACTGTATCTTGATGTCATCATAACCTACCTTCCATACCGATGTGTTATAGTTTATCGTTATACACTGCCCTTTTGTATGTATGCCAAAAAGACCATTCTCCAGTGTACGTACTCAAGTGACCTTTGACCTAAGATAATAACTCTGGCAGTGAGTTACACCCGACAACTGACGCTAAGTCTACTGTTTTGCGGTCTTCACTATCATCGCCTGGTCAGAGTTCTACATTCTCTCCCCACAGAGGCAGCTCAGTGCGAGCTCTCTCCGGTATGACTAAACTTAGTCCGTCATCCAGACCCCTTAATTGTTTAATCGCCTAGGCAAGTCTACAACAAGACTCTGAGATCAGTTTCAGAGGCTCCTTTTTATTATATTTTTTTTCTTTCAAATTTTGACTAAATGTTAGACTTGACTAAACTGTCTCTGTGGGGATAGAATGAGGGTACCATAAATTTGCTAACATGCCCATTATCAGGTACCCATTACCGGAAGGGTGAACAAAATGTCAACACTCACATGCCCTTTACCAGGTACCCATTACCGGCAGGGTGAACTAAATGTTATCACGAACATGCCCTTTACCAGGTACCCATTACCGGCAGGGTGAACTAAATGTCAACACGAACATGCCCTTTACCAGGTACCCATTACCTGCAGGGTGAACTAAATGTCATCACGAACATGCCCTTTTCCAGGTACCCATTACCTGCAGGGTGAACAAAATGTCAACACTCACATGCCCTTTATCAGGTACCCATTACCGGCAGGGTGAACTAAATGTTATCACGAACATGCCCTTTACCAGGTACCCATTACCGGAAGGGTGAACTAAATGTCATCATGAACATGCCCTTTACCAGGTACCCATTACCGGCAGGGTGAACTAAATGTCATCACGAACATGCCCTTTACCTGGTTCTCATTTCATGCAGGGTGAACTAAATGTCGTCACGAACATGCCCTTTACCAGGTACCCATTACCGGCAGGCTGAACAAAATGTCAACACTCACATGCCCTTTACCAGGTACCCATTACCGGCAGGGTGAACAAAAATGTCATCACGAACATGCCCTTTGCCTGGTTCTCATTTCCTGCAGGGTGAACAAAATGTTGACACGAATATGCCCTTTACCAGGTACCCATTACCGGCAGGGTGAACAAAATGTCATCATTAACATGCCCTTTACCAGGTACCCATTTCCGGCAGGCTGAACAAAATGACAACACGAACATGCCCTTTACCAGGTACCCATTACCTGCAGGGTGAACTAAATGTCATCACGAACATGCCCTTTTCCAGGTACCCATTACCTGCAGGGTGAACAAAATGTCAACACTCACATGCCCTTTATCAGGTACCCATTACCGGCAGGGTGAACTAAATGTTATCACGAACATGCCCTTTACCAGGTACCCATTACCGGAAGGGTGAACTAAATGTCATCATGAACATGCCCTTTACCAGGTACCCATTACCGGCAGGGTGAACTAAATGTCATCACGAACATGCCCTTTACCTGGTTCTCATTTCATGCAGGGTGAACTAAATGTCGTCACGAACATGCCCTTTACCAGGTACCCATTACCGGCAGGCTGAACAAAATGTCAACACTCACATGCCCTTTACCAGGTACCCATTACCGGCAGGGTGAACAAAAATGTCATCACGAACATGCCCTTTGCCTGGTTCTCATTTCCTGCAGGGTGAACAAAATGTTGACACGAATATGCCCTTTACCAGGTACCCATTTCCGGCAGGGTGAACAAAATGTCATCATTAACATGCCCTTTACCAGGTACCCATTTCCGGCAGGCTGAACAAAATGACAACACTCACATGCCCTTTACCAGGTACCCATTTCCGGCAGGGTGAACAAAATGTCAACACGAACATGCCCTTTACCAGGTACCCATTTCCTGCAGGGTGAACAAAATGTCAACACGAACGTGCCCTTTACCAGGTACCCATTTCCGGCAGGGTGAACAGAATGTCATCACGAACATGCCCTTTACCAGGTACCTATTTCCTGCAGGGTGAACAAAATGTCATCATTAACATGCCTTTGCCAGGTACCCCTTTCCGGCAGGGTGAACAAAATGACATCATTAACATGCCCTTTACCAGGTACCCCTTTCCGTCAGGGTGAACAAAATGTCATCATTAACATGCCCTTTACCAGGTACCCATTACCTGCAGGGTGAACAAAATGTCAACACTCATTTGTCCTTAACCTGGTTCCCATTTCCCGTTGGATGGACAGAGGCATAGATAATGAAAAATGAATGAGAATAAGTCCTCATCATATACCAAAAGCATTACGCGTTATTCAAAAGAATATTGTCCACACATTATACCAAAAGCATTACTCGTTATTCAAAAGAATATTGTCCACACCTTAAACCAAAAGCATTACTCGTTATTCAAAAGAATATTGTCCACACCTTAAACCAAAAGCATTACTCGTTATTCAAAAGAATATTGTCCACACCTTATACCAAAAGCATTACGCGTTATTCAAAAGAATATTGTCCTGACCTTATACCAAAAGCATTACTTGTTATTCAAAAGAATATTGTCCTCACCTTAAACCAAAAGCATTACTCGTTATTCAAAAGAATATTTTTCAAAATTACTGAAAACCCTGAAATTAGCCCATTGTCAAAGGTGTCTTTCTCAATCCCTGCTCAAGGCTCAATAGTATTACCCTAAGCGAATGAGAGATTAACCTCCCTGAAACCCCAACCCATCTAACCAACGTACCCAACGTACCCACAAGCCCCCGACACCGACCCCCCCCCCCCCCTCTCTCTCTCTCTCCTTAACACACACTCCACTACCAACCCTACCAACCCGGATCCGCCACTGTAGTTTAGACGGTATTGGACAGGTGAGGTGGAAGTGGCCAGTTTCTACTATACGTAGTTAACCTACCTGTCAATCACCTGCGAATACTTATATACTCATTATACCTAGTGTAAATAAACATATCGTGTAGACCACCTTGCAATGTCAGAGTTTGTTTGAAATGTACGTGTAAATACACTGGGAATCGTTGCTCAAATATCAGCTGATTGCCCTGTTGACCTTACTGAATCATTTAGAATATTTATTGAGCAAAAAGGGCAAAATTAATTCCAGATGGATGTTTTGGTGCTGTATTTCGGGGGGGGGGGGGGGGGGGGGGGGGGTGTCGTTGTTCTGATGCATGCAATTTCCATAATTCCAGTCTCTGAGATGAAGATACACATTAAATGCAGCTTTCTACTATTAAAATTGAAAGGAGCCCACTGAAGCTGTTCATTTTCAGCCTGAAACTGCAGTGAGCTAGACTTGCTACAATAATATAGACTTGTGAGGCTCTTTAAAGATATTTTGTTTCAGCGGCTGTTAGGCAGACTAGGTTAAGCTTGTATATATCGAGAAAATTAGGATGCATGTGTTTTACTATAAATCATAGGATGGGTCCTGTGATATATACTTATGTGACTATGATGTCGTACTTTTAAAATTTAATTTTAAAATTGAATATACAAAATATAAAATATTATACAATTTGTAATAAAGACAAATAACAGAACAAATACATTATTCTTTTAATTTAGAGCGAAAATGTGAAAAAAGAAGTGAGATATACAAAATGCACGATATAGATGTTATAACATTAAAGAAATCAGTCTAAGTAAACTTAGCCTCAATATTACTCGCTTTACTCCTATATTGAGTCTAGCAAAGCTTAGTAGCTCAGCCGCCCTTACGCCGCCCTATGACCCTCCAACGTTATACTTGCGAATGCATACTATTCCGGCTTGGTAAGACGATCCCTGATTGGTCAATTCAATAGATCGACTGACGCGACCTGCTACTACGCCTTGCTAGACTCAATATCGGGAGTGTAGAGAGTATTATTGAGGCTAGGTTTACTTTGACTGTGAAAGGAATGATCATGTTAAGACCCAGTGACTTAATTGTTAACAACAATTTAAATTGCAAAACCATATTATTCGAAATATGATTCGTGACGACCATGAAATGTAAACCACACGACAATCTAAACGATAAAAACATACAACGATTCGAAGGGTTGTTAAAGATAATAACAGCTGAATGGACAGATGTTAAGTTTAATAGCAGTCCATGTCATATTATATGATTATTAGCTTCATAATTAACATATTTTCTTCAATGGCATCAGCTGTTAAAATATTGTATTCCTTTTGGGGTTGACTTGAACTCGAAACCTAATGAAAAAAGGTCAAACGTCAAAACACCCAGAATCAACACGATTAAGACATCGCTGATGATGTAATGGGGAAAATGCAATATCTTTTTTTTTTATATTCCATTCTTAATTAATATTGGAAAATGCAATATTATCAAATAACAATTATCATCAGCAGGCTTACTTTCTGAAATGTTACCATCTGATTATTTAAAATTTGAAAGAAAAATGAGAGGGGTTGAAATATTCATAGAACCATTTCAATCACTGTCAGAACAGGCGCTGCTTTTACTGCACAATGTGGAAATGAAGTACCTTTGAGACGAACTCACAGCCATTCACAATCCTATCTGAAAAAAACATAACCGCATCCGAGTGTCGAATTTTGAAAGGATACTCTTCTGTTACAAAAAGAGATATTGGTGAAACATTTGACGCTTATTTCATCCGGAATATCATTACCATTCAGTCTGGACACACTGATTTCATAATCTTAAAACTTTTCTACATATTTATTAAACTAACATTTAGTATCTGAAGTATTTTTTTCAATATTGACAAAATTTTAGACAATAAATGAATTATAAAAAGAATGGAGCCAAGAAAAAGCTTTAACTTCAGAAGCTTCCCATAGCTGAACGGTCTAGACTTGCTATACTTTCCTGGACTGGGTTGGTCATCAAATTTTTATTTTTTTATTTTATTTTTTTTTTGCTTGAGGTTCTGGATGACAGAATACATATTTTAAAAAACAGACAATTTTCATGTCATATTTAAATAAAAAAATGCAACGATTAAAGAAAATCGTGTTGATTTGGAGTGAGACAAGGATACAAGTTCCCTCTGTATTTATTATGATGATGAACATATTTTGTCACTTTTATAAAAAAAAATATATGGAGTTAAATGGACGCATTGATGTATTCTATTATTTGTCAAATTGTTAAATCTAGAACAACTAACCTGTAACCCTCACTTTATCAAATTAAGTGTAAAATAATCATGTAATAATCATACATAAGTATACAGCTGCATACCAAAAGTTTGTTCACCTGCTTGTGATCTTAATGCAAATATCTTGTAATTTGGTTTTGTTTGGACGTTCATTAAATAACCCCAGGACCTGTACATGTAAACTTTGTAGGGAAAAAATCAGCACAGTTACGTTGTCTTAGCGCAAAGGAACACATATGAATACCATCTAAAGCTATTGATCACTTATGAAGGATTTTGTAGAGCAAAATAGAAATCAGTGTTTTCGAAATTTTGACCCCTGGTCACTTCAATGACCTGCCAAATTTTTTACAGCTATCTGCTAGGTATGACATACGAATATGTCAACGCAAGCTGAATCTTAACTTACGAGCGTATGCAGTGAAATTTCATCATTATCGGTTTCGTTTTCACAATGATATGATGTCTCAAAGACGTTACAAATTACAAGATATTTGCACTAGCATACGAATTTAAGTGAACAAACTTAAGATATGCAGCTGTAAACAGGGAAATACTCTAGAATATTTATTTCAACATAAATACCCCGATACAGTCCCTTTAACGCTGATCCCCATTGGTTTATAGCTCCTAACTTTCACTGAAAACGTTTTGGGCAGCGCACATCGATAGACAATTGTAATGAAGCGGAAAAAACCCTTCTGACTTCTCCATGACCCGTTCTTTGAGGGGGGCAATTTGCTTTAGCTGAAGAATCTTGACCGCCGTCTACTTCATCATCCAGCTATTTCCTTTACTATTCTTGTTATCCAGTAGTCTACAGCGGACAACCCGTTGATTTCACGATTTCTAAGCCAATCCGTTGATTTACATTCTTTCGGTACCTTCCTGAGCTTTCTCGTCGTATTTGGGATGTTGAACTGCCGTTTGGCCTTAGATACAGGTGCTGATCGGGAAAACATATATATCCATGGTTATATTCAGAAAAACGTTTTCCATTTTTCGTCAATTTCGATATTTTCAACATACTGTAGTATCAACAGAATATCAAAATGTCAATTATCCCGGCTCACAACATTGTTGTTTTTTTGCCAAATCGTTTCACTCACAACCTTTTTACCTTTTTTTCATTTTGGTTTGATACAAAACATCATTGACAACCGATGGCGAATTATTAAACATTAAGAGTGTCTTTTTCATATTTTAACTACCATTAAATTTTATCCTTAACTCTTTTTTCTCTTTTCGTAATAAGACATGAAATACAGTTAAATCGTAAAAAGAAACAGTTAGTTTTACTGAGATAAGTACGTTTCGCATTAAACCTAAATGACAGTCGGTGGTCAAATTTTGGCTTCGAAATATGAGAAATGGCCTGTTCACGCTATTTGAAATCGGGCTGGTTATTTTCATTTCATGAAGGGAATTCTAAAAGTCAAATCAAGCATTTGCTGGCCAAGGGTAAATTCGTCTTGAAAATCCATTGAATATGGAGATATCCATTTGATTCAGAATGTTCACTAGTTGCATATGGCTTTTCTGACGCTAAAGAGTAATATAAAACTTCCAGATGTTTAACGATCTGAGTAGGTATAAAATGGGACACCCGGAATGTTTGTTTGGATGTAATTGTATATTTCTGGTAAAAGCATCTCTCCCAGTTCTTAATGAGAAGCGTTCCGTAAATCCATCAACTGACACCTGGAAATGCTGCTAATCAACTCAGGTAAATGATATTTTTGGAGCATATAACACAAAATTGTAGAAACAGAAACTTGAAGCGACTGTATACAAACTGGTAAAAGAGAGTAATTAACTGCAGGTGATAAGGCGTTTTGTGATGAAAAATGGTATAAAAAATTACCTTTTTTTCTATCAATATAGACCTAAAACAAATTAAGATAATTATGTTTTTGAAGTTTTATCATAGTACCTTAAAAGCGATATGTAAATAATTTCTGTAACTTCATTTATATGATTTTATTTCTTTAAGGTTTTCAGTGTATTCAGTCAATATAGACTTGCAGAATCAAGACCTAGACTGTATGAAGGCTCCTATATAATGTTATTAATCGTGTTTTTCCGTATTGGTCCAGTTACAGGTCCGAGGTCTGCTGTATTGGCCCGAGGCGAAGCCAAGGGCCAATACAGCGGACCGAGGACCTGTAACTGGGCCAATACGGAAAAACTTGATTAATGACATTTTTATTAATTAACTTCTTTGTGATTTACTTGTACAACATTAGAGAGTTCATTTTCATCGAAATCAAAATTATAAAATAGATTGGTGAACTGTAATATCTGTTGAAAGTTTTGAAGCGATAGCTTCGGACTTGCGCCATTTGTGTATATGCGCATGCTCAGAGTCGTATTGGCCCAGTCTGCTCGTATTGGCCCAGTTTGGCCCGTATTGGCCCAGCTTACCTGTATTGGCCCAGTTGCCGAATCGTATAGTGTAGGCCGTTCAGATTGTATTAGTGCCATATCATTGATAGTTAATTAATAAATAATACATAGTTATGAAGCAGAACTAGAAAAGTTATAGCAATACACTATATCAAATAACTTTATTCAATATGGCAGAGTTTAACAGATATACAATATATATACTTGATGCGGTTTTAAGAGCAAATATACAATATATAACAATCATATTAACATGGGCTTTGCTTTATGTGCCAAATGTGGTGTAGGCGAAATGAGATGTAGGCAAAACGAGCTACAGCTCCCCGGGTGATGGAGCTGTTTGGGTAGTCAGCCCCTGAAACAAAATATCTCTAAAGCCCCATGCATGTCTATGTCACTGTAGCAAGTCTAGATCACCGCAGTTTCAGGTCTGAAAAATAAGTAGTTTTGTTTGGTGTTAAGGATAACCATTTCAAGTATACTCATAATACCGTTATTCTATATGCAAAATACTTTGTATATAAATGTAAACATATCAATATAAAATGTAAATTTGACATTTTCCTCATTGAATTAAAGCGTGATTTGACTATAAATCGCAAGGCAAATATACTTGATGAGGCAGTAGGGACAACATTGAATAATGCTATTGATTTAATCTAACATGATTTGTGTACATTTATCTCTTACTATTTACAATATACACTGTGTATAACCGTACACCAGAACTAGCGAGGTGTACGGCGGAGAAATGTCGCTAGCGAGGAGCTTGATCGCAAACGGGATCACTTAAAAAGCAATCATCGCCGTTTCATCAATTTTTCTATGTTATTATCATGTCAATAGCTTTCCGAGACATAACTATTTAATGTTATATCCTGTTCATAGTCAGGGGAGGTCTGAAAATCAACAGTTTTAGTGGGCTCCTTTCAAATATAATAAGAGCTGAATTCAAGATTTATTTTTATTTCAGAGACTTAACTTTAGTCTTTTGTTTCGGTTCTGGAAACTTTTAGGACCGAACCTATAGCAATTTATACAGGATAGAATATCAATTCCGAGTTTTGAACAATCTTTGGCATGAGACTGAAATCAAATAAACAGAAATTGTTTAAATAAATCATTTAAAGTTCTCTTATAAACTGCAATTTTTTGACACTTTAACACTTCCACTTTGCAAATAAATAAATACGAAACGAGAAAAACTAAAAATGTTTTTTACCTTTAAAGAAGGTAGCAGTCTTTCGTTATTTGAAGAAAAAGAAATAATTTAAAAAAATAGTTACTTGTAAAAATAGCAAGCTTCGACATTAAAAAAAAATGAATTGAAAACAGAAAGCAGGTTTTGGAGAACAGCCGAATTACCCACTATTTTTTTTTATTTATTAAATTCACATTTAAAAATGTTTTATTGTAACAATTATATTAGACTAAGATATAGTCCGTAAAACAAAGTTGTTTCACTCAATTTTTATTTTAAATATTTGATATTAAAATAAAAAAGGAGCCCTGAACAATTTTTAATTCTAAAGTTAAGGCATCTAGATTTTCCAAACTTAAGAAGGCTCCTGACAGACTATAATTATATTTCTATGGTTTAACATATTTTACAGCCGCTTTTGACATTTAATAAATAACCAACTATCAGGACCAAAGTGTGTTTTCTTTTGAACATAAGTTTGTATGGGGGGAAACGGACCATATGGTTAATAAGGACATGTTATATATTTGATTTCATATTTTTAAAATGAAGATCATCTAATAGGTAATATTTGCACGCTATTTAAAATTTCCTTTGAAGCGTCATAAAATAACCACTCATTGGCCCTATATGTCTTCACATGTGCCCTTCAACTTCAAACTTTCTGACACTACTTCTATCTGTATTTATCAAATTTATGGGGATAGAAGGAAGTAAGATTGGATGTCATACTGCTTTATGGGGAATTTAATATTTATATACATTACTCCACCAGAAACTAGTTTATCGAAAATGATAAAACGTATCAGTATTTGAGAAACATTATTTCCTTCTTGAAACATCAATCATGATATCCATTAAATGTATTCAACTATTTTATCAAATATAATTATTCATATCGGTCACATCCCGGAACATTTTGCGAAGATGTTCCAAGTTATCTAAAGCCCTTTTTACATGGACACATATGCTTATGTGAGTAAACATGTAAATTGAACTTCAAGTAAATGTAAAGGGTGAACGCATTTACTTACGTGAGTACATATACTCCTGAAGTAAATACACAAATAAACACGTTTTAAAATAGGATTTTTACTTTTATCTCGTATATTTGTTGTTTGGATTGTTAAGTCGCAATTTTGATTGATACCATCAACCGATACCTTTGCAGGAAAGTACCTTATTTCCTCGAATACAACCCCGGGGTTCTATTTCGTTCAGTACCCCCTTACCCCCCGGGTTCTATTCGAGGCCCGGGATATAATGGAGGCCGGGTTGTATTTCTTCAGGTCTGAATTGACGTTTCAAAATCTTCTAGGAATGGCGTTTTCATGGAAAATTATTGATCTAGTTCTACATATCTCGTGGCATTTCTGTTGATATTCATTCTTTTATCAAAATCCGTATCAATCCCTGCAATATACGGTTTCCGTGAAGTATAGACTATCGACATATTATACCAGTATTTATGTTAGACCCGGGTTCTATTCGAGATCCGGGTTGTATTAATGTCAGCACCCCCTTACCCCCTGGGTTATATTCGAGGCCCGGGTTGTAATGGAGGCCCGGGTTGTATTAGAGGAAATACGGTAGTTCCGGATGCGATCGCTTTCACGTGCAATGTTTCACAAGTGTTGAATAACATGTCATTGTTTCACAACTGCAGTATCTTCAACGAGAGTGTAATAAAGTATAATACTAGACCCCCAGAGGTCGAGTAAAAGTGTATTTACTTATAAGTATAAATACTCTTTGAGTATTTGTGGTCATGCGAACAGAATTTCATGTTTGGTTAGGTGAGTATTTCAATAAGTCTCTCTGGTAATGCGAAATTCTCTACCAAAATATCACCATCAAGGGACATTTTCGTGGTTTGAGTCCGCCAATGTTGAGACCGTTCTCGTCTCCAGACTTCTCTCCCACCAAAAATTTGTGACTTGGGTCTCATACTGTGTTGTGTCCCTGGGCAAGGCACTTCATCCACATTGCACTCAGTCCACCCAGCTGTTAAAATGGGTACCTGAAAATTGGATGTACTGACCTACATGGTCGTGATTAGCGCTTAGTAGCAGCTGTGAAAGTACATATATATATATAATATAATATAGTGCTTTGAGCATGCCTTAGGACGTGGAAAAGGCGCAATATAAGTATGCACATTATTATTGTTATTATTAAAACCCGAGCCAAACCAATACTAACAAAGTATTGGAAATCTCTCCTCCTTTTATCCAGCTTTCTCGACGACATTTTCTATAGTTATGAAAATTTTAGTATTCTAATCACAGTTATTTATACCGGGCGAAAACAACATGTGAACATTATGTAAATTTACTTTTCATTATGTATTTACTCTTGTTAGTAAATTGCTTATGTAAGTTAATTGGGTCCATGTGAAAAAGCTTAAGACTAAAAGTTACTTAGTGTGATGATTTCTTGAAATCCTTATTGAAATACCACTGACTGCATAGTACGTCACAAAGTCACTTTAATTGTTATTCATATTCATGTAGTATTTCAACTGATTAATTATTTTTTCAAATATGAATATTATCTATGATTCTGTGCTTTAAAACTGTTCGACAGGTATGTATCAAACTCGACCAGAATTTGAGATGAAAATTGGTTACTTGAAATACGTGATAGGCCTAAGACACAACCTGGTTCCCTGGCCTCGTTCCGCGTGCGCTACAGTAAACTTACTGTAGCGCACGCGGAACGAGGCCAGGGAACCAGGTTGGATAAGACATTGCATGCCATGACGTGAGCACTTGTGTTTATGAAATAGCTTTGAAATGTCACTTATGTAAAACCACGAATTACTTCATCTCCTAATAAACCATGTAGATCAAATACTGTAATTATCGTCAAAAAATGTGTAAGTATTCCCCCAACTCACAAACAGGTTACAGCTTTCAAAACTTAGACGAAAACCATTTGTTTGTCGTTAAATCATTGAGCGAATTTCCAGGTTAGTTTCCGGTGCCTTCAAGTACCAACATTTGTTAAATATATAACGCTGTTTCCATACCAATAGAACATCCGATGATAAACTAGTGTATTTCTTTTACAGAATGTCTGTATCAGTCAAATGTATGAATAGGCTGCATCCATTATTGACAAAATATACTCCTCAAAAGAAGTTAAGGGTCAAACTTGTTTTATGTTCAACACGTTTCTATGCATAGAAAAGATTTTATTCAAAAAAATATAAATTTTGTTGAAATGGGTTCAGTATATCTTTACGACAAATACTCTGGGAAAAGCATATGTCATGTTCAAAAACAACGAGCATGGCACTCTCCCTCAAAATCACTAATTCGTCCTCAAAACAAGGGTCCAAAAACTGTTGGCATCAGCCAAACACAATGTGCTCGGACCTTTTGGAGGTTATGTTTCCAAACGTATCATTTTAACAATTTAAGGCACAAAAGTCAGTACCATGTTGATGATGTTTTCAACTGAAATTCCGTCTTGATCAGACCCAATTAAACAAAACGATATTGATATGGGAGAGATCCTTATGTTGTTACGGGGTTTTCAAAAGAAAGTAAACCTTGCCTCAATATTACCCGTTTCACTCCGATATTGAGTCTAGAAAGGGCTAGTAGAGGGTCAGTCGTCCTTTCTGCGACCTATGACCCTACAACGGTATATGTGCGAAGGCAGACTATTGTGGCTTGGTAAGAGGAGTTCTGATTGGTCAATTCGATACGTGGGCTGACGAGACCCTCTACTAGGCCTTTCTAGACTCAATATCGGAGTGAAACGGGTAATATTGAGGCTAGGTTTACTTAGACTGTCAAAAGAGAAGCTTTTCACTCAACAAAATCTCTGTGCAAAAGTATACTTTATTGTATACTTTGTTGCTTACTTGCAAATTGTTGCTTTAAAGGGGCAGTAGCACGTGAACATTTTATATTTTGAATTTTAAGTCTATAGGTACGAGTATTTTTCCAATTACCGTATTTCATCGAATAGACGCTGGGTTTGAGTATGTAATGGCAATATCTCAATCTCACATTACATTTAATTAATTATTCATAGATGTCGAATCGAGTCACCTTGTAAGTATTGATCTTATAAGTTCAGATATACAATTTCATAAGTTAAGCTAAATTTAATTAAGGTTGACATTCGAGTCCGGGTAAACTTATTATTGCTGTAATGTATACGTTTCAAATTAACTTTAATGACATTTAACTGTGACCTGCTCGGGTTAAAATCATTGACTTATTTTACCTCTGACAATGCCGATCGAGTCACAGGGGTTCGAAAAATAATAATAGGGTCCACTCCGAGATTCGAACCCCTGTGGATCTAGTATAGTGCATGGACACTTACCTATAAATAAGAAGCCAAGAAAGGGAAATTACATATTTACGGAATCGCCAAGAAACTGTATTCTCGTGAGATTTAGTCAATACATGTAAGCCATTTATGCATGGTCTTTAGTAGACATTGAACTGCTTATGTATTAAAGGGGCAGTAGCACGTTTTTAGGGGGAATATAAGGTGATGTCAGGAAAATGGAAATTAATGGTTCCAATTGACAGACAATGCATTTAAACTAAATGGAGCAGTAATAATCCAAATATATAATGTAAAATTTAGCCATGCAATTCTTTTTTCTTACACAAAATGAATAAAAGGTGTTCACACAAAATGGCCGCCCATGGATTTTAGGTGAATCTTGATACTTTGTCCTCTTACTACGGATAATTGGTTTGTGTCATGAGATTTTTGACACTATAAACATAATGCATTTAGCATTAACGTACAATTATCAGTGAAAACTTTAAAATATGAAATTATCAAAAAACGTGCTACTGCCCCTTTAGAACAAAACCTGTTTCATCAGTTAATCAAAAATGATATTGTTTCAATTATCAAATCTCTCATTTTTTATTCGTTCTTAAAATTAACGTATAAGAGTAGGTACACTGTTCTAATAAAACGTGGCAATTATTTAAGTAAATAAGAAAGGATAAAACAATATACTCAATGTGACCAATTGTTTTTGAATGACTAGCAATTTCCTGTTAAGCTATATGAATCCATTTTCCTAGTTCAAACGAATGAAAGGTGTTCACATAAGAATGGCCGCCAATGGTTTTTGCTTGATATTTGATAACTTCATCTCCTACTACGCATGATCGGTTTGTCAAATAAGATGTTTCACGCCTGAAGATAAAAGTTTGACATAAACTTATATTTATTGTAGAAAAATTGAAGAAATACTTTTTAAAAACGTACCAATGTCCCTTTAACCGTTTCCAGAACAAAAAATAATCTTAAAGTACTCGGCAAGTCTAGACCGAACTTGTATCGTATGTCGGAGCCAGAGCTTATGTTTATGTTTATATCACCTGAAGAGACCGGGTGATGACGTAAGTTGGGGAAAACTCCAAACACCTTGCTGCCACTAACGGTGCAAGGAGCTTGTAAATCTGTCATCCAAACCCTCGAACGAAAATAACATACGAACCGTCCAATTATAGAACGTTTGGTAAGTCTATTCTAGGCGATATATGCTTATGATCTCAGGTATCATATTAGATTGAATTTCAGTCTCTGAAATGAAAATACATGTAATAAGCAGCTTTCTACTATTAAAATTGAAAGGAGCCCACTGAAGCTGTTCATTTTCGAACTGCAGTGAGCTAGACTTGCTACAATAACATAGATTTGTGTGGGTCTTTAAATATATTTTGTTTCAGGGGCTGTTAGACAAACTAGTATTATATATTCAGGTACTTAGATGTAATTCTTTGATTGAGGGAATTTGATTTCCAGACATTAATCAAATGTTGTTTTTCCTCAAATGCGTTTTTAAGTAGAAACATACACAAATGTTCTAAAAAGTAAATTTTGGCACTGTTTATCGCGTTGGCAATGTTAAACCTACATTCACCTAAATAGATCTGTAAAACTTTCACTCATATGTTGAGGAGGAGATGCTTGACTTTGAACTAGTGTATGTTCATGCATTGACATTCGAGGAATAAAATAAAACCACTGCACTGCATAACTCGCCTCAGTTTCAATGATAGGCAGACTTAGAACGTTTCCCCCGTATTTTTCGCCTCTTTTTAACATACTAAAAGCTTCTTTCAGTTGAGTTCTTTCTCTGTTTCATTTTCCCTTCATTGCTGTTCACTTACAGTTGTCTGTCAATCCTAAAAAATTCAAGTAATGTCCCTTACAAAAATAATATGACAAAAGTAGAGCAACTTGAAACGCCCAACCTGGGAAAATTATTGAGATTTCGCAAATGCTACGGTAAACTTGTCAAAGAGCAGTACTTCATCTACATGATATGTAAGTTTGAGATTTCTAGAACCCGTATTTTCCGAGCAGTGTTTCCTCAACTACGCATGGGGTTGGATTTTCTGAATGAATGCAATACAGCAAGGCTTTAGGTAGTATGTGATTGAAACTGAAGCGAATTTTGTCTTGTAGCGAAAGCTCTGAGATACAACTGTTTTCAACGATTTGATACTTATACGTACCTGATATGGTGTATGGTTATTGTTTTTCTACGTTTTAGAAAGTATACTGTTTTACTTTTGCAGGGATTGGGAAAGGCAGGGACACGAGCCATTTTCAATATTGGATGGGTAAAAATGGCAAAATTACATTCTTAAAGTTGGCTACTGATTTAAAAGCAACGATCCATTTAACACTGTGTATAACCGTACACCGGAACTAGCGAAGTGTACGGCGGAGAAATGTTGCTAGCGAGGAGCGTGATCGCAAACGTAATCACTTAAAAAGCAATCATCGCCGTTTCATCAATTTTTCTATGTTATTATCATGTCAATAGCTTTCCGAGACATAACTATTTAATGTCATATCCTGTTCATAGTCAGAGGTAGCAAATATGTTACTAACAACAGCATTACTCGCAACTGTCATTGACTGTCCCTTGGATACAGAATGACAAGCACATACATTTTACTAAGTATGTGTGCTAAAATTACCACATGATGTTGATTATTTGAAAATTATGAAGTAAAATATTACCTAACTTTCGACTTCGGCTCCTCGCTAGCAACATTTCTCCGTCGTACACCTCGCTAGTTCCGGTGTACGGTTATACACAGTGTTTAAATTACAGAAATTAATTTTTTAAATGAAAATGGTCCATGTATTGTCAAAGATGTCTCTCCCTATCCCCGCTTTTGGCTGAAAAATTACAAATATTAGTGTTTATGTTTATAAATTTACCAAATCAATTTTGACATAATACAAATGTTCATCATCAAAGAAGACATATTCTATGTAAAAATCAATAAACATATTTTCACATTTTGACAACATCTTTAACGTGGAAGGGGTTATGGTAGAGTCAATTCTATTTCTTTCCCCTGCCTACATTAAACAAGGATATTCTAACAAACATTAACCAGGCACCAATTATTTTATTTAAACTACTGCAAATATCATGTCCCATTAAAGGGCCAGTAACACGTTTTTAAGAAATGTTATATTCTAAAATTTCACTGATAATTGTACGTTAACGCCTAATGTATTATTTTGATAGTGTCATAAATCGCATTACACATGCTAATAAGCCATAGTCAGAGGACAAAGTATGAAGATTTACATAAAATCCATTGGCGGCCATTTTTTGTGAACACCTTAAAATTCATTTTGTGTAAGATAAAGGAATCGCATGGCTAAACTTTACATTATATATCTGATTTATTACTAGCCCATTTAGTTTAAATACATTGTCTTTCAATTGGAACCATTAATTTTAATGTTCCTGACACCACCTTATATCCCCCCTAAAAACGTACTACTGTCCCTTTAATGATAAGATAGTTTACGTGTACTTTCTTTTTCTGGTTGTTTATAGAAACTTTATCTTTTAAATTTCATATAAATTGTATACAATTTGTGCACTCTTAAAATCAACAAAAGACGAAATTGCTGGCAAAGGTTTGACACAGGATTTTCGATACGCGTGATTAAAGCAATTAAAAGATAAGAACAAACTAATGAAAGTGGAGCAGTCAACAATACACAACGATACACGTGATTTTCATCACATTCTGTTTTGCTTTGGCAAAAATGTAAATGGCATATTTCATGATATTAATTCAAAATATCTAACATATTCATTCCCAAATGACTATTAAAGGATAAAAAATTTTCTTTAATGAAATTATTTCAGTCATATTAATTTTATTCGCATTCTCTCCACCACAGAGGGAGATTAAGTCATGAAATGTTGATACGGCCTCTGTTCTATTACGCCCACTTTGTGGGATAGAATGGGAGATGCCTGATTGGAGGCAATCAAAGTTAGTTGTGCAATCAGCGACGCTGTTCTAAAATCATAATTTTGGCTACAGAATTATGACAAAAGCATTGTGAAATGAACCACTCTTTCCATGCAAAAAGCTGGAGACAATCATAGTTAGTTGAGCAATCAGCGACGCTGTTCTTAAATCATTATTTTGGCTACTGAAGTATGACAAAAGCATTGTGAAATGAACCACTCTTTCCATGCAAAAAGCGTTGTCATTTCATAATTAAATTCAAATGGATTGTGAGACCATTTTTTCCGCCAGAGAAAACAGCCGGAACCACAGATTTCGGCGAATTAAAACAGAGCCTAGAGGCTGTATCAACACTTCATTAATTGATCTGAGAGAGAGAATGATATATTCGCAAAAGCCAAATTCACACGTCAAACTTACATGAACACTAGTTATATAACCTACGAAAATGATCAACTCATAACTTTCATTCTGACTACTCTAGATAAGTTTCAAAAATTATGTTTGACTGATTGACGCTCGTCATTGTCCTGTTTTCGATCACAATCGTGAATTCAAACCTTCCTGTTATACGACGTCGATTAGTTTTTAAATGATACTTTCCTTCAACAATCGATACTTCTTGATCAGATTACATTATTGGTAGGCCTATAGTTTGGCATATATGACCCCTGACAACTCAAGGAGTGGCTCGTTAAGCCAAGCTCAGAATGGATATTTAATCATGCCAAATGTAATTCAGAGATAAAAGTCTACACTTTACACCAAAAGTTATTGAAAATTAGCACGAGACTAACAGAATCAGAGAAGCAAAATAAATCTTCTTCATATAGACAGAAAAAAGATATGTTCTTAATGACAAAAAGCCAAATTAGAAGTTTTAAGCTTAGTAATAAATCGTTACATAAAATTACGTAAACATCCTCTTTAAAGATATAAATGTTTTTAAACTAGGTAACTCGTGTGTATTTGAAGATAAATTGAAACCAACGAATGTAGCATTAGAGATTTAAAAAATGATAAACGAAACGAATGTTTTTTACAGGCGTCTAAGCGAGATAAATACGGATATGCTATCATGGCTCCGCGTTATAGAGAGGAGGGCGGGACTCCGTTAAAAGCTGTTTGATAAATCTTCATGCGAAGTTTTTTTTTACCTCCGTGCAGAAATATCTATGAGACTATTACTGATACCTAGACCTGACTCATTTAATGGCGATCAGCCGATTGCTCCAGTCGCGTGCCTAACGTTTGGAAGTATTTCAGAACCTTGCTTCTGGCAAGTCGCCGGGTTTGGTAACGTTGCGTCTTCTACATCTTGGTAAGTTTTTCAGTATTTTGCAAGTTTTGGCGCAGATTTATGAATAGCCTATGTTATGTTTATTGGTTATGTGTAATTCTATATTTCTGTAGCGCTTACTTTCATTTTTTGCAGCAATTGTTTATGCTCACCATACAAACAATATTTATTCACAAAGTTTTGTTTTGGTTATTGCTTTGAACAAATATATACCTATGGTTCGAATGGTAACTGTTTTTTAATTTGAAGTTATCATCAACAAATTTTTTCTTCAAGTATGTATTTAAATTGTGAAAACAGTCCAAAAACCTAATTCAATGTTATCGATACTTATATTCCGAGCTGTGATTGTGATATATCAGATAAATGATAAATGTATGTATATGAAGAAAAACAAATAATATACATTTAAATTATTTTCGAGCTTTGTTATTGTTGTTTTCCGGATAACGTTTCCGGATACCGTCTATGTTAACGTTGTCAGATAGGTTGTAGAGAATAACATTAATATGATGGAATAAACATATATTCTGAAACATCGAATATATAACTTCATGATGACGTTGTTACCCAGGAAACCATTGTTTACGTATTCCATTTCTAGTGCCTTTCAAATACATAAAATGTGAAATAAGACTTAATTGCGAGTGTCTTTTCTGGCCTTATGGAAAATCCTTTCATATCCTTTTTCATTAATAAATATGTTTAAGGCTTGCATTTTTAAAAAGCGCATATCCGGTACATGTACCGAGATAAACAAAGTCATCTAAACGGGTGTGAATGACTGAGCTATAACAACCAAGTACAAAGGGGCTCTTACAAAGTAATCCACGTGCTTATGAATATTAATAGGCAATTTTGCAACTACTTACACGGTCATAAAATGGTTAATGGCCTTCTTACGGCTACTCCGTCAGCTGTCAAAACATACAGCGCCTGCAGTGACGTGAGTTCGAGTATTGGAGACAGCATTTATTGGTACCGCTATAACGTTTACTTAGGTACTTCCTTTTTTTCGTAGACTCTCGGTAGATCGACTAATTGCCTCTGACAAAGGGTGTCTTGAAAACCCTTACATCATTAGAAATCAAAGCATTTCTAGTGTGTGACGTTTGTTAATTAATGTTATTTTGAAGACACCAGCTGGAAAGAAAGTGACAATATGACTCTAAACATGCATAACGTTGGTACTTTTGTTTCGTAGATCTCTCGATAGATCGATATAATCGTCTCTGACAAAGGGTGTCTTGAAAACCCTTACATCATTAAAAATCAAAGCAAATCTAGTGTGTGACATGGGTAATTAATGTTATTTTACAGACACAAGCTAGAAAGAAAGTGACAAATATGTATCGAAACATGCATAACGTTGGTACTTTTGTTTCGTAGACTCTCGATAGATCGACATAATCGTATCTGACAGAGGGTGTCCTGAAAACCCTTACATCATTAGAAATCAAGGCATTTCTGGTGTGTCAAATTGGTAATCAATGTTGTTTTGAAAACATAAGCTTATAAGTGACAAACGTGTTTCTAAATATTCAAATAGTGTTAAACCCTCAATCCATAAGAAATCTGAGCAGGTAACATGGGAACTTAGTCTGTCATCCACACCCAAGATTAATTATATTCAATTGTCGACCAACCAAGTCTAGATAAGTATAGCAAGTCTAGATTACTCACGTATGAAGTTAAAGCATCTTAAAGGTTCCTTTTTGTTATAATACATGAACTTTTTGATAATATTGTCAATACTGGAAAAGAACCCGTCTGTGACTAAAGTTTAGTCTAATGGGAACTGTTGATTGTTCCTTCAATACGGTTAGGCTGACATAAAGTCATTTAAATATCCTTGCTTAAAGGGGCAGTAGCACGTTTTTTGATAATTTTATAATTTGAAATTCTCACAGAAAATTGTAAGTGAATGCTAAATGTATTATTTTGACAGTGTCAAAAATCTCATTACACAAGTCAATCATCCATAGTCAGAGGACAAAGAATGAAGATTCACATAAAATCCATTGGCGGCCATTTTTGTGTGAACACCTTTAATTCATTTTTTGTAAGAAAAGGAATCGCATGGCTAAACTTAACGTTATATATTGGAATTATAACTGTTCCATTTAGTTTAAATACATTGTCTTTCAATTGAAATCATTAATTTTCATTTTCCTTACATCACCCTATATTCCCCCTAAAAACGTGCTACTGCCCCTTTAACGAGACTAAATATGTTTCATTTTAGAGTGAAAGAACAATATGGCTTCAGATACATTAAAAGTTATCCACTGTAAATGATGTGGACTGCGATAGAATTTATCCTACAAATATACTTCATTTGTCATTATCACAATGAGGTTTTTATAAGCAAGAAAAACAGACGATAGACTTTAATCAAATTTAATGACCCATATTACATCATGAAAGTAGTAATCAGGTTTTTACTGTGGTGTTAAAGGGGCAGTAGCACTTTTACTTTCCTGACATCACCTTATATTTCCCCTTTAGACGTGCTACTGCGCCTAGCACGTTTTTTAATTTCCTGACATCACCTTATATTCCCCTAAAAACGTGCTACTGTCCCTTTAAAGTTCATTTAAACAAACAGCAATGCAGCTCCGTCCCAAAAAGAAAATCTGTAAAGCGATTCATTCAAGTAAGGGCGTTTTTGTAAAACAGGAAAGTTTATTTAAACAAAACGATCTTTTTTAACTCCGCTCTACCTCACCATGGCTGCGTGTTGATGCATTACTTATATACACTTATGCATCTTTTAAAAACTCTTACTTTGTTGTTGTGGTTCAAAACGGTACAGGATAGGCCTTGAGCTACAAGGTCACAGGTACGGTGACGTTTTCCTGTTTACATCTTCTCTTTGTTCTTTCCAGAGAACGCAATTACCTGAAGTGATCTGTTTTCAAAACATTAATGAAACGGTAAATTTGGTACATTCTAATTGTTTTGGGAATTAATGTTTGTTACCCTGCCATAAATTCATAAAACTGAAGAAAAGAAAAAAATTAATAAACCGTATCATTATGGGCATAAACTTGCAAAATTGATTATTATTTCTTTCATCTGACATCATTTTAACTTTTGGTCATTTTTTTTCAAATGTGAATCATATAGTTCAAGGCACCGCCAAAATTACCAAAAGAAGATTTCCTACACAACCTTAACAGCATTCGTGTGCACTCGTGTCGATAAGAAAACCACAAAACACCAAATTGGTTAATCTACATAGTTTCTTTATCGGCCAGTCTCGTATTAATAGAATGTTCACGAATTCCATGAACCACTCAGTTTTACATATCCACCAGCGTATAAAAATATTCGCCAAAATACAGCACGTTCGCTTGCTTGGTACTATTTTGTAACTAATTCTTGGAAGACACAACGATAACAAGAATAGCGTGGCTTGTTTTTCTAAATGTTTAGAATCGCTCTTATCTGCGCAGATATATCAACAGCTGTCGCAACACGATCCGGAGTTATCTCCCTTGCTGATAAATGACCTTGACATGATAATGATGACTCCTCGAGCTATTTGTAGCTAAGAGAGACTTGAACATTTTAACTTACGTAACCTGGAAACCTGACAGACTTTTATACGAAACGAGGTCTAAAAAATAAATTGACATACGTTTGGTTTCATTTGATCGTTATTTATGATTTCAAGATAGAATATTTCATATAGTCATTTGAAATAGAATTAAAACATAAGTAAATTATTCGAAACAACACTGAATATATTAACACTTATTCAAAATACGATAAGATATTGTGACATCATAGCTGTTTAATTATTCCACGTTATGACGTCATAGCGCAGTGAGTCACAAATTATTACGTCAAAGAAGTGCAACCTCCTTGTCTATGGAGCTAACGAGACACAAAATATACCCTAAATGGACTTCTAAAAGGATATTCACTACGGGTCAGTTTTGTTATGTTTTTGTCATTTATAATCTTATTGCCAAATGACATTTACAGTTTCGACAAAGACCCCCATATAGTAAAGCTGTCAGTATGTTTTGATCGCAAATGTGTTGCAGATTCTTTTGAACCAACTAAAACTGTACCAGATGTAGTTTTTATTCGTATAACACCGCGTATACCTCTCAAGCTCTCAATATTTTCGCTGGAATTACATAGTATAAAGTGACACAGAGTATCTTTCTTAAAATTTTATTTGGTTTTGATAAGCTACAAAATATCTAATATGCTAATTAAAGTTCATATCGCATCACTGGATTTGCAAATATATCCATTTATGCATAATATCTCTAAAATGCTTGATTTTATGGAAAAATCAAGAAAACATCTCAAATACGTTTGATATTCGAAATTATGCATCCAATTGATCTATAGCTACCTATTAGTTACAATACCTAATAAACACTATCGAATCGAATATATCTTCCTGTAAGCTTATGACAAGGTTTCAAAATTACGTTTGGCGAATTTCCGGTTTTCGATCAAAATCCCGACTTTGAATGGCCGTATTTTCCTCTAATGTACTGATTGAACTTGTTATTTTCAGTAACAGTTAGTGGTTCCCGGTGTAATAACATCGATTTCAAAATTTGACATATGTGATCCTATCAACATACTCTGTGTCTCTTTAATGATCAAATCAACCAAACAAAACGACAGCAGTAGAAAGCAGTATGTTCGACGGTGTTTTGAAGGGGCAGTAGCACGTTTTTAGGGGGAAGATAAGGTGATGTCAGGAAAATGAAAATTAATGGTTCCAATTGAAAGACAATGTATTTAAACTAAATGAAGCAGTAATAATTCAAATATATAACGTAACGTTTAGCCATGAGATTCCTTTTTCTTACACAAATGAATTAAAGGTGTTCACACAAAATGGCCGCTAATGGCTTTTATGTGAATCTTCATACTTTGTCCTCTGACTATGGATGATTGGCTTGTGTTATGAGATTTTTGACACTGTCAAAATAATACATTTAGCGTTAACTTACAATTATCAGTGAAAATTTTGAAATAGAAAATTATCAAAAAAACGTGCTACTGCCCCTTTAAGGTTCGAATCTGTATCTGTGTAATCAGATGAAAATCTTATTAGGTCGGTGTTTATGGTATCAGATGAAATAGAAGTCTAATGCCAAGACAACAGCTTGTCCTGAACATAACCTCCATATTATCAAGTCTAGATCTGCAGTGAAATAGGCATTTGCCAGAGGCTCCTTTTCTATTTTATAATATAAAACATCGTTTTATAGAATCATTATTTCATGGTCTGAATTAGTCTAATGAAGTAGATACGTGAGACCAAATGGTGTATGTGACCTGCGAATGTTACTAGGTAATCATTGAGGAAAGGGTTTAACTGATAAAGAACTGATAAGTTTATATGTACACTCAATCTCACTAAACTAAGATCGAACCTATCACTCGTACATAGCTGTGTTTCTGATCTGAATACTGCTAGTCGTATAACGTGAACCTTTCTCAAATGATGAGATAAGATTTGAGATTAAAGACATACATTGCACTTAATGTTTTGAGCGAACTAAAAATGAAACTGGGTCATGATTCCTGAAAGGATGATAGAAATCCGCGAGTCTGTAGTCCTACACTACTTGTGATAGTCATTTACTTTAAACTGTCAAAGTTTATTTAATTATTCATTTCACGGAATATCAACATTTGAAAGTAGCAACTTGTTCATCGAGGTTTCTACTTTGTCTTTTACATGCAAGTTATTTAGATGACTTTCAGAATTGGTTTTAACCGCTTAAAAAGATATATAACAATGATAAATTTGTGTAAAACAAAATGTCATCTACCAAATCCTATATGTCTATTAATAATTTAAAAATTAATTATGAAATATTAGATTCTTTTGAACTGCAACTTGGGATGAGACAAGGATGTGTACTTAGTCCTTCTATATTTTCGTTTTTCATAAATGAATTAGCAACCAAGAAGTTAATGAAGTGAAACAAATGCACACCTTTTTGATGTTGCTCAAGTTTGATTGTTTCAATATCTTCCCTTTTCATGTTTATCGTTAATTGAAATCAACATTAACCATCAATATAATTAATAGTGCATAGTTAGTCAACACAATACCCTTTGGCGTAGTCAGCGTTCAAAAGGATAATATCGAACTCCATTCATCGACTTATTGATTTAGAGACATTTTTCCTCATGAGAAATATTTGTAAAATATCTTCTTGTAGAAAGAGAGCCTATTTTGTAACATAGTGAACTTGAAAATTGAACATGGAAAACTTTATGATTGCACTGTCATGAATGCAAATACGTTTGAAATGTATTTGTATACGATTTTCTTTATGTCTCAACTTTGCATTTGCATTGTATTTTCACGAAAGCCACACTCATAAATTTTATTTGAAAACCCATCACTGAATCCTCTACCCCATCAATGTCAGACAATCGTCACTGTATAATAAGGAGGTCTTTGAACATTTAAAAAATGATATGAAATAAAAAAATTTTCATTTTTCATAGAGAGAAGTTAGTTTGTAAACTATAAACGACCACTCGTTCTTCCAGCTATGTTAAAGTGACATTCTAGTGTCTAATCAATGAATTGAGGTATGAGTATGATTCATGATAAACCATGAACTAAGGGCACAATTTCAATTATAAAACCATAACTAAAAAGGTTAAACTTCCGACCATAACAGAGAATCAGATTTCTCCATTAAAGAGTGGTATATATGAAGATTTCCTAAAATGACTTCGTGCCTGAGTCTGTTGAGAACATGTCTTTTATGTTGATTTTTATAGAGATCTATTATAGCTATTGCTTAACTTTAACATCAGCGACACAGAGTATGTTGATAGGATCACATATGTCAAATTTTGAAATCGATGTTATTACATCGGAAACCACTAACTGTTACTGAAAATAACAAGTTAAAGGTAAATTAGTACATTAGAGCGAAAATACGGTCATTCAAAGTCGGGATTTTGATCGAAAACAGGACAATGTGGCTTGAGTGGCGCGCGCCAATTCGCCAAACGTAATTTTGAAACCTTGTCATAAGCCATAAAATCAAGCTTTTTAGAGATATTATGCATACATGGATATAATTTTAAGTGCAGTGATGAGATATAAACTTCAATCAGCATATTAGATATCTTGTAGCTTATCAAAACCAAATAAAATTTTAAGAAAGATACTCTTTAAGTTTATCGTTTTAGTATCGAGTAAGTAAAGATTAGTGTACGTCTCGACGTTTTAGGTAAATAAATAAACAAAATATCCTTAGCAAAGACGTATTGATAAATATGGGTTGGAAGTGGCTAAAGGGACATCTGTAGTTAGAATGTTTGTTATTGGACACGTAATAAGTGTTTTTGAAAATTCGAGGTTGTGTTTTGGCCCCTGAAGAATTGCAAGACTCCTGCTTTTTTCAATCGAAATGAAGTAATGCAATAGATTTGGAAATTGGTGATTGGCATGCAAGTCACAGGAAATTGACGTTAATCATAAAGATATATAATACAAACATGCTTACATAGGGGAGAGGATATTGTTATCTACACGTCATATACTTTTCAATATTTAAAAACAAATTCACTTTTCAAATTTGATTATTTAATATTGATTATTGTCAATATCCTGTTATGGTCTGATTCAATTGTTTGACATTAAAAGTAAAGTTGTATGTAGTTCATTTGATATATGTCGATTTTAATGACAGAACAGATTGTCATATGATTTCCAAGGAAAGAAGCACCCATAATTCTATGTGAAACACTCCCACTCACTCGACCTATGACAGTAAATCTACGTCATTCTCTCGTGAAGCATCCCGATCAATAAAAAGCTGGACTTCATGTCTGTTTAGGGCTGAATTAAGAGTGCAAAGCCAGATACAAGGAAGAGCACTGTCATTTTATCTACCAGATAACTCCTCGAGAGCACCATGTTCGTCGATTGATAGCTGACCGCATGTAAAGGTGAATGATAAGATCTGAATGTCCGAGCTCATGTGGCTGATTTGTTTACTCTCGCTGTTGGAGCATTGTTTAGACGGTACCTGTGGTCCGTACGAACAAATATGTCAACAATTAAACACATATGCGGAATGTCAACAACGCCACGATGTCGTCGCACATCGCACCTGTCAACCTGTCTCCCCTCTCGATGATATGAACTCGTCCATCCAGCTGTTACATCGGTGGCGTGTGTCGTCCTGATACCCCTATCCGGAATGGGATCGCCCGAAATGACCGGGTGATTACTTTCAAACGTAATATACTTAGAGTAGACACAATCGTGTGTTGATTTCGACAATTATTCTTTCGGTGTTGTGCTTCCTCAATTGGATATTTCCATTTACGTCAGAAGATCGCTTATTTGTGTCAGTGGATCGTAGACGGAGACATAATAGCGCCCTGCGGTGATCTGGAGATGTGACAGGACACTAGCGGGCATCTCCACACGTGCAAAATGGGCGGGGCACCGGGACGACACAACATGACAACAACAGCTTCCGGAGTTTGATTGCACACGATGGCATTGAAAGAATACCGCATCAACCTTGTTCGAGGTAAGCATATGCGATGTAGACCAAACACTGACGCGTTTGCATTCCCCGAATATATCTAAGTTGCATCTTTCATATATCACACGTATGGCTTAGCTCACGTGAGGTCGATCTTGCCAACCGAGATGAGATAAACTGATTGCTTATCTTCGGTACCGACTCGCAGAATGGAGTGTAAATGGTGCCATCACATGACATTTTACCATTTCCCCAGACTGACGTACTGTCTCGTCACAAGCAGTCGAGATCGAGAGTTGAAGATCCGTGTTTACCTTTGATTGTCAGAAACACGAAAATAAACAATCCACAGGTTGTGGTGAAAGCTGATTATCTGAAAACAATTAAATTTTATTATTTATCCCATTCATAGCTGAATATGATTCGGTGTAATGATATGTGATATATACAGATATGTGATATGCTGATTTAAGCACAGGTGTTGTATAGGCTACAAACCTTTAATTGTTGTTATGTGATATGTTTTCGGATAAAATCATTGTAAACATTGACATGGACATAGCACTGCTATTGTTAAGACTTCATTTGCAATTTCTCTTGACAAAAGCTTGACACTTGCATTATTGACAAACTGTCATTAGGTATTGATCATTTGGTTCTTTTGATTGAAATCAATTTCCTGATCAAAAGGTAAATAAATTTAGATTATTTCTAAAAATTAATCAAAATGGACAATATTCTGGAGGTATTTTTAAATGAAATTAAATGAGATTTTACTGTTTTATTTGCCTTTATCATTTTCTGCTATTGGAATCATTACAACATGCTCCATATAAATTTTGCTAGAATGATGTTTTGATTATAATATTAATTGCCAAAAAAGACAGAACGGTTGTTATCATAATGGTAAACATGACCTAAACCTATAAACCTACATTTTACTTGTCAAGAAGTTGGGTATATATAGATATATCACCACTGACTCTGCAACTGTATAAAGCAAAAAATATTTTGCTGGCCACTGCGTATAGCTACAAATACCTACTATTGCGGGCCACTGCGTATAGCTACAAATACCTACTATTGCTGGCCACTGCGTATAGCTACAAATACCTACTATTGCTGGCCACTGCGTATAGCTACAAATACCTACTATTGCGGGCCACTGCGTATAGCTACAAATACCTACTATTGCGGGCCACTGCGTATAGCTACAAATACCTACTATTTCTGGCCACTGCGTATAGCTACAAATACCTACTATTGCGGGCAACTGCGTATAGCTACAAATACCTACTATTTCTGGCCACTGCGTATAGCTACAAATACCTACTATTGCTGGCCACTGCGTATAGCTACAAATACCTACTATTGCTGGTCACTGCGTATAGCTACAAATACCTACTATTGCTGGCCACTGCATATAGATACAAATACCTACTATTGCTGGTCACTGCGTATAGCTACAAGTACCTACTATTGCTGGCCACTGCGTATAGCTACAAATACCTACTATTGCTGGCCACTGCGTATAGCTACAAATACCTACTATTGCTGGCCACTGCGTATAGCTACAAATACCTACTATTGCTGGCCACTGCGTATAGCTACAAATACCTACTATTGCTGGCCACTGCATATAGCTACAAATACCTACTATTGCTGGCCACTGCGTATAGCTACAAATACCTACTATTGCTGGCCACTGCGTATAGCTACAAATACCTACTATTGCTGGTCACTGTGTATAGCTACAAATACCTACTATTGCTGGCCACTGCGTATAGCTACAAATACCTACTATTGCTGGCCACTGCATATGGCTACAAATACCTACTATTGCTGGTCACTGCGTATAGCTACAAATACCTACTATTGCTGGCCACTGCATATAGATACAAATACCTACTATTGCGGGCCACTGCGTATAGCTACAAATACCTACTATTGCTGGTCACTGCGTATAGCTTAAAATACCTACTATTGCTGGTCACTGCGTATAGCTACAAGTACCTACTATTGCTGGCCACTGCGTATAGCGACAAGTACCTACTATTGCTGGTCACTGCGTATAGCTACAATTACCTACTATTGCTGGCCACTGCGTATAGCTACAAGTACCTACTATTGCTGGTCACTGCGTATAGCTACAAATACCTACTATTGCTGGTCACTGCGTATAGCTACAAATACCTACTATTGCTGGTCACTGTGTATAGCTACAAATACCTACTATTGCTGGCCACTGCGTATAGCTACAAATACCTACTATTGCTGGTCACTGCGTATAGCTACAAATACCTTCTATTGCTGGCCACTGCGTATAGCTACAAATATTACTGGCCAACTTACATGGTATATCACTTGACCTTCTGTATCACTATACATCCCAAGCTGTTAATGTCTTACTTGGGGCTTCTTGAAAGTGTGTTGACATTTCGTGTAACATTGTTCAATTAAGTGTATATCAACACAAAACTGTTTGTTAGTGTACTGTATTCCCTACTACAAAGACCACAATGTATTTTCATGTTGCTTTATCAGCCAATATACAACCTTGGGTGTCTGTTACAGAATGGTAGTGAAGTGTTAGGGAGTATAACATTCATATTGCATGTTAAAGGGAAATAAACCCTGGGTCAATGTCTCTATGTAGTGCAATGGTTTAGTTGCCTCTGAGGTCATTAAAAATTAATGACGCTTGTCAGGACAAGTTGTAGAAATTTTCTTTTTTTTTTACTTGTTTGCCATATTTTTGAAAGAATTTTGTAATGAATGTCACATTTTTTCGGCTTTGGGAGGGTATTTTGAGGGGTATTTAGAACCTTTTATTCCCCTAGGTATCTATTCTCAAATGATTTTAGAGCTTATATATACATACATATATTTACAAATATGGATTGCTGTTTCTTAAAAAAACATGACAATTGACTCAATGTCATTCACCTGAAGATACTGAAAAGTGCTTGTGAATAACCTCATTATTGTTTCTTCAAAAAAAAAGATTTTCTACAGAAGACCTGAGAGCTGGACAATTTTGAACTGTATATATATATTTACATATATCCCCTAGGAAAGTTATCGCTTCTTTTGTTCCTTTCTGTATATCATTCTATCTTTATAACTATATCTTTGGCTCCGTGCCTAAATTCTAACACAGATGGGTTGAAAGCCAATTAATGTTTATTACTTGAATTTATCATTAGCTCTTATTTTTGCCCAAAACTTTTCAGAAAGTCCTTGAACAAAATTTAGTTTTAGCTTAAACATTTCATAAATTGCAATTTATGTAAAACACTTGAATGTAAAATTCTATGTAATGTCCTTTACAACTATTATGTGATAAGACTGTTACTATCTCTGTTAGATAAAATCAAATTAACAGAATATTTACTCTAAAACCTCTTTGAAAGAATCTTTCCTTTTTATGAGGCCATCCTTTCCAACTTGAAATTTACATTCAAAGTGATTCTTTGGTTTGTTCAGTTCAGCAAAATGTCATTAATCACAACCAGATCTTTATAATAGCTGTAACTCACAAAACATTTTAGTGGTACTCCATTACTGACTTTTGGGATCAATTAACTCCCTTTCATTTTAGCTCTTCCATCAAGAGATAAATAAGAATTCTTTGAGTGTAGAGTTTCCAAAATGAAACCATTTATCATGTTTTTTGTCATCATCAGTTTCAAAGTGAGATAATTGCTAGATACGTTATGATAGAGAATGCTTAAGATATGCCCACTTTATATACATATACTTTAAATATATCCTTTATCAAAAGGGCCACGCAAGTGTTGTAGATAAACCAAGTGCAATACACAGCTGTTGAGAAATCAATTGGTCCAACAAAAGAAGGCTTATCTTTAACTTATGATATTGGCACGAAATTAGCATTATTGATGCAGTAAAATTCATGTATATGGCAGTTTTGTCTGGAAAAATATTTTATCACTGAAACTGATTTATTTAGGGGTCAACAAAAAGGTTTTAGTGTAAACTCTAGGATCTTGAATAAGAAAAAACGTCTTTACAAAATTTGAATGTAAGCAAAAGTAAAATATATCAAAAATAGTTAAATGTTTTATGTTAGTTTCATTCCTTTTTCTATTGTATAGAATCAATAGTATAAGATACAGATAGAGTATTTAAAGGGGCAGTAGCACGTTTTTTGACAATTTTATATTTTTAATTTTTCACTGATAATTGGACGCTAATGCTAAATGTATTATTTTGATAGTGTCAAAAATCTCTTTACACTAATCAATCATCCATAGTCAGAGAATGAATTATGAAGATTTACTTGAAATCCATTGGCGGCCATTTTTGGATGAACACCTTTAATTCATTTTGTGTAAGAAAAAGGACTGGCATGGCTTAACGTTACATTATATATTTGATTTATTACTGCTTCATTTAGTTTGAATACATTGTCTTTCAATGGGAACCATTTATTTTCATTTTCCTGACATCAACTTATATTCCCCCTAAAAACGTGCTACTGCCCCTTTAAAGGGACAGTAGCATGTTATTTGAGTTGATATTTTTTCCATTTTTAAAAATAATTGTTTATGCAACATGAATTCTTCATTGGATCAAACAACTCATACCTCAACACAATAATCTCTAATCGTAGAAGAAAATAACAATAAATATCAAGCAAAATGTGTTGGCGGCCATTTTTGTGGGAACAACTTGTCTTATATGAGTTTGGAATATGGATTGCGGTTTCTTAAACAAACATGATAAGCTCGTTTTAGAACTACAGTAGAACACGGATATAGCGAACTCGGATATAGCGAACGATCGGATATAGTGAACAAATTCTCAAGTCCCGTCCCTAATAATAATAATAAAGAATGCTTATATAGCGCTAACTTCCATCTGAAGTATGCTCAAAGCGCGAACAAAGTCATAAAAATCAGGCTATTTAATATCATTATGATTATATGCTTATAGCAACCTCGGGGGATATAGCGAACTAAATTCTTTGGTCCCTTAGAGTTCGTTATATCCGTGTTCTACTTTATTTTATTTTATTTAAAAACATTATCTTGCGTTAGGAAACTTTCGTTTTTGGTGAAGTCACACTGCTCCATTAATTCGACACACAACATTCCTGTGCAGTGAAGATGAAGAAGGTTATGTAAATGAGACGTGTAGGTGAAAGATCTCTGTTGTCAGACAGAACACTTTCATAAAAAATGTTTCTAAATGTGCTCTGTCCTCCAAACGGTCATGGTAATTACTTCTGAATTAGAGACTTACATCTGGGGCTTTGATAGTCGTTCTTAACACTCATGTTTATACAAGGTAGCATGGAAATTCTTGAATAACAGAAGTACCAATATATTGCAATACGCTTTTCTGTATCGCAATATATTGCAATACAAAAAGGAGGAACGACACCCATCCTTAGTAAGTGACCCCCACACGCATTTATTTCAATAGCAGAAGTATATAGAGGATATTTGTCCTTTCTTGACTAATACCATGTTTATCTCATCGAGTGAGGTAGAAAGGTTATATTTTCAAGAGTGGCGCAGCCACGCAGAACACGCAGAAAATAAATTTTCTATTTATTATATGACCGTATCCTTGCATATTCACCGAAATCGACTTGCATTTACGTTAAGTCGGCTCAAGAATGAGCCTGTCGCCTCAGCAACAATGTGACGTCATGAATGTGACATCATGTCGGAGCATTGTTTTATGACGTCAGGTCATTGTTATATCAGTCAATAGTGACTGATAACACGTTCCATTGTTATTTTCACTAGTGACTGATAACACGGTTTATTTTCATTGATAGATCCCGGTATTTCACCTGCAATCATATAATAAATATGATTCTCTGATCCTTTGTCTTAAGCAAATTATAATCTTGGATTATGGATTATATCATATGTAAACAAGTCCTGTTTCCTATTAATTAGCCACTTAAAATGATTTAATACTGATGCATTCAGCAGATTTCAGAAGTACCTGGGTATTTGTAGTTAATAATATAGCAAATGGAGGATAAATGATGACATACATGTCACAATTACCAAACACACCTGAAGGGAAACGTAGATCTATATTTATTTACCTGTAAGGTGAATACAGGTGATGTTAAATGTTAAACAACAGGTGTGACTGCATATCTTTGCCAACAATCCCCAAGAGCTTTGGTTGTTTTTTGCTTTGTCTAACATAGATCTTAGAATTTGTCTGCATAATAATCCCCTTTTTCTTATCATTGTTGACATATATTTTCTTTGTAAATGAATGAGATTGGATTTAACATGCTGTCAGCAATATTTCAGCAATTAAACAAGTTGTTTCAATATGTATTCTTGTTAGATTGGATTTATTTCATTTATGATATGTATTCTTCTTAGAATGGATTTATTTCATTTATTAACATTTTGAAATATACTTTTTTTGAAATATCAATATAAAATTTACTTTATATGAGTTTTTTATCATTTATTTTTTTATTCATGAATAACTTTCCACTGTATATTTACTTGTATGTATTATTTTTTTTTCAGGTGATAATTACTCTATTTCATGAAATACATTTGGAGACCACGAAGCCTACTTTCTAAGATTTCAGTTAAAAATGACTTTTTGCTATATCTGTGGTGCTTCAAGTATAGAGACAGTAGGAAAAAAATCAAAAACGCAACATCAGCCATTTTGTAAACAGCCTGCAGCTTAACACATAAACACATACATATTTAAAGACCTTGGATAAGTTGCCTAAGCTGTGTCCTGAAATACTATCATTTCAATACTATAATGTTAAATATCTGCATAGAATGTTTGCCAATTAGTGGCAAATTTAAAGAACACATTGAAATGAATAGGAGCCTCTATACCGTTCTTAATTTAAGATCCTCTTAAATTTTTTCACTTTAGAGCCTCTTACATTAGAGCCTCTTACAATTCTTCATTCTAGAGCCTCTTACAGTTGTCATTCTAGAGCCTCTTGCATTTGTCATTCTAGAGCCTCCAACATTAGAGCCTTTACATTTCTTCATTCTAGAGCCTCTTACATTTGTTATCCTAGAGCCTCCAACATTAGAGCCTTTACATTTCTTCATTCTAGAGCCTCTTACATTTGTCATTCTAGAGCCTCTTACATTTCATTCTAGAGCCTCTTACATTTGTCATTCTAGAGCCTCTTACATTTCATTCTAGAGCCTCCAACATTAGAGCCTTTACATTTCTTCATTCTAGAGCCTCTTACATTTGTCATTCTAGAGCCTCTTACATTTCATTCTAGAGCCTCTTACATTTGTTATCCTAGAGCCTCCAATATTAGAGCCTTTACATTTCTTCATTCTAGAGCCTCTTACATTTGTCATTCTAGAGCCTCTTACATTTCATTCTAGAGCCTCTTACATTTGTCATTCTAGAGCCTCTTACATTTCATTCTAGAGCCTCCAACATTAGAGCCTTTACATTTCTTCATTCTAGAGCCTCTTACATTTGTCATTCTAGAGCCTCTTACATTTCATTCTAGAGCCTCTTACATTTGTTATCCTAGAGCCTCCAACATTAGAGCCTTTACATTTATTCATTCTAGAGCCTCTTACATTTGTCATTCTAGAGCCTCTTACATTTCATTCTAGAGCCTCTTACATTTGTCATTCTAGAGCCTCTTACATTTCATTCTAGAGCCTCTAACATTAGAGCCTTTACATTTCTTCATTCTAGAGCCTCTTACATTTGTCATTCTAGAGCCTCTTACATTTCATTCTAGAGCCTCTTACATTTGTCATTCTAGAGCCTCTTACATTTCATTCTAGAGCCTCCAACACTAGAGCCTTTACATTTCTTCATTCTAGAGCCTCTTACATTTGTCATTCTAGAGCCTCTTACATTTCATTCTAGAGCCTCTTACATTTGTTATCCTAGAGCCTCCAACATTAGAGCCTTTCATGTCTTCATTCTAGAGCCTCTTACATTTCATTCTAGAGCCTCTTACATTTGTCATTCTAGAGCCTCCAACATTAGAGCCTTTCATGTCTTCATTCTAGAGCCTCTTACATTTCATTCTAGAGCCTCTTACATTTGTCATTCTAGAGCCTCCAACATTAGAGCCTTTACATTTCTTCATTCTAGAGCCTCTTACATTTGTCATTCTAGAGCCTCTTACATTTCATTCTAGAGCCTCTTACATTTGTTATCCTAGAGCCTCCAACATTAGAGCCTTTACATTTCTTCATTCTAGAGCCTCTTACATTTCATTCTAGAGCCTCTTACATTTGTCATTCTAGAGCCTCCAACATTAGAGCCTTTACATTTCTTCATTCTAGAGCCTCTTACATTTGTCATTCTAGAGCCTCTTACATTTCATTCTAGAGCCTCTTACATTTGTCATTGTAGAGCCTCTTACACTTGTCATTCTAGAGCCTCCAACATTAGAGCCTTTACATTTCTTCATTCTAGAGCCTCTTACATTTGTCATTCTAGAGCCTCTTACATTTCATTCTAGAGCCTCTTACATTTCATTCTAGAGCCTCTTACATTTGTCATTCTAGAGCCTCCAACATTAGAGCCTCTTACATTTCTTCATTCTAGAGCCTCTTTCATGTTGTCATTCTAGAACCTCTTACATTTCTTCATTCTAGAGCCTCTTACATTTTGTCATTCTAGAGCCTCTTTCATTTTGTCATTCTAGAACCTCTTACACTTCTTCATTTTAGAGCCTCTTACATTAGAGCCTCTTACATTAGAGCCTCTTACATTTCTCTTTTTTAAAAGCCTCTTAAAATTTTTATTTTAGAGCTTCTTAAAATATTTCATTTTAAGAGCCTGTTATAAATTAGGGTTCATGGATTCAACTAAAACTGAATCATTGAGGAAGAGTATATATGTAGCACTTTTACATTATATGTAAGCCTTCTACAGTATACATTAAGGTAATAGAAATCTCTTGTCGAAAATATAAGAAAACAATTATGTGGTTGAATTATGAGAGAGGTTGAAATAATGGAGAATTTAAGAGTCATGGATTGTGCAGCTGTAACTTAATTACTGAGGAAGAGTATAAATGTAGCACTTAAACAACATATGTAAGCCTTCTACAGTATACATTAAGGTAATAGAAATCTCTTGTCGAAAATATAAGAAAACAATTATGTGGTTGAATTATTAGAGAGGTTGAAATAATGGAGAATTTAAGAGTCATGGATTGTGCAGCTGTAACTTAATTACTGAGGAAGAGTATAAATGTAGCACTTAAACAACATATGTAAGCCTTCTACAGTATACATTAAGGTAATAGAAATATCTTGTCCGAAATATAAGAAAACAATTATGTGGTTAAATTATTTGAGGGGTTGAATTAATGGAGAATTTACGGTTCATGGGTTGTACAGCTGTAACTTAATTACTGAGGAAGAGTATATATGTAGCACTTAAACAACATATGTAAGCCTTCTAAAGTAAAAGAAATATCTTGTCCAAAATATAAAAAAAACAATTATGTGGTTGAATTATTGGAGAGGTTGAATTAATGGAGAATTTACGGTTCATGGATTGTGCAGATTTTAGTTAATTTCTGAGGAAACAAAATTTTTGTTCACTTTCAAATGTAAAAAGAATTCCCCTCTGGGTAATAAAGTACAGTGTATTGTCATTGTCATATATAACCCTTCATGCATACATTAAGGTAATAGAAATATCTTGTCAGCTCTCTGTGTATGTATGTATGTAGGTAGGTAGGTAGGTAGATAGATAGGTTTCATGTATATGTGTGTGAAATGTGAAGGTCACCAGATATATATCCATAGTTACTTAGGGGGACACTAGTCATATATCATGTCAGAGAAAAAATGTTGGGATGCCATTTAGAAAGGAGACTGTTGTATGATCTAAATCAAGGCGAGTGGATAATTTGTTTGGGGATACAAATTCTACTTATACATACACTGTCTTCTATGCACAAATATGTTCCTATGTACATTGTTTTGTAAAATATGAGTTTTTTAAACCATTTCTGTATTCATTCTGCATACCTGTTAAACCATTTTGTTCATATTGGAGCAAATTTATTTCTTTTGTTTGGGGCCCTGTTGACATTTTAACAATCTTGCCCTTAAAAAATTTGTAATTTTAATCTGGAATTGAATTGTTAAGAATTAAGTTTGTAGGGGAGCGGATAATTTGTTAGGGGATACAAATGCTACACTGTATTCTATGTTGTAATTTTTAACCATTTCTGATTTTTTTTGCATACCTGTGAATTTTTATCTATATTAAAGCAATTTTCTTTCTTTTGTTTTCACCCCTGTATTTCGACAATTTTGGTTTTAAAAATTTGGTAATTTTAATCTGTAATTGAATTGTTTAGAATTAGGTTTGTATAAAATGGAAAAAGACTTTCTCAAATATACCCAACCTACAAGACCAAAACCGATTCCGGCGCCAAGGTCTTCCTGTCATTCTTGTGTCATGCAACCTGTCAAATTTCAAATGTCAAAACATGAAGTTCATTTGGCATTTTTGATTTCTTGACGTCATCTTTAAATTAACTTTCTCTTGAGATTAGAATATTTTCATTATGTGTCCATGGAAACAATATAATTCTTTAACTGAAAGCAAATTATCATATTTGTTATTTATAACTTGACAAATTGTCAACCAGTAATTGAAACCGATCAATCAAAACTTTTAAAAATACAAATATGACATAATCTGGTCGCTAATCAAATTTAAAAAAATGATATCTCTTTTCTCACAATTGGATAATTTTCAATGAGGCTGTGATGATAATTACCTCCAATTTTCACACCAGTAAAAATTGAAGTGCAATTCTGTTTCTAGTTGTAATGAAAGTAGCATCTTCCCAGGGTGTCGGTGATAACGAGCTATAGGGGACAGGGCTAACGAGCTTCTATTGATGAGTCATCTTAGTTCCCTTTTGACGTAATCTAAGGTCAGAGGTCAAACTGACCCTAGTGTGTGTATGACATTGGTTTTGTATTGAGAGTTGTGGATGTCATGTGTATTTGACAGTGTTTTCAAAATAATGTCATATTTTAGGGAAATTGTGTGATTCATAGTATATGCATTTTGGGATAAATGAATCATTAAGCTAAGTTATTTTTTAAATGTATCACCCCTGTCATCAACTGTTTTTTGTGACTGGTATATATATATATATAAATAAAATAGTATTATGGAATTGGGTACATTGGATTCACATTCGCTAACTAGCGCTTTCAGCCATGTTGGCTTCTTCAGGTTAGTCAGTTGTGATCACGTCGTTTGTGGTGACGTGATTACAACTGACTAACCTGAAGAAGCCAACATGGCTGAAAGCGCTAGTTAGCGAATGTGAATCCAATGTACCCAATTCCATAATACTATTTTATTTATATACAACCTGGGAGTAAGTTTTTGTGTTTTAAATGTATATATATATATATGAATCATAGTTTTGCAACATAAGTAATGATTGAATGATTAGGATAAAACATTGATTTTTTTCATAGCAACATTGAACTTTTTTAAACATCAGGACTCAAGAAATATATCATTCCAAATCCTCAAATTCAAATTTCTCTAAAATCTACTGATTTATTTTGAAGAAGCCCGATAAGGGTTAAACTGAGATTGAAAAATAACTAGATTATCCTGCTCAGATTTTTTTCCAATGAAGACCTATGGTATTTCTAAATACTCTTGCAATTTTGATTTTTTTAAAGCAATTATCTATTTGTAATTGCTCCTATTTTGAGACTGTTTTTGTCAAAGACATGTATACGACTTCTCAATTTGTTTTTTGGTGTTTACTAATACATCTGCACATGCTTTTTGTACAAATGTTTGAAAAAGTTGGGATTTTCTGCTGTGTTTTGGAGTAAACAACTGTCATGGAAATGTTTTTCTCTTGTAGCACTAGTTGCTTATTGTTTTCTTTTATACCTTGCTTTTAATAATCAAGAATTTAGATTCGATATAATGTAAATATTGAATTAATTTAAAGTTATCCAATTTAATTTTTTGTGTGTCTATTTTATCTTACCATTCCGGATTTATCACTTGTTTGTGCATATCTAATCATGTTAATGTACCTCTGTTTGCTGAAATATTTCCTCATGATGATTGAGGGTCAGGATAATGCAATGGTATTGATCAAGAGTTTCGGGGTTCGAATCCCGCCAGGAGCTTGGCAACTTTGTCTGCAGTAGGGAACTGTTCTAGACGCAGTAAGGTTCGGGTGCAATACTACACTGAATTTCAGCACAGTACCACCCATGGTTCGCTAGTTCCAGTCGATGCTGGCAGGCTTCATGGAAATGCATAGCCACAATGGTGTTGCAGGCATTCTCCCTGCGATTATGCCAAAATTTGTGATATAAGTGAAATTCTCTTGAAAGTGGACTTTAATCCCAATTCATCTCACATCACCTCATAATGATATATAAAGTCTACAAACCCAAATTCTATTGTAGCAAATTAAAATAAAAAGCTGTTGAAATAAGAAAAACATAAGCAAAATATAGTTTAAAATTATAACAAACCAATCCACATATTCAGAACATCCTCTTTCAAATGAGACCAATTCTCAACAATAAGTTCATCAAAGAATATATTTCAATGGCAGCAATAAGCTCTTTTAACCATGTCCAATGCTTGATTTGTATTCATTGATGCCATTAAGGCAAGTAAAGAACATTTAGCCGGAAGGAAGACCGTTGTAAAGATTGACCTGCGTATTTGTCAATATGTCATAATTACTAATCAATAGTGCGGGACAACAGTCTATTGATTGAATTATTGAGAGAGGTATTGCACTGTCTTAAAGGGGCAGTAACATGTTTTTTGATAATTTCATATTTCAAATTTTTCACTGATAATTGTTAGTGAATGCTCTATGTATTATTTTGACAGTGTCAAAAATCTCATTACTCAAGCCAATCATCCATAGTCAGAGGCCACAAAGCATGAAGATTCACATAAAATCCATTGGCGGCCATTTTGTGTGAACACCTTTAATTCATTTGGTGTAAGAAAAAGGAATCGCATGGCTTAACTTTACATTATATATTTGAATTATTACTCCTTCATTTAGTTTAAATACAAAAAAATTTCTTTCATTTGGAACCCTTTATTTTCATTGTCCTGACATCATCCTATATTTCCCTAAAAACGTGCTACTGCCCCTTTAATGGGTCAGAATTTTTCATGGAAACAAGCTTTCAATGTTTTCGAATTTCTAGGATAGACTACCTGAAGTAGTTGCACAAAACAACTTAACACTAAGGTTAACCTTAGTGCTATCCTTTAACATTACACTAAGGCTACCTTAGTGACTTAGGGCCATCTTAGTGTTTTGGGCAACAGGACTCAGGTTGGTAACCAATAATACATGATTATTACAATTTTATGACAACCACTGAATTTAAGAAATAAACGCTACAATTGTGTTCATGATTCTTTTCTTTCATTTGATTTTCTGATTAAGTTATTTACTAGTATCAAATACTCTTAACATTTTTATTAAGATTATTATTTTTATATCAAAACAACATCTTTCCGATTTGAAAAACAAATTCTAAGCCAAAAAATTTACATTGCAAATTGATGATAAACAGCAAATTCTCTGCTGTTTAAACTTCATGTACAAACCTTATGTGCTAATAAAGATAAGAAAAATGTATGTTCTTTGACTCCACTTATATTTTAGGTTGCTGTGTAAGAACAATGCAATCATTGTCATTAACAATGGACAATCTAAAACAATAATATACTGTTGTATAAAGAGGACAAAGTCAAGTGTACAATCTGACACTAAAGGATTATAGTTAACAACTTATGAATAATTTAGTCAAATACCATTTAAAATTAACAATTCTTACAAATTTTCTAAAAGATTACTTGGCACAACTTATGAATTATTTATGCAAATACCATTTTAAATTGATAATTCTTTAAAAAAAAATTCTATGCCTTTGTTTTGAAAATTTTATGAGCTTCTTTGTTAGGGGGATAGTATTTTGTGGAAATATATCAGCTTGAAGAATTGAGAGGACAAATTGGTAAGTAGGATAGTTTTATCATATAGACCACTTGTTTCATGTTTTCTTAAATTATTCCATGATGTAATTGTTACCTTATCCTGTTGTTACTCTTATTGTTATTTAATTTTATACCAAATATATAAATTGCTGTTCTGTTTTCCAATATGCTTTAAAACGGTAGAAGGATATACCGAAACGTCTCTAATGTCGAATAAAGAAATTCTTCATCCATAGAATTTTCTTTTGTATTCCCTATATAATTCATGCAACTGATTTGTGATGTGAGATAGAAAACCATGTTGCCATTTGAAAAATGTAAATATTCAATTGATGACTATTATTTATTAACCTGATGGGGATAGGATAGTGCAGTGGTTAGCGAGTTCGGCTTCAGATCAAGAGGTCTGTGGTTCGCATCCTGCCAGGGGCTCGTCAATTTCGTCTGCATTAGAGAACTGTTCCATATGCAAAAAGGTTTTGGGTGCAATGCTACACTGAATTTTGGTGCAGTACCACCCATGGTTTACTAGTTCCAGCCGATGCTCGCAGGCTTCACAATGCATAGCCCCAATGGTGTTGCAGGCTTTCTCCCTGCAATAATATGATCAGGCGCGATATAAATGAAATACTAATGTGATGTTAAAATCCCAAGACATCTCACCATATATTGATTCTTTATTGCAATATACCAATAAACCATATTGCATACACTAAAATGGCAGAAAATTATCTCTTTATTGCTAATTTTACCATTTTCTTAGATTAATCAATCTGTTAACATTCTCCATGCCAAAAACCATTTATGTTGCCAAACATATAAGGAAACAGACTGGTCTTTATCTATTATCTGCAGGTTCTTAATATTTGGCAGACTTTCTCAGATATTGGTCAGTTTGTGCTTAATAAATTTTGATTCCTGTAAATTAGACACTTAGAATGGTCAGCATTATTTCATTCAGGAAGAGTTTTTAGCTCATCTGGCCTGTAAGGCCCGATGGGCTTATGGCATGGCATGGTGTCCGGCGTCCGTCCGTCCGTAAACTTTGTGGAATTTCGACTTCTTCTCCAGAACCATAAGGCCTAGAAAGCTTAAACTTGGTGTACAGACTCCTTGACTAGTGAGGATTAAAAATTGTAGCTTTAGTGGCCCTGTGGCCCCTAATAAGGGCCACAGGGACCACGCCCTTAAAACCTATTTTCATCTTCTTCTCCAGAACCAAAAGGCCTAGAAAGCTTAAACCTTGTGTACAGACTCCTTGACTAGTGAGGATTATAAATTGTAGCATTGGTGGCCCTGTGGCCCCTAATTAGGGCCACAGGGGCCAAGCCCTTAAAAGCTATTTTCATCTTCTTCTCCAGAACCATAAGGCCTAGAAAGCTTAAACTTTGTTTACAGACTCCTTGATTAGTGAGGATTATAAATTGTAGCTTTGGTGGCCCTGTGACACCTAATAAGGGCCACGGGACACGCCCTAAAAACCTATTTTCATCTTCTTCTCCAGAAGCATAAGGCCTAGAAAGCTGAAACTTTGTGTACAGACTCCTTGACTAGTGATGATTATGAATTGTAGCTTTGGTGACCCTGTTGCCCCTAATAAAGGCAACAGGAACGTCCTTCAAATCTATTTTCATCTTCTTCATCAGAAGTAAAGGCCTAGAAAATTGAAACTTGTCGCCTATATTATATACTGAATTTTATGAATGGTGACCCTGTGGCCTCTACAAAGGGGGAATCACATTGACCACACTGTACAGCATAATTGATGATGAAGCCTGATGAGCTACAGAGCCAATGGCTCTATTTTTTTCCTTTTTGAAATTATGATTAATATCGGGATGATGTGATACTGAATGTTTTGATACATTTTAAACAATAAGTCAAGGTTTTCTTTTGCTAGTTTCAAGAGAAGGTCTATTTATATAAGTTGCAAAATATTCTTGGCATTTAGTTATTTTTCTCTGTAATATAAAGTCTGTTTATATACTCTTACATCAACATAGTACTTTATGAATAACATTGAAAATATTTTCTAAGCATCAGGACACTCATGTCACGGAATAGCGGGTTTAAAGGGGCAGTACCACGTTTTTTGATAATTTTATATTTAAAATTTTTCACTTATAATTGTAAGTTAATGTTAAATGTATTATTTTGACAGTGTCAAAAATCTCATTACACAAGCCAATCATCCATAGTCAGAGGACAAAGTATGAAGAATCACATTAAATCCATTGGCGGCCATTTTGTGTGAACACCTTTAATTCATTTTGTGTAAGAAAAAGGAATTGCATGGCTGAACTTTACGTTATATATTTGAATTATTGCTGCTCCATTTACTTTAAATACATTGTCTTTGAATTGGAACCATTAATTTTCCTTTTCCTGACATCACCTTATATTCCTCCTAAAAACGTGCTACTGCCCCTTTAAGTTATCGATATTTCAAGAGCATGGGTAATAACAATCTCCTGCGCTGTTTGTTATATAATTGTGATTTAGACTTCATCGATACTTGTTTTAGTAGCTATTGTGTTTATATTTACACACTCAGTCACCCTCTTGTGATTATTTTCTCTTTTGTCCTTATTCTATTAGTTGAAAACCATATTGATTTGTGTGTATGTTTGTACGTTATGGGAACTGACAGTTGTATAATTGTGTACATTTTTGGGGGTCGTATCAAAATATTTTTGTGCAATTGTTATCCTAGTTTATTTAATGATCAGCTTTTAACTTTAATTTTTCATTATTAAGTAATATGAGATGCACAGCATTAAAAGGATAGAGCATTGCCGTAATTTTGTAATGAGGACGAAAAAAGAATTATTATTTTCATCATTTGTGCAGATTTATACATGATCATGCATCATATTTTGACATCAATTGCTTGAAATCATCATCTAACTTAACACGTCTTAGACAGACAGTCTTAAATGAATAATAATGATAATGATATGATAATAATTTTTTATTGTCCTCATTTGATAATAAATTGGAAATTCTTTGGGTGCCCATTGCACTCAGCAGGCACAGTGCAGCGTCAGTTTAAGCGTCCTACTACTTTCATAATTTATAATGCTAAACGTCAAGCAAAATCTCCCATCTTTTAACATCTTTAGATATGACAATTTGGGAATCGAACCCGACCTTTAGAGTGAAAAGCAGACGCTCTACCGACTGAGCCACTTCCCTGGTATAAAACTGACCTTCCCTTTTCAAGTCCAAGAAATTTGACCCAAGTCTAGCTTGACCGGATTACTCGTAGAAGCCCTTATAGTAGATATGGAATCGTTAATAAAGTGATCCTTTTCAATGGTAGGATCAAGGATGCATCAGCCACTCTATTCATGAGCTATTTCAGACAAAAATGCTTATAGATCAAATGACTTTTGAGACAGCCATCGGTCTTTGATCATTCATGCATGACTTGGTTTGTTGCCTTTCTGCCTGAATGCTTTAAGTAGGTGTCAACATAATATATTCGTAGACATCACGTCAGCAGTTACTGTGGCATCATTCTAGATGCTCATTCAGCAATGAACAACAAAAGGATATTAACCCTTTCCATGCTAAACTTAAAATGATTTTGTATACCTTTGCAGAAAGACACAATACATTATAAGTTGTTTGCTTCTCACAAGGGTAATACGGTCTGATGTACCATCTTTGTAGAAATGTTGCCCAAGCCGCAAGGCAAGGGCTGACATTTCTACAAAAACCGTACATCAGACCGTATTACCCAAGGGAGAAGCATACAACGTATTTATCTTACTGTCATGTCAGAAGAAAATATATCCATTTTAGTTTGACTGCCGTTAACGGATGAGCCATCACCCCATGTAGGCCTTGACCCTAAATGTAAACAAAATGGCGTCGTCCAACCCGACTGCAATGTTATAATTCGTGTTACGTAAAACTATTACCCTAAACATGCTAAAAAACTATTTGATTTTAATCCTATAGCATGTGCAAGTAATTCAATGCAGAATCTGGTTCCAAACAAAACTTAGAATGATGAGAAAACAAATCTATAATTAATAATCACAAAAACAGCTAAACGAACGTATGTAAACTCTGGACACCGCATGCGTTATTTGGTAATGTCATCTTAACGCTTTGCGACACCTCTTCTCGGAGAAGAGCTGTTGCTATGGCAGCGGGGTACATGAAATTTGTACACCGTGAGAGATGAGACTCGCGGTGTACATAAGATGAAACGAGTTGATCGTCAGCAGATCAAAAACGAGTATTTTACTGTAAGGTAAGATAATATACATGATTACCCAGGTAAATCTGCATATGTCTTTTACAAAATGAGAGAAATTTTGTATTAGCAAGAGAAAGCAAGGGTTATAAACTTATTTGCACAAGTTTCTTAAATGTCATATGACACATGTCTGAGAGTAATAATGTCTTAATGCAAATTTTATTCCATTTTACTCTCTTAGAAAAACCCTACCAAAATGGCTACAGTGACGTCACAAACAATGTTGTTATGACATCACAGATGAGAAACTTGCGCTACAACAATCATTGCTAGGCAAAAGTGATATGTGCATATATCACTGCTTATTTTCAACCCCATGGCAAATGAAAATGGATATGAAGTCGTTCCCTGCTAAATCTAAAATGATTTTGTATACCCTTTGTCGCAATATTCTATGTAGACATGTAATCCTTTCCCTGATAAAGTCAAAGTGATTTTAGGATGCCTATGTAGAAATATACTATATGTTGATGCGAAGCAAGCCCCTACTAACTTAATAATGATTGATGTAGAAATTTACCACATATAAATGCTAATTAACCCTTTCCTTGTGATTAAGAAAGAAAACTTTACATCTTGATTTGAGAACATCAAAAATAAAGAAAATAAAAATAAAAAAATAAAAAAATAAAATAAATTAAAGATTTTTTTTTTAAATTTTAGATTTATTGAAAATTTTGTTTCAGAGTCTTATTGTTAGACTAAACATGACACCTGCTTTGTATGTCCAAATGGTTTTCACCTGATTTCTCGTTATCCCACCTGTGAATTACTGACAGTTGTAGTCAATAAACATCCCACACATTGCACATACCTGCCAATACCTGGCCTATACCTACATACTGGTATATATATCACCTGAAATCTGAACATCAAAGCAAGCAACCTTTATGCTAAAAGTGCTTCACCCTAGCCCATCAGACAGCTCCCAGAATCATTATTTACCCTTAAAGGGGCAGGAGCATGTTTTTTTTATTATTTTATATTTTAAAATTTCCGTGTAAGCTAAATGTATTATTTTGATAGTGTCAAAAATCTCATTACACAAGCCAATCTTCCATAGTCAGAAAACAAAGTATGAAGATTCACCTAAACTCCATTTGCAGCCATTTTTTTTTAACACCTTTAATTCATTTTGTGTAAGAAATAGGAACTGCATGCCTAAATTTTACATTATATATTTAAGTTATTACTGCTCCATTTAGTTTAAATGCATTGCCATTCAATTGGAACTATTATTTTCATTTTCCTGATATCACCTTATATTCCCCCTAAAAACGTGTTACTGCCCCTTTAAAGAGCCTGTCAAATTGGCATATAATCCGCCATCTTGGTTTCTTAGAGGAATGACATGAAAAAAGCAATAAATTTACTAATCTCACAATATGATAACAATAAAATTTATGTATTGATAGAATATAAAAACATTTACAAAAGATTACCGTCAAAACTAATTAACAAGGTCTTTTATTTTTTAAAAGTGTCAAAGCAAGGATTTTGAGGATCAAAGGATCAATGAATGACTCTCCTTTATCAAGTTGTAAATTCTAAATCTACAAAATTTACCCTTTGAAACATGTTTTTTTTTTTTTAATTGTGTCCTAATAACAAATCTATTAACTGGAATATCTCCTGAGAATTCTTAGAAAATCATGATAGGACTGTTCTTTTAAAGGGGCAGTAGCACGTTTTTTGATAATTTTATATTCTTAAATTTTCACTGATAATTGTAAGTTAATGTTAAATGTATTATATTGACAGTGTCAAAAATCTCATTAAACAAGTCAATCATCCATAGTCATAGAGGACAGAGGATGAAGATTCACATGAAATCCATTGGCGGCCATTTTTGTGTGAACACCTTTAATTCATTTTGAGTAAGAAACAGGAATCGCATGGCTAAACTTTACGTTTTATATTTGAATTATTAGTGCTCCATTTAGTTTAGATACATTGTCTTTCGATTTGAACCAATAATTTTCATTTTCCTGACATCACCTTATATTCCCCCTAAAAACGTGCTACTGCCCCTTTAACATGTTCAATCAGTGACTGTCTCATCATTTCTTGAATTATTTTTTACCCTTTAATATTTTTTCAGGAATTAGGAAAATGGAAAAATTTGATTTTGACCAAAAATTGCTGAATATGCTTATCTGTTTTTGCAGGTTTATAAAAAATTTAAAAACTGTAGTTTGAGTTCAAAAATCAAATTTTAGCCCAATAATTTGAAAAAACATGCTTTTTCTAAACACATTATCATTTATCCATAATGTTTTGGTTAAAAATCACAAAGGCTGACATAAAATTTAATTCAACTTGAAAATTTAGCTCACTATGGGGTCTTTGTAATTTACTCAATCATGAGCTATTCATATCACAATTACAGAAAATATCAGAACATATAAGGAGTGATTGCATCATGTTTCCATGGAAACAAACTTAATAATTTTGATGACAATTGTTCAAAACAAGGATACCATATTTGGCATTCCTATTTCAACATAAAATACATGTTAACGGTATTCGGAAGGCAAAGGATGTGTATTTCTGTTAAACAGCTTATTATTTTATCATTAAAAAGCATTTTTATCAAAATGATCAATCAAAGATTACAGTATAATAGGGATCAATTTATTAGCCATAGTTTTTTTAACATGATAGGACTGTCCTTTCAAAAACATTTTCATTTCTTTTGGAAAACTAATTTAAGAAACTAATTTTGGACAGTAAAACAGTGAAAATTTATCTCGGGTATACTCCCAAAAATTTAATTTCTTCTTTGTCTTCTCATTGACCATGTGAATCTTCAGAGTTGGTTTTAAAGGAATTCAGTGTATCTGGATGATCAAAGTTAGTTAGTTTGTGTCAAAATAACTTTAACACAAACCTGTCTGAAAACTTTACACCAAAAGGTATGTTTAAGCACAGCCATCCAAAAGTTTGCACAAGCAAAGAGGTTGTTTACAATATTAACCAGTTTGTAATTTTCATATACTTTCCTGGAATTTTTTTTCAAAGAAACCTAAAAAATTATTTTGTGCATTTATTTCACTTACTCTAACTTAACATCTTGGCTATCTCTAAGGTTTTTTATTTGTTTTTGAGGGAAGCAAATGTCTTATTTTAATAGTTCAAGTGAATCAGTTTGTATTTTGAGTGCCTCAATTGAACAAAATAACAAAATATTTATTATATCCTTCAAAATTTGAAATTAGAAATTAACCATTAATTGGTCTAATCATATTTGAAATTCCTTTTGAATGAACATGTGAACAGAAAATGAAAGGTATTGATTGAAATTTATTGGAGGGTGTCTATGTAGCATATAGTCTTGCATTGGTTACCTCCCTTAGATGGCAACATTGTTGTGTGATATTTGTCTGATGGTCTCAATCTTTTAATATGAAGTGGAGATCTAAAAAAGAAAACAGAATCATGAAATACTTGGTGATTGATAAACATGTACATTTAATTTCACGATTCCATTCGGAGATGCACAAAACTTTACGTATATATATGAGAATAAAAAAGAATTGGAACTGAACTGCCAGTCTGAAGCTTAGAATAGTGCCTTTGAGTGGTAATAACAGACCACAGTGCTCTTCAAATGCTTCAATAGATGATTTGAATGATTTGGTATGCCAATAATATGGCATATCACTGAATGAATTGGTGTATCACTGAATGAATTGGTTTGTCAATGAATGATTTTGTATGTAAATGAATGAATCAGTTTGTCAATGAATGAATTCATGAATGAATTGGTATGCCAATGAATGAATTGGTATGTCAATGAATGAATTGGTATGTAAATGAATGATTTGGTATATGAATGAATGAATTGGTATGTCAATGAATGAATTTGTATGTAAATGAATGAATCAGTTTGTCAATGAACAAATTGGTATATCAATAATGAATTGGTATATGAATGAATGAATTTGTATGTAAATGAATGAATCAGTTTGTCAATGAATGTATTGGTATGTCAATGAATGAATTGGTATATGAATGATGAATTGGCATATCACTGAATGAATTGGTATATCAATGAATGAATCAGTTTGTCAATGAATAAATGAATTGGTATGTCAATTAATAAATTGTTATGTCAATGAATGAATTTGTATGTCAATGAACTATTGGTCATTTTTCAACTCACATTTTGTAATATTTGCAAGTCCTTTCACATATTATTGCATCATCGTTTATGCAGGCCTTGTTTCTGTGTTTCCTCAATGGCTTCGATATGTGAAATACTTTTGTTAGTTATAATATCTAACTCTTGTCTTACGGGGAGCTGTGTTTAAGGACACCTAGTATCAAAAGAATTGACATCAATTCAAAACATATTTCCTCAATGTTTGTTCTTCTTTCTTTCAAACAAATGACTAATTCAATCATAATATATTGTTTTAAAGATAACTTGATATTTTCGTTTTGAGAATCATTGATGTTGACTACATCATTCCTTAATACTTGAAAATATAATAAACTATCTTGTTACAACATATAATCATTACCTTGTTACATCTTATGATAGATATCATAAATTTGCAAATCATGCGAAATGAAGTCACATTAAAATAGAAAGTTAGTGAGAAAATAAAATCCTAGATAAATGTATTTTAACAGAAAACAAGAATGTTTTAGATACATAAAGAAACACTATCAGTTATCTGCTCAAATATACTTATCTTTAAATTATGACTGACATTATCCAGTAACATTAAGTCCACTATATGGGAAATATGACCCTTAGTGTATAAAACAACAGGATGAAAACAGTAACCTTGCAGACCACACATATCAGAGATAGACGACTTGTTACTTGACTCCGATAAATAAACATACATTTATATCCCCTGATAAATCTTCATCAGAGACATCAAAGATCACCCCATGACAGCTTGTTTTATGGAATATCCACTGACTTGCTTCAAATGTTGAAAGATTTTACTTGAGAATTCATGTTAACCCTTTATCTGGGGGTACTGAAATATTCTGTGATGGGTGTTATGTTATCAGTTGCTTGTATCAAAATTTTACTGTTGTTAACAGCTAAGGCAAAATATATAAAAAAAATTCTAGATTGATGACGCAGAGTTTGGTTTATTTCATAATTTTAAAAATTTAATCAACGATTTTAGAAGTGATTTGAAGTTTTGACCTCAGAAAAATATTATGTGATTGAATTATTGTAAATGTCGAATTATTAGAGAAATCATGATATAACATATTCATGTAAATTTGACATGTGAATTTGTCTCTTGCATGTATATTTGACTTTTAAGATTTTCATTGGAAATATGTATTCATCATATAATTGCCATTTACGTAATGAATATGTCAGATAATTGGAATTTGTTTAATTAATTATGACTTTTGTATCAAAGCTTAACAATATGTGATGATTATCATGGAGTGTCTCTTTAAAGAGAATTTACACAGGCTTTCTGAAGACATTAATGTTTGATTTCGTTAAAGGGGCAGTAGCAAGTTTTTTGATAATTCTATATTTTGAATTTTTCACTGATAATTGTAAGTTAATGCTAAATGTATTATTTTGATAGTGTCAAAAATCTCATTACACAAGCCAATCATCCATAGTCAGAGGACAAAGTATGAAAATTTACATAAAATCCATTGGCGGCCATTTGTGTGAACACCTTTAATTCATTTTGTGGAATCGCATGGCTAAACTTTACATTATAGATTTGAATTATTACTGCTCCATTTATTTTGATGACATTGTCTTTCAATTGGAACCATTTATTTTCATATTCATGACATCACCTTATATTCCCCCTAAAAACGTGCTACTGCCCCTTTAAGTCCAGTACAAAACTGTTAAGAGACTGTTTACCAGGCTAAATTTTGGTCTGCGTCTTTTGGTTGCGATTCCTGAAAGTCTGTGGCACAGCGGGGAGGGGCATATGTTTATCGGGTTACGATAAACCTTAGATTGGGGAGAAGGTGGCAGCAAAACTTTGGTCACAGATAAACTTCTGCTTTTGAAGGAGATGAGCTTAGGAACGTAATTCTTAGGAAATTTGGGTTTTCACTGCTTGCCCTACTAAATAATTGTGATTTAAGGACTTGGCAAGTTTGGTCACAGATATATTTCTGCTCTTGTTGAAGACGAGCTTCAGACGTTTTACTTGAAAGATTCTTGTGTTTTTCAAACTTTGATTTAAGGAATTGAGTCGATTTGAAAAAGTTTTTTCACCGAGAAATTACTGCTTTTGAAAAGGTAAGTTTTTTAACTATTTCAAACCTTGCCTTATTGAATTGAGGTGATTTAAAGAGTTTGCTAGCTTGGTCACAGAGAAATAACTGCTTTTGGAAAAAGTGAGTTTGAAGTTTATTTCGCGCAAGAAATTTCATACATTATTTGGTTCTTGAAAAAATTAATCTTACGTTTGTTTTTCTTTGAATATCATCAACATAATATTTGAACGATAACATATGTTTTAAAATCAAAGAATATTAGGGTTTGATGTTGGTGTTCTCCATTTGAACTACAATTCAGCCAGAAATGGTTTTGAGATTTGTGATTAAGGAATTTGCATTATTTTAGGCTATTATCTTCCTGTAGTTGCATGGTGTATTTCCTGGTAAATATCTTGAAATTTTCAATCTCATACCTAGGGAAAGTTAAGTTCCTATGTTCAAGTAAACAAACTTTAAAGAATATATACAGACAGACAGACAGACAGACAGAAATATTTTATTAAAGTGTCACTCGCCAGTTACAGGTTAAAACATGTATATATTCCGCACAATAGAAAAACTGACAACCAGCCACATAGGGCTTATGAGACACTATCTTTTCATAATAATATACATATGTACAACATGATAAAAATGAAAAATAAAATGTGTAATATGAATACATATTTTTTTTACATAAAACGTTGGCGTCTCAAAAATATACATAACGTATTTCATATGTGTTTATATAAAAAAGATAAGTTGTTCACAATTCTTAAATATATAATATAACATACATGTACACTAAATTAAAATTTATTGCTATTAAAATAATCTCTCGTTACTACTATAGGGGAACTAAAGAAGAAAAAAATGAAGAAATAATTAATTGACGGAATTTTTTAAATTGACATTTCATGACCTCCTCCTTATTATTTGTCCTAAAAATGAAACAAAACCCAGGAGGCCCAACGAAATCCAGGTAAATTGTATCAACCACCCACGGTGCTAAGTATTTGAATTGTTTCAAGCTTTTGGTGATCTCTGAGTATTTGGTGTTTAGTTCAAAGTGTCTTGTAGGGATTTAGGTTGAAGTTCAGTGGATTAAGGATTAAAGATAGGTAGATTATCTTTGTCACAGTCATAAGCGTACAACTTCATATAAGGTATCAACTAAGATAGAAGATTTCTTTGATATGATTTTGTCTTTGAATTATTTGATTTGATGGTTGTGATTAGCTGTACTATATGTAGTTTTAAAATAAATTTGTCAAATTGTTCGTTCCCTGGATGTTTGTAACATTCAGTGTTTTATTACCCATAGGGTTGAAAATAGGTAGTGACATATTTTCAATATGAGCACCTGTGCACGTAACACTTTTGCTAGACTAACATTTAGTCTCCAGGGATCACCTTGGTTCAAAGTATGAAAGGGAGAAAAATCTTCCCTTGGTGTAATATAATGAGATTTTCAGAGGAAGCAATGGGATGTTTAAGAAGAAAAATAATAGTCTTGATTTTTGCAATGAGACTTTCTCCCCTCATTAGTATTGATAATGGGATATCTTGATACATCAATGGGTAAAAATCCCAAAATCCCTGTCCAAAGTGATCCCTGAGTCTCAGAAGTATTTTTTTTCAATATTGACAGCATTTTAGACTATTCATGTATAATTAAAAAAATGGAGCCCAGAAGAAGCTTTAACTTCAGAAAACTTCCTAAAGCTGAGCAATCTAGACTTGCTATACTTTTCTAGACTGGGTTGGTCATCAGTTAATTTTGTTTGCTTTATGGTCTGGTTGACAGACTACACTTTTGCCTAACAACGATTGTTGTAGCTCGAGTTCTGGTATATTTTCGCTTGTGACATCATAAAAAAGCATTATTTGTGACGTCACTATAGCCAGCCATGGGTATTTCTTAGAAAAATGAAATGGAATTGAATCGGTAGTAACAAAATTATTACTCTCGAAAGTGTGTCATATGAAACTGGTGGTAATTTGTGTATAGCTCTCGCTCGGAAAATACAAAAATTCACACTCGATTCGTAAAAGTCATATGACACACTTACTCCGGTAATAATTTCTATATTTGAAAGGGTCTTGATTTCAGGACTTTTGTAGGATTTTCAAATTTATTCATGAAAATATTTTTATTTTCCAAAAAAAGACTTGCTTTTGCTTAATTCCTCTAAAGTAAAATGAGGTAAATAATCCTTTTCAGCATTGATTACAAAAGTTACAAGAAGAAACTAAATAGTAATGAATATACTAATTCTGATAGTGAATGTTCTGAGGTATATAAAAATGTTAAAATACAGTTATCAATCTTGAAAGAAATATTTTAAGAGGAAGATAAATCAAAATTGAAATTCCTTCAACTTTGGGGGGTCTGATTGTGTCATAAAACATGTTGAACTGTTTACACAGAAGTTCCCCTCATGACATTTATTAACCCCCTTGATTCCATTATACCATATTTGAGCAACTGATAAGTCAAGTCCAACACAACACATAAGAATATTTCAAGAGCCATTGAGCCAATTTGAATGATAAAGTGTATCTAGTAAACATATATTCATGGAGGTATGTTTTCTCAATAGCTCGTAGATCTTTTATTCAGTCTGGATTCTTTAGTAAGAAAGTTCATAAAAGGACTGAATATATGATATTAAAATTTAATACTATCATAAAATTAAATTCTTTGCAATATGTAGCTACCTTGCTTTTCCAAAACATGAACCTTCCAAAAACATTAGATTGTCTGAGAAGGTTGAATTAAAGGGGCAGTTGCAAATTTTTTGAACATTTTATGATTTCCTTTTTTCACTCACAATCATTTGTTAATGCTAAATATATTTGATAGTGTCAAAAATTTCATTACACAACCTAGCTATCCATAATCAAAAGACAAGGTATAAAAAATCACATAAAGTCCATTTTTGTGTGAACGCCTTTAATTCATTTTGTGTAAGAAAAAGGAATGCTATGACTAAACTTTACATTATATATATTTGATATATTACTGCTTCAATTACTTTTAAATACATTGTCTTTCAATTGGAACCATTTATTTTCATTTCCTGACATCACTTTACATTCCCCCTAAAGACCTGCTACTGCCCCTTTAACACCTGGAACTTGTGACAAGACCACAAAATCTGTTACGCTAACAAATTCGTCCTTTGTTTTTTACAGAAATCTTGCTCCTTTTGTTTTCCAAACCTCCATTTAGGTAAACAATGTGATTAAATGAAAACAATATTAATGTTACCAATAGCAAGACAAAGTTTTTAAATACAAAATGCATTTCCAAAATGAACGTACCATGATCAGTTAAGCTACAAGAATCCATTTTCCTACCTCAAATAGATAAAAGGTGTTCACACAAAAATGGCCGACATTGGTTTATCTTGATCATTTCTTCTACTACTATGCATGTTTGGTTTGAGTACTAAAATGTTTAGCCCTCCGAAGATGATTCATTTGACATAAAGCCGATTTATTGTAGAAAATTAAAAAAAAAAATTCCCAAAAAAAGTGTTACTGCCCCTTTAATAGCTGGGCTGTTATCATTTATATCCACCCCTGCCTGTTAATATATTCCGGTGCACTCTGGGAGATATTGACTGAATGAGAAGCATGTTTTTATGCACTTACTTTAACTGTCCCCAGCATAGACTTAAGCCGGTGTCACTCGGTGCAGTATGTCGTAAAAGCGGTGCATACGGTGCACTTATCATCCAAAAGTGAGGATTCTTTTACTACTGTCGATAGGTACACATGTAGGATGTGTTGCAGTTATTCAGGACATATGAAATTGATACTTTTGGAATTATTTGAAAAATATAGATCTGAAAATTAACCCCTACTCTGACACATTAAATTTTTTTTTTTCACACATATGAACTTTGTAGGATTAAACTGGAATAATTATTATTTCTCACACATCGCATAAATCTTTATGATGAAATTTGAATTTGAATTTTTTTGTTGAATGAAAATTACTCAGCATGCAAAGGGTTAAGTTTATGATATCAGGTAGGTGTGAATAACCTTTTCTGCCATCTTCATCTGTTGAACTCATATCTAACAGGTCAAAAGCTACCTGATTACTTGGGGCGAGAGTTATCTCCCCTTGATAAGCTAAAAGGATGCTGTGTTATTAACAGCTTTTGGCAGAATATTTAAGTGTGGATGGGCTGGCATGTGATCTATCTTCATAGGAACTTTATCGTCTTAGATACTGTACAATAATATTGGGCCAATTAAAATGTTTGCATCAATCTGACCCGTGTTGCTATTTGGCTAAAATGTAACACCTGAATTACAGATTTGTAGACTCATTTTTAGCTCATCTGGCCTGTAAGGCCACAGGGGCCACGCCCTTAAAACCTATTTTCATCTTCTTCTCCAGAAGCATAAGGCCTAGAAAGCTGAAACTTTGTGTACAGACTCCTTGACTTGTGAGGATTATAAACTGTAGCTTTTTAGGCCCTTTGGCCCCTAATAAGTGCCATAGAGGCCACACTATAAAAACCTATTTTCATCCTCTTCTCCAGAACCATAAGGCCTAGAAAATTGTAACTTTGTGTACAGACTCCGTGTCTATAGTAATAATTGTAGATTTTGTGACCCTGTGGCCCCTACTAAGGGGAGAACAGCATTGGCCACACCCTAAAGCAAAATCAAATGTAAAGCCTGATGAACTACAGAGCCAATGGCTCTATTTTTATATACAAAATATGATATGTTATTAAGTCTATTATAATTGATTTCTACCTTCCTATTAAAACAGTTTGTGCTCTCATTAACATCAATTTCCTTGAAAAAAATATTTTTCAAAATGACCTTTCCATCATATATCTAAAAAATAATATTCTGGGTTTTTTCTCTCAAAAAATTAATTGATTTTTTTTTACTAACAAATTTAAAGAATAAATGAATATGAAAAGGAATGTATTGTCAATTATAAATCTCTTCAAGTTATATAAGTTTCTTTCACAAACATCTCTATTGAAGTTTCTGTTCAACAAAATGATTTGCAAGTTGTCAATTGGGAGCAGAAAAATTCATATTTTATCATATCATTGCTCAAATATATCTTTGAAACATATAAAATAAAACAATATGAATCTAAATATTTTTAAAAAAATTATTCATAAATGTTATAATTATCATTGCTCAAAAATATCTTTGAAACATATAAGATAAAAAAATATGAATCTAGATTTTTTGTAAAAAATTATTATTAATATTTACAAAATAATTCATAATCTGTGATACCATGATCAACAAGTTCGTTAATATCCAATCACAGTGCAGAGTTAATTAGCTGTATAATGAGCGTGGTTCTTGACAGGAGAGTGGAGATAGCCCAAGCATAAGTGGACCAAGGGAGGTAATTAGCGTGATAACCTACCGGTACAGGGCTGATAGTTGTCGAGGGTTCATCTTATCTGCTTTAGAACATTTCCTGTACAGTATGAGGCTTTACTAGCTTCTGATATCTTTATAGGGGGATTAGTGGGTCGGTTAGGATTTTATGATTTAGAATTGTTATAGCAGTATGTGAATAAAGTGCTTATATTTATTTTGAAATAATTTTTAATTATGATGAATTATTGAGTATTGTAATATTGTTTGAATTTGTAATTGGCATCCACAATTCATGTTAAAAATTCAGATTTTGTTTAAAATGATTTGGAATTATGCTTTAGTTAACAATTCATTAAAATTTTGGTATACAAATTTAATGTTAAAAATTCAGATTTTGTTTAATATGATTTGGAATTAAGCTTAAATTAATGAGTAACATCTTTGAAACCAGAATTTGAATTGTTATTTTGATTTATTTTATGGAATTTTGTATAAAAAATTAAATATGGTGATACAAATTTTTGTACTACAAATAGTTGTCTGGTATGATTTCATTGATTTAAAATTATTATAGATCAGGAGTTTTATTTTGAGTTTGTAATAATTTGGAATTGAGTAATTTCTTTGAAATTAGAATGTAATTTTGTCATCGGAATTCGATATGTGGATTTTTACAAAAAAATAATTTTGTAATACAACTTTGTAAAAACTCAAAAATATTGATATTATCTTATAAATCTTTGTTAACTATCAAATAGCTTTTGCAAATGACAAATTACTTCCATGATATCTTTTTATCTATTCTTGTCAATAAAATTTCTGGTTTTTGACGACATAGGGCATAGTAATACGACATCTCTATCGATTTTAGTTCAATAGGTCAAAATGTCTGTGTTTCAACTTTTTAAAACAATGATTAATGGTGTTTTGATTTGACATTTAAATCCATGGTTTGTGTATAATGAATAGATTTTGATTTATGAGACAGTAAAACCTTGTCTCATTATTGCATGGAATTTTTTCAAAAATTCAATAATGTCATTTTCAAGTGAAATGTTGAACATTGATCTTGTTTTAACATTAGAATAGGATTAAACAGATAAAAATGAGAAAAAGTAAAAGATTGATTAAAGGGGCAGTAGCACGTTTTTTGACAATTTTATATTTCAAAATTTTCACTGATAATTGTAAGTAAATGCTAAAAGTATTATCTTGACAGTGTCAAAAATCGCATTACACAGGCCAATCATCCATAGTCAGAGGACAAAGTATGAAGATTCACATAAAATCCATTGGCGACCATTTTGTGTGAACACCTTTAATTCATTTTGTGTAATAAAAAGGAATTGCATGGCTTAACTTTACGTTATATATTTGAATTATTATTGCTCCATTAAGTTTTAATAAATTGTCTTTCAATTGGAACCATCAATTTTCTTTTTCTTGACATCACCTTATATTCCCCCTAAAAACGTGCTACTGCCCCTTTAAATCAAGCATTACATATTTACATGTCAAAGCAAATTGAAAAGTATTTTCTTTTTTCCTCTTCTATGTTACTTAATGTTTTCATGAAATTGTACAAAGAAATAAAATCATTCCAAGCTATTTCCCCAGGGGACTTTCAAAGACCCTCACAACTTTCTGTAACCAACAGAGCGAGAAGTTTCAATTACTTAAAACATGCCATGTGATTTTTTCTTCGAATTTATCCATTTTCCCACGATGAGTAGAAAGAATTGTTTTCCTCTTTTGTCCCACAAAAAAATTATGTCTCATCTCAAGATGACAATTTCAGCGGTATCAATTTTTAATCATAAAGGGTATGGGTAAAATGTAACTAAGAAAAGCTTCAATTGCATCTGATCAAGGGGTTGATCAAATTTGGGTTAAAATTTCTTTGATTGAAAATTATCGTCACATTGTTAGCCATGTCGCCTGGGGCATGATATGCATGTGCAACCCTTATACAATGACTTCTCCCTTCTTTCTTGGCTTTTGAAAGTTTCTCATCATTCTGGGGAAGAGGATGATAATTTGTGAGTAAAATAGGTCACGGGTTAATTAGGTTATCCTTTGCTCCTGGCGTTTTGGGTTCCGTCATAATTGATCTTGTCATCTTGCATTTTGTTCCTATTGAATTTGATCGCTTTTTAAAAAAGTGACACATTTCTTTGTGCTCTTAAAACTAGGGTAGCAAAGCATTGTTGATAACAAAGATTGAGAAAGTTGGGGATGTTGTTTATTATTGTTATTTGTTAATTGTTGATTGATGATGATGATGATGATGTTGATGATAATGATAATGATAATGATAATGATAATGATAATGATGATGATGAAGATGATGATGATGATGATGATAACGATGTTGATGATGGCAATGATGATGATGATGATGATGATGATGATAATGATTAGTGATGTTTATGACTGATGGTTCGATGGTGAAGAAATCCCTAATGATACGAAAGATTTTGCTCTTACGGACCAATGTAATCTCTTTTAACTTCAAATTTCATTATCGATTGTTATTTATGATGGTTAAACCAATAATATGTCATTAATGTACTGAAATTTGTTCCCTACCTCAGTCCTACTCAACTTACTCTGTCATTCAACTATAAAACTATTTCTTTTTTTTACATGTTTGTATATTGAATAAGAACCTTTTATACAGTCTAGGCCCTCATTCAGCAAATATAGATTGACAAAATAAACATGAAATAAAAAAGACTGAAGAATAAGAATAATATTAATTCATTGACAATACTTATTTCAAATATTTAATTGAGTAATTTTAATCTGGTACAAACGTATATACATATATATTTATATGAAATTATCATAGAATTCACTTGAAAACAACCCTTTGAACTTTCGTGGAGCTTTCAAAAACACCTTTATTTTCTACTCTAAACATAGTTCTGTTCAAAGTATATGAAACTATTTACTTTAAGCACACCTTTATTGTCTAAGCTAAACATAGTTTAGTTCAAAGTATATGAAACTATTTACCTTAAAACACAACTCTATTTGTCTACTCTAAACATAGTTTAGTTCAAAGTATATGAAACTATTTACTTTAAGACACACCTTTATTAATCTACTCTAAGCATAGTTTAGTTCAAAGTATATGAAACTATCAAAGAATAACTTATAAAACACACCTTTATTGTCTACTCTAAACATAGTTTAGTTCAAAGTATATAAAACTATCAAAGAATTACTTATAAAACACACCTTTAATCTATGCAGCCAAACTAACCAACCTAGGGCATAAATAACGTGATTGTCTCGTATATAAACACTTGCAGGTAAATCATAAATATCACCTGTCTACCGTAAACAATACAATAGGTCAGGTGAGGTATATATTCTTACCTGCTGTATATAGACGTCTCGCCAGATGTAGGTAAGAATTTGTATTAGTTTGGATGATTCTGGTTTGGTTTTCTGGTAGGATGTTGGTGAAGAATCATTGATATGAGGAAATTAATTGCTGCTCTGGAAATTATCTTGGTTTTTATTGAGCAAAATGATATTGAAACTGAGATTATGTGATTTTTGGCCCATTGTTATTTTGCTATGATTGTTATTCAAGTATAAAATTATGAATTATTATGTTAATGTCTAATTATTGTTATGTGATTGTTTTTAGTTTTGATATCATCGTTTACATAAATTTGAGTGAATTATCAAATGAGATAAATTTATTACTGATATTTGTTTTATCAAGAGGATATTTTGATAAATAAGATGGTCTATTTTAAAAATACATATCTTACTAACAATGTATTTTTGTAGAATTACAGATCTCATATTTATGATTTAAAAACATTTCATTCATATTTGATTGAAATAACAAGATATAAGCTAACAGATGTTCTCCAATAGATCATATCTCCCGAGTCATAACATCCTTTTGAGTCCTTTCCCATGAGCCCTCATTCTCAAGATCAAAGGAACCTCCAATTTCAAAGAAACATGTTTTTCTCCTCCTAGATATGAAAATACCCCATGAGCCATATCTTTAAGATATGATTATGAAGGCCTTACTGACCAGAGATACCAACAAGGCTTTTATCATACAGAGCTTCATACATCTGGAGTTTCCTTGAAAGAAGCTGTTGAAAAAAGGTTCTATGTTATTCTTTCCACATTTTTGGGGGACATTTCTTTGCTACAGAATTAAAGGAGGCTTACTTCAGGTACTCAGGATACAATTTTGACTTTTGATAAGGGTAACTTTATTTTTAAAGGGACCATTTCTTAAAAATATTTGTACTTTAGTGTAAACCTTTAAAGGTATGGTGACATGTTCTTGGGTTTAAAAAGTATTTCACTTATATTGTGGCTGCTAGTACTATTACAGAGAGAAAGCTTGCAACACCATTGTGGCTATGTATTGCGGTGAAACCTGTGAGCATCGACTATAGATAGTTATATAGATAGTATAAAATAATAGGAAGTTAAGTGTTCTGTTTTTTATTGAGGCACATATATCATGCAAGCAAAATTTTGGACAATGTACCGAAAGTATCATATTTTCCACATCATTGCTAACATCTAACATTTTTACGCCACAACCACAGACTAAAACGGTATTACACTTACACTTGTTTAGTATTGCCATATCAGTATTACACTGTAGTATCTTACATGGGTGAGTAATAAAACTGATAGAAATAACAAACAGCCTATATTCTTTCAGTATAAATACTCTTCTATGAATTCTTCTCAAACAATTGTTCAATAAATCTAGTTTATTAAAGGGGCAGTAGCATGTTTTTTGATAATTTCATATTTTAAAATTTTCACTGATAATTGTACGATAATGCTAAATGTATTATTTTGATAGTGTCAAAAATGTCATAAAACAAATCAATTATCCATAATCAGAGGACAAAGTATGAAGATTTACCTTAAATCTATTGGTGGCCATTTTTGTGTGAACACCTATAATTCATTTTGTGTAAGGAAAAGGAACCAAATGGCTAAACTTTACATTATAGATTTGAACTATTACTGCTCCATTTAATTTAAATGCATTGTGTTTCAATTGGAACCATTTATTTTCATTTTCCTGACATCACCTTACATTCCCCCTAAAAACGTGCTACTGCCCCTTTAAAGGTGCCTAAATATCATCTCAACTCGCATGAGTTTCTACATTATTGTGAAGCTTTGGGACTTTTATGTGCTATCATTTACAAAGCAGAGGATCAAAGCTTTTATTGACTAGGAACGACGAGGGATATTAGTAAATTGGGTCTCGCAAGTGCCTCTGTAAATATAGACCTATTATATATATAATGGGAAAGGATCGGGTAAAATGGTGTAATGTGATGAAACTATTTACCTAGATATTATTTACCTAATCTAGGCTGCTATAGAAATGTTTTTATGCTTTTCATAAACTATTTCCCATGTGTGTGAGAAAAGATGGGATAATATTGAATTTTGTGGGGAAAATATGTGAAGATTTGAAGGAATTTGAACTATGAGAAATAAAAATATTTTAGTGAAAATATATACCTAGCTGGGTTTAAAAAAATACAATTTATCTGCTTTTTTAAAATTTGGAATTGAATTGAATTCAAAACAATTCAGAGTGACATGTTTTCAGAAACTATCGTTAATTGGAAAACCTATAACTGTTCTGTTAGAGAACTGTTCAACCGCAGTTAGATTTTGGTGCAATGCTACAATGAATTCGAAATCAGTACCACCCATGGTTCGCTAGTTCCAGCCAATGCACGCAGGTTCCACTGCAATGCATAGCCACAATGGTGGTGTCGGCTTTCTCCCTGCAATAATACTAACAGCCGCGATATAAGTGAAATAATCTTGATTGGCAGTAGGACGTTTTTAGGGGGAATATAAGGTTATGTCAGGAAAATGAAAATTAATGGTTTCAATTGAAAGACAATGTATTCTAACTAAATGGAGCAGTAATAATTCAAATATATAACGTAAAGTTTAGCCATGCGATTCCTTTTCCTTACACAAAATGAATTAAAGGTGTTCACATAAAATGGCTGCCAATGTATTTTATGTGAATCTTCATACTTTCTCCTCTGACAATGGATAATTGGCTTGTGTTAGAAAACTTTTGACACTATCACAATAATGCATTTAGCATTAACATACATTTATCAGTGAAAAATATGAAATATAAAATTATCAAAAAATGTTTTACTGCCCCTTTAAAGTGATTAAGAATTGAATTGAGTACCCATACTGAGAAATGATTTATAGGAGTTAGGGGCTAATGGCATAGCAAAATTAAGGCATGTGAAGTGTAGTATCTTGATTATTTCAATATCTCATCCTTAAAAATTGACAACTCCCAAAATCAAATATAACAATTTGAAAGTTAAAAGACAGATTGAGGTTCTATAAGTAAGCCATTTTGTAATTCAATGTAGGTTTTTTTGGTGCCAAAACAGATAATAACTGTATACACAAAAAATAAAAAATCCCAAACTGTGTTATATGAAATGTAAAAACAAAAAAAAAGCTGATTCTGGCCTTGTTATTTGGTGTAAAAAAAGTAAAAAACTGATTCAGACCTTGCAATTTGGTGTAAAACATCACAATCTGATTTGGGCCTTGTCATTTGGTGTAAACATCAAAAATTTATTTAGACCTTGTTATTTGGTGTAAAAAGTCAAAAACTGATTCCGACCTCGTTATTGGTGTAAAAAGTCAAAAACTGATTCAGATCTTGTTTTTTGGTGTAAAACATCACAATCTGATTTGGGCCTTGTTATTTGGTGTAAAGCATCAAAACTTGATTTAGACCTTGTTATTTGGTGTTACGAGTCAAAAACTCATTCAGGCCATCTTATTTGGTGTAAAACGTCAAAATCTGATTCAGACCTTGTTATTTTGTGTAAAATGTCAAAAACTGATTCAGACCTTGATATTTTGTGTAAAAAGTCAAAAACTGATTCCGACCTTGTTATTTGGTGTAAAATGTCAAAAACTGATGAAGAACTTGTTATTTGGTGCAAAAAAATAAAAAATGATTCAAGCCTTAGTTTTTGATTTTTATACACCAAATAACAATTTAGGCTTTGTTATTCAGTACAATTGATATACAAGGTAGTTATATGGTGCGGTATATAGACAATTACTGTTATCAATTTCAAGAGGCTGATAAACTCTTTATTTGCTTCAAACATTGCTCTCCTCACTTCACGTTTGTAACGAGATTACCTGAACTTGTCTACAGGTGTTCTTATCTCTGCAAAGCATGCTGGGAGATCAAAACATAATTAAAGGAAGATTGATGATTAAGGTAAAGACTTGGGTAATTTATGCTGTCTATATCACCTTTTTATACATAACCAAGAAATAGTTCAGAATGTTCTGACATGTTTTGTACAGCTAAAACATTGCTTCAAACACATTAAATTCTGCTCTCTCACTCTCAAGATGATCAAGTATATTTCGGAGAAATTTTTGAGAATTTTTTGCCTGAATTGGTAATCAGGCATATTAATTTGATGTGGTTTACAAATGAATGCTCATTCATGCATTAATACATGCGAAAGTTTTGCACAAATGCACAAGAAATTCATACTCTTTTGCTGGATTTACTTTTGTACTTGGAGAAAATTTTAATTTCATTTCAATCGCTTTGATGTAATTACACTGTGATTGATGTAAACGTAGAAATTGAATGGTTTTCTGAACATATAACACAAATTAGCTGAAATATTTTTTAAACTAATGAGACAGATTTTGGCTAGGTATTCAAATTAATCGTTTGAAGTTACAACTTCAAAGGAAAGTATGTTTTCTTCTAAGATTTGATAACTTGAAGTCTTTAGAATTCTGAAAAGTTTGACAATTATATAGATTTAAATGAAATCTGTCTTTTGATAGAATTAAGTTCTGCTAAATTGCATTTCTTTTGAAAAGGGATATTTTTTATCCATAATTCAATGGTTAATTATAAAATTCTTTAACTACAGATAAAGAAATAAAAAATGTGTAAACCCGTAATTTTTCTGTTGATATGTTCCTTAAAGGATAAAGACTATTTAATATGCAATTTCCTCTAATGTGTTGTTGTCAAGCAAACAATCATTTTTTTTTTTTTGATAAAGAACTACCTATTACATTTGTCAATAAGATTGATTTTGTCTTTGTACCAAGCTGTAAAAAACGCAACCGTTATCTAAAAGTGCCTTTGAACTGACAGATCTTCATATTTTCAATTATTAGATTTCTATTAAACAAGATTTTTACCGAACATTAAAAATTTTTGGATAAAAATTTAAATAGGTCACAACTGAAAAACATTGAACAAATGCTTTTGTGTGTTTAAAGGGATTTTGCGTCTTTATGAATGTTTGTTATTTTTCAAGTCGTCCACCATGACTGTCAACAATTTCAGCGCCGTGTCAACCTTCCATACAATTTGTTGTTACCTTTATTCTTAACGCCCATGTGTGTGACTGTAATAAGGAAAAAAAGCAAACCAATTCTTTAAAGTTCAAGCCTCGATATCGACCTTTGACCCCAAACCTTGGACTCTAGTTTCAACAAAATAACCGTTGTTACAAAATTCAACACGGAACTATGTTGTCACTGACGTCATGATCTCGTTGCGGTAGGATTTTTGAAAATACGACAGATCTCAGTTAGCGATATTATTGGCTAGAGTAAGTTGTGTATGACACAAAGGTGTTAAGCCTTGACTGGTTCGATTTGGGCATAAAACTGACAAGGTTTAGTTGTATTTCGTGTCAAGAAAGACAAAAGCGTTGTGTCTTGTCGAGTTGCGCAAACACGAAAAACTTGATGCCAAACATCCATTGTTTAATGTAGGAACTCTTATGGGTTCGGAGGAAGTTTTCTGTTTGCCCGAGGCTTGGGTACACCTGTTGTCAAGGGAGATCACTCCATGTCAATCGCGTCACGTGATCAGCGCTGGCCTTGGGCATCATTGAACGCTTGTAGAATATTAGTTTAGGGACGGACATTTTGGATTTACAAGCAATTTGAACCTGTTTAAATATTCTTATTTCAATAATTTCTTAAACTGTCAAATGCTGTTGTCATTTGAAAGTTTAGAGTATAATCTATTATGAAATATGAAAAACTTTTTGGAATTTTATTAATCCTTTTTTTTCAAACTTTTTTTCCTGTTTAGTTTGATAAAACTATATGGTGCAGAGACCAAACAATTTGTCCACCTTTTATGTGTTTAATTTTTCAAGGCAGTCATGACTTAAAAGTCAGTCAGGCTTATGGCACGGGTTGTCAAAAGTTGTCAGTAATTTCTTGACCTCTGTCAACTTTTCATCTTGTCCACTTCTTCTCAAGAACCACTGCACAATGGCTGATACTTTGTTCATACTCTGTACCAAAAAAAATAATCAACATCATGTAAATATGTTTCTAAAAGCAACCACAAACATAATCGAATCATTGCCATATTTACTTAGCTTTAACCCCAATCATTAGAGCACAAATCCTCATTCCTCTCCTGTAATCAACCTTTCCAAGATAAGAGCACTGTTAAGGACAGTGGGAGCTTAAGGGTTAATACCAGGCACTGATAGCATTGAGAATTTCTACCTGTCTGACCACAGTAATTGCTGTATTGTGGGGAGGGATTAACCCCGTGAGTGCCAGAGTCAGAAATCATTGCTGAGTGATCCGGGTCACTGAGAGCAGGTAAAACCTGATTTGACTTGGGTAGATTGCTTCATTCTCTCCAGACTGCTGGAGAAATGAAGTCAAATTTATGGATATTGAGTGAGTGAAGCCTATTGGAATGAAAAATGAAGTCTTTTAACTGGAAAATTGAAGTTTTTTGAGTGATCGCTTAGAGCAGGTAAATTTGATATGAATTGGGTAGATTGCTTTATTTTCTCAAGATTGCTAGAAAAGTTAAAGTGAAGTCTTATGGATGAAGGGGTAAAGACTTGGACAAGTGAAGTCTTTTAGGTTGGAACTGAAGTTCAAAATATGGAGAAGTGAAGTCTTTTGGGTGGACAAGTGGTCGCTTAGTGCAGGTAATACCTGATTTGATTTGGGTAGATTGCTTCATTTTCTCAAGATTGTAAAACTTGGGTGAAGAGGTGAGGTCTTTTGAATAAAGTCTAAGATATGGAGAGATGAAGTCTGTTCGATTGACAAGCGATGTTTTCTTAGTGAAAAGGTAAAGTCTATGGGGTGGATATAAAACAGGAAGAACACGGTTTTTTTTCTTCAAACTTGGAATATAACCTTTATGATAAGATACAAATAGGAAGAAAACAGATAAATGTATTTCACATAGCAATGTTATTTAGATTCGCTCATCCTCAACCATAGAGATGATAATCAGACCAAGATATGAATTTAGCTGAACTCATTATTTTGAAGTATAAGTTTTTTTGTGGCCCTAATAGCCCTAATATTTTGAGACATTAAAAAAATGGAGCTGTTGTTTCCTTGCTTGACACTCAGCATTAGCAGGATATAACGGTAGGTAGAATAAGCTCTTCCCAATTTGGTTCCTTTCATTTTGGGTGCAGAATGCACAAGATGAATTTGGGATGTAAATCATAATGAGGAGAATTATATATATATACAATGAGGGGGAAAATATTAACAATTGTATTACATTATGCTCATATATTCATTTGATAATCAAGGGGCTACAAAGACATGTTGAAGAAGGTTGAATGAATAGGGCAAAGAATTTTTTTTATTTTTCTGTTTTATATTATTTAAAATTGTATTACATGTAAGGTCATATAGTATCCTCTATTAATCAAGGGGCTACAAAGACATGCTGTTAACAATTGATTAAATAGGACCGAAGAAATAAATTCTGTTTTGTGATTGCTGAATTTTTTACATGTATGCTCATTTAGTATCCTCTATTTAATCAAGGAGCCACAAAGACATGCTGTTAACAGTTGATTGAAGAGGACAACGAAAAAATATATTCTGTTTTCTGATTGCTAAATTGTATTATATGTATGCTCATTTAGTATCCTCTATTTAAAAAGAGCCACAAAGACATGCTATTAACAGTTGATTGAATAGGACCGAAGAAATATATTCTGTTCTCTGCTAAACTGTATTATATGTATGCTCATTTAGTATCCTCTATTTAACAAGAGTCACAAAGACATGCTATTAACAGTTGATTGAATAGGACCGAAGAAATAAATTCTGTTCTCTGCTAAACTGTATTACATGTATGCTCATTTAGTATCCTCTATTAATCAAGGGGCCACAAAGACATGCTGTTAACAGTTGATTGAATAGGACCGAAGAAATAAATTCTGTTTGTGATTGTTAAATTGTATTACATGTATGCTCATTTAGTATCCTCTATTAATCAAGGAGCCACAATGACATGCTGTTGACAGTTGATTGAATAGGACCGAAGAAATAAATTTTGTTCTCTGCTAAATTGTATTACATGTATGCTCATTTAGTATCCTCTATTAATCAAGGGGCCACAAAGATATGCTGTTAACAGTTGATTGAATAGGACCGAAGAAATAAATTCTGTTCTCTGCCAAATTGTATTACATGTATGCTCAAATAGTATTCTCTATCAAATCAAGCAGCCATGCTGTTCAAGAGAGAAGAGGAAATAAGTATTCAGGAGACAGCAATAAAGGCTATCGTCTATTGTCAAACTGTCCTTTCTGTTTCATCGAGTGTGCATTTTTTGCTGTTTCCTTTGTGTCAAGTCTAATATCTCAATTAAAGGGGCAACAGGTAAAGGGGGGTCATTGTCAGCTCTGGTTGTGGGAATCGTATCCGTTTTCGGCTAAATGTCGACATTATCCCAGGGGGAGGAGAGAAAATGAGGCACATCCTTGGTGTGATTATGATCTTAATGTTCATGAATGGAATCGCCCATCATTCAGTGTAGCAAGAGGCCTATTTCAATGTGATGGTCATGCCTTTCAATATAACAGAGTGATTTTTTGGCTATATTATAATTTTGAATTTTTGCCATTGATTCTACATTTAAATGATTTTGAGGGTTCAAATAAAGGGATGAGTGTTTTGCCTTACTGTAATTTGGGTTTTTTTCATTTTGAAAAAAAAAAAGATTTTGGAGTAGGAATTATAATGAACTTATAATTTCATCCTCATATGAATTAGACCTTTCTAACTTTAAGAATTTCTAGTCGTTTGTAGCTGAATCATATCTTATTTTTGATAATGTTTTAAATTCCTATGTTAGTTTTGGGAAAAAGGGGAAAAATTCCACAATAGATGAATAATATATATAAAATGATATGTATGAAATGTGAAAAAAGATGATGTGAAAGTAATTTCATGATCTAACTGAGAAATCTAATATCTTAACAACACGTGAAAGCTCAGCCAACCGAAAAGTTCAAAGAAATTTTCAAATCACTTCAATAAAAAATTAATGAAATAACATTTATGAAATACAAACAAAAATATTGAAATAATTCCTTTTATGTCACATGATAATATTGAAAAGACAAAATATTTTCTTCACAAAACATGAAAGTGTACTAACTGGGAATGTTCCGGCAAATTTCAAATCTATTCGATGAATTGAAATCAAATAATGCTTGTTTGAAAAAGGAATAAAGTTAAAATGAATAAGGAAATAATTTCTTTCAATTTAATATTTCTTTCATAACCTGCCAAGACGGCTGTTGTACCCTGGTGAAAGCATGTTTTGAAATTTCAAAAGATAGGAATTTTTATTATGAAAATGTTTTTGTCCTTTGATGATTTTTTTATTTATATCTTTTTCTTTAACTTGACATAGGATTTGGTCTTTCATGTTTTGACCCATATCAGAAATTATTTGACAATTTAACAACTACGGTAAATAATTACCAATTTGGAGAATTGTCATGTAAACATCAGGAAATAATTTATCATAACCTGGCCATATAGAATATAAAACAAATTTCTGTAACTCAACTCTAGTCAATATGAAATGATTTCTTTTATGCAATTTCAAATATACATATTTGACAATAGAAGATCTAAACAATAACAGGACCTTTAAGATGTCTTTAAGGCTTTTGTAAATTACTACTGTTCAAAATCAGGTACAAATATTTTTCCATAGTTCCATGTGTTACAGCTACTGAAAACCATTCTTATTCATGGTAGGGGCAACACTACATTCAACATCAGCCCCAAATGAGGATAAACATCTACATTCAAATCTCTGTACCCAGTTAGCTTCAAGCCCTAATATATTTGTAGTAAAGGTCAACTCAAAGTTTGATTCTGATTTCGTCTATTCCCTCTCACTGTTTTATTTGTTGTTTTATTAGATTGACCAGTTCAATTTATGATTAACTTGACCTTTCATAACGTCAACCAAGCTTTGTGCTTTTTCATGGAGTATCATTTAGGATTATTTGATGGTATCTCGATACTGTTTTTTCTGCCATCTTCTTTCATAGTTTTTGAAGTATTCACATTAATCTGTTGATTTAAGTATTTAATGCTCTTCGTACTTTGATTATTTGCTGTGATGATATTTGTTTGCAATGATATATTTGATGTTCAGAGAATATTATTTGCTCTCAATCTCTTCCGACTGAAGTAGATCAAGTCATGAAATGTTGATCTAACCTCTGTTATGATTCGCAGTTAATGGGGTAGAATGGGAGATGCCTGATTGGAGGCAAGCGAAGTTAGTTGAGCAATCAGCGACACCGTTCTAAAATCATCATTTTGGATACTGAATCATTGCAACGATATTGTTGAACCACCCTTTCCATGCGAGAAGCGTTGTTATTTGCTAAAAAAAAAAAAATGAATTTTGAAGCAATTTTTTTCTGCCAACAGAACCAACAAATTTGGTTCAATAAAAACAGCTATCTGCCTCTGTGGGGAGAAAATGATTTACCTTATGAAATTATAATTAAAGACATATGATTTATATCTTTTTCTCAACTGAAAGATGATGTAATTTTGCAGGCAATATAAAAAATGATTGTATAATTTATCTCAGATATTAACCGAATTAATTAAAAAAATTATGTTTATAATTGACAAATTAGTTAAATTAGACACTTTAATCCAATGTTTATTTTTATCAATTTATAATCTAAATGATTAAATGTGCATCTAATTATCCCCTTATTTATCTGATTTACAATTTTGGAAAGTATTATAAACTACATTCTTAAGTGATTAAGTTTCACAATCTTTATAAATATTTTGTTTACTTTATCCAGAAGTTTGTACTAAGGCAAGTGTTATGGGTTATATGAGTTCCTGGCTTAATACGTGAAATGGTAGATGTTATACTCGCGTGCTCCCAATATTTGGGGAAATGATGGGAGATTTACCTATATCCTGCACTGAGGAAATTACTTACATCAGTCCCATAGACTTTCTCCCAGTTCCCAGCATTGTTATATATACAGTAGAACTCTGATATAACAAACTCCAAGGGACCAAAGACTTTAGTTCGCTATATCCGGTGTTCGCTATATGCATATAATTTTGATGATATTATATAGGGACGGGACTCGAAAATCTGTTCGCTATATCCGACTGTTCGCTATATCCGAGTTCGCTATATCCGTGTTCTACTGTATATTGCTACTGTAACTTTTCCATGTCAACTGTAGAGCCAGAAATTAAAAGAGTTAAGTAATGAAATGCGGGCAAGTTTTTTGCTCAGCTTTAGCTGAAATTAAGCATCTCTCCTTTAGCTCAATGCTTATTATCTTATTTCATATCTTTTTTTTAAATTTTAAAAAAGTTTTTTTTCAGGGAACATATGTTGGCAAGTCTAGTTGCCTCTGCTCTTGCTTAAATTAAGTATATTTCCACTTTCATCATATTTCAGATAATTTTTATACATTTTCAGACAATTTTTTCCCCCAGGAACCTTATGTGTAGGCTGATTTAATTTTTCAAATTTTCAAATTCTAATGATACAAAGTTTTTGTCATCGTTCTCATTTAATTACTCCCTGATAAAGGTATAAATGTCAACATTTAGATGTTCAATTCAAAATTAGCTAAACAAATCCTGTAGCAGGAATCACAACTCATTAATTAATGGAATAATCCAATTTTGCAAAATTCTGATCCCAAAAGGTAAACTTTTAATGGGTCTTAAAAAGTCTTGATCATGATGATTATTCATGTTATACATACGTCTATTCAGATTGATCTTCAAATTTGAAACATTTTTTAATTTGACATCTATTTTCCCCTAGTAGGTTATGAGATTTTATTACCAATGGTTGCTCTATGTAAAATATATGTATGTGTATACCTGTATTTGGGCCCTGTATACTTAAAGTTGATTATGTTGATATCCTTATTAGGATATTGTTTTATAGACTAAAGCTAGTCTAGTCAAGTGGCAGAATCTATGTATAGAGAATGGTATTTTGACTCTGTATGAATAACACATTTCCCCTTTGGAAAATAGCTAGCATTTTGTACTGTGTTTTGGATTCCCACCTAAAGCAAGATGCCAATAGACAATAGAGGTTATACACGTCAGTCTTCTATAGTTCATTGGTATTATAACAAATATATATATATGTCAGTCTGTCTGTCAAAAATATATCCACTTGGAAATATTCCCTTTGGGGTGTGAAATGGAACATTCTAAGTTGGAAATAGACTTATGCATACATGTTATGGGTGTTATCTCCTTTTGTAATGTAATAATGTTAGTTAATGTCAATTTCTTGGATGGATTCTCGGCAGCCTTTCCTGCATACGGCTAGTAAAGGGTTAATGATTAATTGTGCAATAAGTGATACTGACTGATATTTCATAAAGCTTTTATTGCTACTTTCTTTACGAGAGTGATTAAGATTAAGGTTTTGAAAGGAAAACAAACAAATCTTCAAAAACGGATATATAAATCAAGTTGATGTTTTACAAACAAGAAATCGTATATAATGAAATATAGAGATTAAATTATTTCTTTGATGTGATTGGAGCATGGATTCAAAATAGTAATTGGCCCTAAAGTGACTACAGAAACTTGTGTTTCTATAATCTCCTTGGTTTCATAGTATATAGGCAGGAAGAAGATTTTATTAGAATTGAACAAAGGCTTGGCAATCACCATACTTGTTTATAGTAGCTAACATCATATAAAATCAATATTTGAGGATTAATGTTCTGGTCATATTTTGTCATTTGCTCTATTAGAAATGACAGCTTCAGTGGAAACATTTTTTTTCAGAAGATCAGATAAAAACTGGGCCATCACAGTTTTTATCTATATGCAACATCAGTTACTGATAAGATTGGAGCCTTATGAACAGTCTAGAATCTCATTAATCAAGTCTAGACTTTAGCAACACAAAAAACTCCTAAAACCAAATAAGTATAAAAATGGATTGCAATTTATTTTAAAATAATATTTCATAGATTAAATCATGGTAAATCATACACTTGCATAGTCTTATATTCATCTTTCAATGATAAATTTGTGAGAGCATCTTCAAACTAGGGTAAACTTGCAGTTAGTTTATGTCAATAAACTAAACTGTCCTATTGGCGATTTCGTCAGATTTATCTTATGTCACAACGACCTTCTACAGTTGACAACTGCTTTCACCAATTCAAACTCCCTGTCCGGAGAAGAATAGTCCTGATGGATTGAAATTTAACAGGAGATCTTCTTTGCAGGCATCCTTTGTCTTTTGTATAAACTCAAATCAATATTGCCTCTCATCGGCCTCTTTCAAGACTGTTGCTTATTTAGCCCATGTTGTCTATCAGCTCTTTTGTGTGCACATGCTTCCAAGCTTGAGTCAACTTTGACCTCAGCCAATCAGACGGCTGCATTGATACTCCTCGACCAATCAGCTTAGACTATGCTGATGAGCCAAGGTACAGTGTCAATGGTAAAGCGATACCCAGGTGGTTTACTAGCATACTTTGATGTAGTCAATCGGACGTGTCTTCAGTTCTCGCTCGACCGAGCCTTGTTACGTCAGTGCTTGTTTATGACACCGAGGGGCTCAACTATCCAGGGGTCAGTTAGATAGTGACCTGTCGCCGGTCATCTTGGATACTTGTAATCGGTAACACTATCTATGGATAGGATCCGGTGATCCACAAGTTAAGGACCAAGGAAAAGAATGGAGAGGACAGGTTACTCTGCTGTTGAAAAGTCCATGGGGAGTTCTTTGGCCTTCCGGGACAAGTTCAATGATGCATGTGATAAACAAAACAGGGTGGCTATCTCAGGTAAGTTTCTCACCTGTGCTTGAGCCTTTGATGTTAGCTAATCACAGGTGACAGTCCGATGACTGGTGTTTATGCTCGGCTTAGATCACTGAATGGTTTATGACTGGTTTACTACCTTTGCGCAAAGCAGGACCCTTTGTGAGCTTTTTATGAGTTTTGAAATGTTGAATTTTTTATGAGTTTGACTTTGGAAAATGATTAAAATGATTTTATGTTTTTTTTAGATTGATTACTCTTTATGTAATGTTTTTTAAGTATGGGAATGAAAATTGTGGATTCAATTTTGACTTTCATTTTTTTTTCAACTTTTGAATCTTAATTTTTTTAAAGATATTTTCAATATATGTTTTGAATGAAAAACTATCATGCATTTAATAAAAAAATAATATAGATTCAAACTATGAAGAAATCTTTTAATGAAAATGTTAATTATCTAAATATTTGAATAGGATATCACAATACAAGGAAATATTTTCTATGTGTCCACTGTTGCATTATAATCTTCAATAGCTACCGGATAATGAAATTCAAATAATAAAATGAGCTCATATAATATAACTGCCAAATTCATTGCTGACTCTCTGCTAGGCAAGTTTTCTCCGACTTGCAAAATTCTTAATGATCGACTGAGCTATCGGGGATGCAAAACGTGATGCATTGTGTTTTACAAACCTGAATTCACAGTTATGTGTGCATCGTTGCAGCCTTTTCTGCCTTGCACTGGAAGAGCGTCCAAAAATATCTAGTCTCTTTTTGTTTTTTTATTTATCGCTTTTTTTTAGATTACGTGTTTAATTCCTTTTAAGTATGCATGTTAAAAACAAGTCACTTTCATGTGAAGTTTTTATTTATGTTTACTAATGACAGGCGTTAAATTCTGCAATCTCATGTAACAAGATTTTTTATACTCCTTATTTGGTTTGCAAAGTTTCGAGGCTTATATTCAGGATTATGAATCATAATGATTTTTTTTGCTGTGATGTATTTTTATTTTTCGATGTTTTAACATAAATTGACAAAAAAATTATGTCTCTAAAAAATTAAAAGGTTCAAAGGTATTTTACAAGATATCCTTTGGTGGAACAAATTATTCAGAAATATCACATTATTTGGTTAGATATATGCAATAAATTAATAAATTAGATAGCTTTATGTAATTCTGGATTGTCATTCCATATATGGAATGAATATATATAAACAGGCTTTGATTCAAGAATATTGTGCCAGACATTTTAATTCTGATTTCGATCTGAAATATCAAGAATCGATACGTAGAAGCTTGACGGAAGGTAATAAGCTTTTTCATGTATGTTCTTATGCCGTGAATACTTATGTAATGATTTTTAAATGAGACTGACATTTGTTCAGTGTTAATGCATTCAAGACAATTCCATTCTCAGGTAAATGTCGTAAATATCAAGATATCGTTAATTTGATTATGCAGGTGTGTAAACATTGTTATCAGGCTAACAATACTAAGAAGTCTATTCCACAGGTAGAGATGATAAATTTTGTTTTATTTAAGTTTCAATTTTAAGATTATTTCTATTTCTTGTGAAAGGTCTTCTTTTCTGGTAAATGTCATAAATTCAGCCATTTTGATTTTGATTCCTACTAAGAACAAGGTTTACATCAATTGGAAGGTATTTCAGTTCCCAGGTAAATGTCAAAAGAACCTATATCTGTTTCTTACGGAATCTCAGGTGTGTTCGTTAGTCCCAGGTGAAATACTCATTAGGCTCAGGTAAGGTTGTGGATTGTCTACAGGTAAAAATGTGTCTGGATATTGAGACATATTTGCAATATAGAATTCAATTTTAATGGCGACAGATTCACACCTGGAAATTGTCTTCACTATCTTTTTTCGTGATTTTGTCTTTGACAGTTGCAAAATTTATTGTTTTAAATAGTAGCAATTTTGAATATCGGGTGTAATCAATGATAGTTTTGAATGAGGCTCAGTGGATTGTGTATTTGTCCCTCAAAAGGGAACGGGTTTGATTCCAGATCATATTAAAAGACATAAAAGGGACAGTAGCACGTTTTAAAAAAAAAATTATATTTATATTTTTGACTGATAATTGTATGTTAATGCTAAATATGTCATTTTGAAAGTGTCAAAAATCTCATTGCGCAAACCAATAATCATTAATCAATAGTCAGAGAACAAATGATAAAGGTTCACAGAGTTCATATTGGCCATTTTGTGTGAACACCTTTAATTCATTTTGTTTAAGAAAAGGAATCGAATGGCTGAACTTTACAATATATATTTGATTCATTACTGCTTCATGTAGTTTAAATAAATTGTCTTTCATTTGGAACCATCTATTCTAATTTTCCCGACATCATCTATATTCCCCCTAAAACGTGCTACTGCCCCTTTAAAAGATAGGCGATGTTACTTTCTTGGTGCAGTGCTGCGTAAATCAATATCATCTTCATGTCTAGTTTTCACTTAATGAAATTAAAGTATACTTGAGATTGAAGTATTTTGCACTTTGATGTATTTCAAAATGTCATCCATTATTAATAGGAAAATTTCATTATCAATGACAAATTTTAAAAGTGAACTTTGTTGACATGTGTTACAGATTGGGACTGTAATCGCAATGTCCTCGTGTATACATTCTTTTAACCACACTAGCCTGAATTGAAAGATTTGACCAGTTCAACATATCAAAAATGAGATTACATATAATGAATGTATGAGGATTTAGTGAATGACATTTTGGACAGGAAGTAGATAGATAATTTATTTAATGATCAGGAAATACAGGTCACATAAAGCCTGAAGGAGATATGCAGAAATAGATTTAATCAAATATTGGGTCTTTAGGTCAAGGTGATAGTTCAGATCATATCAAGGCAATGCTGATAATATTCATTCAGGCTTGGTGTCTGAGTTGATAGAGACTAGCTTCCATTGTCTTATATGTGTTTCTGTCTATCAAACTCTGTCTATTTGTCTAACAAGCTTTCTGTCTGTTAATGTCTATCTGTCTAATACGATCTGTCTAACAAGATCTCTATCTAACAAGCTTTCTGTCTGTCTATCAATTTCTGTCTTCCTGTCTACCTGTTTTACAAGCTTTCTGTCTGTCTATCAATTTCTGTCTTCCTCTCCAACAAGCTTTCTCTCTGTCTAACAAGATCTCTATCTAACAAGCTTTTTGTCTGTCTATCAATTTCTGTCTTCCTGTCTAACAAGCTATTCTGTCTGTCTACCAATTTCTGTCTTCATGTCTATCTGTCTAACAATTAAGCTTTCTGTCTGTCTATCAAGTTTTGTCTTTATGTCTATCTGTCTAACAAGCTTTCTCTCTGTGTTTTAAGATTTCTGTTTGTCTGTATCTGTCTTATGAATTTCTGTCTTCCTGTCTGTCTTTATCAAGCTTCCTGTCTTGGGATTTTTTATAAAGTGTTCTTTTTATCCGTTTTCCCCTACATATCAGGGTTTTCTTCTGTCTCCCAGTCGTTTTTCTCTTTTAGTATATTTCTCTATCTGTTGCACTCTGTTTTTCTGTCCATCTGTCTCTCTCTATATCTTTATGTTAATGCAGTAATTAATAAAATGTTGGGTGTTAGGTCAAGGTGATTGTTCAGATCATATCAAGGCTATACTGATAATAATCATCCACTACTGGCGTGTGAGTTGATAAAGATTATCTTCCATGGTCTTATCTGTTTTAAACTCTGTCTGTCTGCGTCTCTGTCTTACAAGCCCTGTCTTTCTGTCTCGTCTTTTAAGCTTGCTCTCTGTCTGTGTCTCTCTGTCTTACAAGCTCTGTCTTTGAAGCTTTCTCTCTGTCTGTGTCTCTCTGTCTTACAAGCTCTGTCTTTCTGTCTCTGTCTTTTAAGCTTTTTCTCTCTGTCTCTCTGTCTTACAATCTCTGTCTTTCTGTCTCTGTCTTTGAAGCTTTCTCTCTCTCTCTCTGTATCTCTGTCTAACAAGCTCTGTCTTTCTGTCTCTGTCACTTAAGCTTTCTCTCTGTCTGTCTGTCTCTGTCTTACAAGCTCTGTCTATCTGTCTCTGTCTTTGAAGCTTTCTCTCTCTCTGTGTATCTCTGTCTTACAAGCTCTGTCGTTCTGTCTCTGTCTTTGAAGCTTTCTCTCTCTCTGTGTCTCTCTGTCTTACAAGCTCTGTCTTTCTGTCTCTGTCTTTTAAGCTTTCTCTCTGTCTGTCTGTCTGTCTCTGTCTTACAAGCTCTGTCTATCTGTCTCTGTCTTTTAAGCTTTCTCTCTCTCTCTCTGTATCTCTGTCTTACAAGCTCTGTCTATCTGTCTCTGTCTTTTAAGCTTTCTCTCTCTCTCTCTGTATCTCTGTCTTACAAGCTCTGTCTTTCTGTCTCAGTCTTTGAAGCTTTCTCTCTGTCTGTATCTCTGTCTTACAAGCTCTGTCTTTCTGTCTCTGTCACTTAAGCTTTCTCTCTGTCTGTCTGTCTGTCTCTGTCTTACAAGCTCTGTCTATCTGTCTCTGTCTTTTAAGCTTTCTCTCTGTCTGTATCTCTCTGTCTAACAAGCTCTGTCTTTCTGTCTCTGTCTTTTAAGCTTTCTCTGTCTGTATCTCTCTGTCTTACAAGCTCTGTCTATCTGTCTCTGTCTTTGAAGCTTTCTCTCTCTCTCTCTCTCTGTATCTCTGTCTTACAAGCTCTGTCTTTCTGTCTCTGTCACTTAAGCTTTCTCTCTGCCTGTCTGTCTCTGTCTTACAAGCTCTGTCTTTCTGTCTCTGTCTTTTAAGCTTTCTCTGTCTGTATCTCTCTGTCTAACAAGATCTGTTTCCTGTCAGTCTTTGTTAAGCTTTCCTGTCTTGTGTCTCTTTGTTTGAACTGTCTGTCTATCTGTGTTTCTCTCTCTAACAAGATCTGTTTCCTGACGGTCTTTATCAAGCTTTCCTGTCTTGTGTCTCTGTCTTGAAAATTCATAATTCATAAATATATCTTGTCATATTTAACAGGTTTTGTACGCTAAATTGTCTACAAATCCATATCATGTAAGATAAAAATTATTTCTGAGTCCCAAATCATCTCAACTCTATGATCGTCGAGTTCACAGTTCTTCTCTAGTGACACTGTTGTTTGTATGGTTTACCTGACAAATCTGTCAACTATTTTCCTCCTTCTGTGACAAGAATCGATAGAAATGTCACTTTTATCTTGTACCTGGAAAAGTAAGAGTAAGTGAGAGAGGAGTATTACACAATATTCAGTCCCCTTTTATTTTTAATATAAAAGTATATAGATATTATTAACCCTTAACTGCTGATTTTACTTATGGCTGACCATTTCCAAGTATCACATTTAGACTCTGAAATGAAATGGTCAATAAATCTAAAATCTGAAAAAATTGAAAAGGAGACATAGTTTTATTCATTTTCAGAGTTGAGCTCTCAAGTCTTTTTATAGACTTTCTTAGGTTTTTATCTTATCAAGGGTCTGGCTGACAGACTAACCCTTTTTGTATGAATGAAGTACAGAAATCAATTTTATCCCCCCAAAATATAATAATTTTGACAATTAGCTGAAAAATTCATATTTACCAATTTAAAAAGTTTGACTATTAGATAAAGTCTTTTTGATATATTCTTCCCCATTTTTATGTCAATATGACTGGATTATTGTATCAATTATCCTTGATAAATCCTAATTTGACCTCTGAATAAAACATGGTAACATGTTTTATTACCGTAAATTGTCTATTAATTTTACCCTCGATCAAATTTCTAAAAGACTTTTTGAAAATGGTTATGGTTAAACAATTTTTTACTTTCGGTCGCTCATTCCTAATTTGACCTTGGAATCAAACATTGTGATATGCTTTCTTATCGTTATTAATTAATTTGACACTAAAATTTTCAAAAGAATTTCCTGAAAATGTCTATGGTTGGACTATTTTGTCATGAAGTATTTTTAATTGATGACTGCAGTAGAGATAAGTACACTTTGCAATTATTATTATGTGGTTGAATTATTGGAGACGTCAAATTAATAGAGAAAATATGGTATTTGATAAGAATTCCAAGCTCATTGTTATTAAACTTATTTGGTTTGTATGGATACAGTCAATATCTAATATGTATGGCAATAAACCTATAGAATTACTGTCAAAAAGGAGTAGATATTGGAATTGATAAGGGTGGGTTTCAATATATATTTGGTGTTAATTCTCTCATTATGAAAAAGAGGATTAGGAATATTGTTGCATTAGTGTCATGATGGTAAATAATTGATAATTTTTATAGGTTATTTGATGTGAATATAATAATTTTTCCTCATATATTTTGTAATATATCTTATCTTTATGATCAGGATGAACTTTATGAATATATGTTTAGAAACTTGGAAAGAGAGGGCACTTATTAAAATGTCTTACGTGAAATTAAAAAGAAAGTAGTGAAAGGTAATATTGGCCTTTTTGAGCTGGTGCTAGCAACCTAAGTTGAACAAGTGATCTTGCTTAAAGGGGCAGTAGCACATTTTTTTGGAGAATATAAGGTGATGTCAGGAAAATGAAAATTATTGGTTCCAATTGAAAGACAATGCCTTTTAACTAAATGGAGCAGTAATAATTCAAATATATAGTGTAAAGTTTAGCCATGCGATTCCTTTTTCTTACACAAAATGAATTAAAGGTGTTCATACAAAATGGCCGCCAATGGATTTTGGGTGAATCTCCATACTTTGTCCTCTGACTATGGATGATTGGTTTGTGTTATGAGATTTTTGACACGATCAATATAATACATTTAGCATAAATGTACAATTATGTGTGAAAAATTTAAAATCTAAAATAATCAAAAAACGTGCTACTGCCCCTTTACAACATTGACACAAAATTGTCTCAAACAGCTACTCTATGAGTGGTCGGGGACCAATGAATGAATTTAGGACTTGCTGACTCAGATATATCTACTTCTCAAATGTTAGAAAAATATGTAATAATGTTAATGTTTAAGTTCCCATATCCATAGCAAAAGATCCTATCCATTTGTTATAAAAGTTCAACAGACAGGCTAGATTTTATGATCTGAGATAAGATCAAGTCTATTCAAGAGCAAACAAACTGGGCTCTGTCTGTATGATTTGAGTGTGAATTAAAAGAAGAGGAGCAGATTCTGACACTGGGAACCAGTTTTATACAAAATGAAACTAGCACAAGTGACACTCTAAAACAGGTTTTTCTATATGGGGCATTATCCGATATTTGATCTTCGTAAAAACATAAAATGATAAATGGATTTAGGTTTGACACCAAAATGACATTCCCCCTGAACCCAAGGGCATAGTCAGAAATATAATCTCCTCTCATCCTTGGGGAAAATGACTTTTAAAAAATGTATGTCTGCATAAAATATACTTGTAAATGAATATACTTTTTCTTGATTTTGAGACCCTATTTTCTAAAAATTCAAATGAAAGTACATATGGTAGATGACAATTCATGTTTAAGGTATCATTTGATCATTTCATTTTCTGAAATGCCAAATCAAAACTAGTCCAATTGCAAAAATAACACTCCCCAAACAGTTTTTATTAGAATCATAAAAAAATATCTAATTTGAATTTAGATTGCTGTCTTACCAGAATTGCTTATGAAAAAAAAGGATTCATTTTATGACCTCTATCTTCAAGGGAAAGGTCGTGACCTTAGTCGCTCAAGGTCATCTCCTGCTGTGAAGGTGATCAAATAATCCTGTGGAGCTTTGATATTAATAAAGTAAAAGTAGAATAACAGTATGTAGTTCTAGCAAATTCAATAACATATATGTCCATTCTGTCAATTTTATTCAGAAAATCATGCTATAAAAAGTTTGTTCTTATTTTTGTATCCACAAACCTCTAGTCTCTTTTCTGACTCATTCCAACCATTTGAGTCCGGACAATAAAATTATATAAAAAATGCATTGATAATGATTTCAATCTTTTATTTAACTTCAAACATTGCCTATCAGAAATTCTTCTCAATATCAAATTTCTAGATTAATAAAAGTTAATTATATTATGTTAATGAATTATGATAATAATATGGTCAAGACAATGCATTCATGTAAAAAAATTATGATATAATGGTACAGAGAAACAACAACATATATAACTATATTTAAATTTATCACCATAAAATATTTCATTAGCGCAAATTCATATTTTTAGTTATGGATACAGGGGGCACCTAAGGTGGTTCAAAAACCCAATACCCCCCTTCCCCCCTCCTTGAAAATTTCCAAAACTGGACCCCTTTCAGATTTCCCGACATGCCACTGTTGATTGAATTTTATGTTATAGAATGAAAGAGGGAGATCAGCAATATAAGTCCATTCTTTAAGTGATATTCATAACAATTTTGGTCACCGCCTATCAAAGCATTCATTTCACATATGGCATGACAAAACAACATCTCACATGATATAAAACATTGCAGAAAAAAAGATCGCATCCGGCCTATGAGACACCATATAACTATCCATATCAATCATTATATATTAAAGTATAGATAATAATAATATAAAACATGAAATGAAAATTCACAAAAATTCACAAATTCTCTAACACCTGAACTCTGACACTGCTATTCTACTTAACTTCTAATGTTCTGATTGCATGTATAGATAGGCAAGGTCTGGTCAGACACAGGACAAATTAGCCATGTAACGTCATTGTCCCAATGATGTCAGAGGCCCCATTAGGTAGATCTTGTTCCTGTCAATAATCTGGACAAATTGTTTGTATGAGCACTTGTAACCTGACCAGGTTATCTTGGAATGTCAATTGTGTTACTGATCCATGTTTGGGGTCGTATTTGACCATGCTATGCCACTGATCAGGGATAATTTATCAAATTTGCAAGTGTTCCAAAATCAGTCCTTATTCTTCAAACTGACCAATTTGTTTATAATACATGTTTCTGGCCTTGTCTATTTGATATGAGCCCTGACAAAGGATATTTTATTGATTAACAAATGCCTGTTGATCACCATCAAATGACTTTATCAACTAACCGCGACTTATTAATCCATGTTTCTGCCATGACTTAAAGTGAAAGAGCCCTGATCATGGTTATTTTTATATGTGAACAACTGCCTGTTTATTGGTCAGAAATCATTGGTTGTCCCCTTAACTGACCACTACTTAGCACTTAATGGTCATTATAAGGGAGATAAGTCACTGAAAGCATGATAAATTGTGAAACAAGAAGAGCGATAAGGAGAAACTTTCCTGGGCTACATCTAGGGGTCAAGAGGATGAGGAAATGTTCACCATTGATCTTGCTTAGTTGGCATGGAGCTCAGTTTCAATTACTGATTTGTTTTGCAAACTCAAATAACCCATATAGAATTTTGTAACAAAAAGCTTATGAATATATGAAAACTTTGAAATAAAGTAAAATTTTCCATGACCACCATTTATGATTATATCAACCAATAAAAATAAAATTCCCATAGCTATATGACCAGTTTAGTTAAAGAAATTTTAAGATGCCTCAGCTAGATAACTTTTCAATAAGAAACGTGATTACTACTCATCATTACAATCATAACATTATTTGTGATCAAAGTGACCTTTATATTATTACATACACATGTTAGAATGAATTGCTTTAAGTCAGCAATGAACCTGATAGACAAAATTTCCAGTTCACATTCAAATATCCTAAAATGTGTCAGAAAGCAATTTTGATGAATGAGAAAAGAAACAGGGCAAAGAGATACCCCTGCAGTAGACCTAAATAGATTAAACATATTCATGGGAAAAAAATGAATAAATAAAAAAAGGAATCATAAGAATGGAAAAAGGAAGGACCAAAGAAACACCCTTGCAGCAGACCTTTTCAATTTCAAGAGGAGCAAAATGACATATGCATTATTTTTTTCAGACGTGTAAATTTCAAAATAAGATACAATTTCATGGTCTACATCTCATTTAAGCAAATAGACAGAGGTTGTATCAAGGTGTCATTTAATAATCTTGAATGAAAACCTTGCCTCAGTAGAATTGATGAAAAAGTTTTCAGGTTGTGTATATTCATTCATTGCTTTGTGCTTTTGAATAGATGTTTTGGAGCATAATTTACCATCTTAAGCATCATTAGTTAGATAGGGTAAACCTTTCTAAGAGTAAAAATGAATATTGTTCAAATTCTCTTATTCATATAAAGGAAAATAACATATACCCTCCCCTTTAGCATTATTTGACACACTTTTTAAGATCAAAATTTAAATCATACTCAATAAGGGCTTGTATCATTGAAATTAAGGCCCTTATAGGGCATTGCTATCATTGACCTCTGAACCCTCCTGTTATTGTTGCCTGTAGGGGTTCATTGCACATATAAGTAAGATTTCCCTGATACATATTTACCCTATCCAAGTGTTCATCATATGCTTGAATAATTTCTTTAAGAGTCTTCTCACATCACCACTTTCCTGTCTCACCCATTGTTGGTGAAAAACCCCCTTTCACCGATTTCAACCTCTGCCGTGGTTTTCTATATGTGGATCTTTTGTCACATTGTTTGTACCATCATAGAAGTAAATATTGACTTGGGAGTTTTGGGGCTTCAGTCATCATAGAGATTGTAATGTATTTTGCCTTCTTGCTTTGGAAGGCTTAAACATTTAGGCCAAGGGGTTTATACTAGCTTTGGCATAATCTTGTCACATTTTGATAAAAAATTGGGTTGGTTATGTATGGAATTTCATATTTTTATCCTTTTTTGGTTGTAAACAAGGTCATTGCTACTACTCTGCCAAACAATTGTATAATGAAAATTAGAGAAAATTTTGTAATATTCATTTATTTCAATATTCATCATCATGAAGTTAAAGTCTAAATGTTTTTTAAAGAAAGAAATTTTAGTGCAAATATATGAAATTCAGCTACCTTTTATACTTGACACTTTTATCAAACATCCTCATTTTACCAGAAATGAAATATTTTGCTGAAATCTTTATAAAAATAAAATGAAATGTAAAACCCTTCGGAATATTCCTAAAAATCTTTTTTAAAACTCTTCTGAATATTTTGAAACATATGAAGATTTACCAGTCCAATTATATACTATCCTGTCAGTAATATAGTTAACATCTCAAACTCTCTTAAGAGGTTTCCAAGATATAGTGACAGTCATATAAATCAAATTCGACAAGAACTAGCCTAAAATAGCCAATCCAATATACATAAATGTAATTTGTCTCATCATAGGCAACTTGCTAATGTATTTATTGTAAACTCGATGTATTGATGATGATTCAATCTTAAAAAGATATATTTTGAAAGAAATTACCACTATTTTTTGTAATAAACTTACTTGTGATGACAACTAATTTGATGTATCAAATGTGTTGCTTTGTTAAATTTGAAGATAACTTCTCTCCCATATTAGCATTCAATTAAATCCATTTTGTTCAAGAGCTGATGAAAGATAATCCAACGTTAGTAGTCAAAACATAACCGTATCTCACATTTTCAGCCAATAGAAACCTTAGGTGTCAATAGTCTCGCTCTAAGGAGATCACAGTCAATAAGTGACGGAGACAAATCATTATGGACTATAACTAAGCTGGTTATGTCTTTGATGTAATAGGTCTGAGCCAGGGCTGTATGCTACTCCCATGTCTGTCAGTACAAATCGCAGGCGTCAATCTGGGGATTGTGGGATCTTGATAAGCTAAGCTTATATGCTGTCACAAATTACCTTGGTTATTATGGGTATTAGACTTGGAGAGAATGACGTTAAAATGTTCTTCATGAAGTCCTATATATGAAAAGGATCAAGATATATCTAAGGGACATGGTATAAATCTATGTGATTCACAAGAATCTGTGTCCAAACGTCGCATACAATGAACAAAGAAGTTGTCATCCATATATTCCTCAGCATTATTCACATTTATGTCTTCTAGTTATTTGACCAGATACCATATTCTTACTATAATAGATGGATTTCAATCATCAGCAATGTTTTTGGTTTGAGTGCATATGTTTTCATTTTTTAACTTCTTAAATCTTTTTTGATTTGAAAATGTTCTTAACAAAATTTGGCTTGTGAGGTTGACTATCACCCATATGAATTCTGATATCAACTTAATGATTTACCATACGATTAATTTCAGGAAAGTTTTACATTTTCATGCATTATAGCCATTAGAAAGTAACATCCTCAGCCATCTCATGACAAACCACCATGATTGAGTGCAATTAACAAGGAAGTAAAAGGCATAAATGGTGAATATATTACTTGATTTCAATTTGATTATACCTACTGCGTAATAGATGATTGTCTTGATGATGAAATAAAAGTAATGTGTAAGAAATTCAAATAAAATCGAACATTTCTTTTCAAAATGTCAGATAAAGATTTTTATCTCACATCAAGAACCCATTCTAGTTTAAACAAACATCATGGATTGATCTCATATGACTATATAAAGATTAACATAGACTACTCAAACATTGCTTTATCGACTGAGGAAATAAATGGCTTTCATTTAAAAAGTTATTTGTAAAGTCAATAGGACTCCACCCAGATTTGAATACAATCTGCACCTGCCCATTTTAATTGGTCTTTAAATTTGAAGTTCATGTTATTAATTGTTGGAGTCGATCCTTTTAATATTTGATTTGTCTGAAAATTTTTCTTTTTAAAGTATATTTGGTGTGTAAACTTGGAGACTGAATGCATACTTAAGGTTTATTTAGCAGCCAGGCTGTTAATATTCATTTTTCATATGCAAGGCCTTTAGTAGATATAAAATATTAACAAGTCAACCTGCAAAATAAATGTATATTTTGGGCAGCCTTTGGCTCATGTAGCAGCCAAAGGATTAATGAACAATTTTTTATATGCAAAACCTTTAGTTGGTGTAAAGTACTAACAAGTCAACCTGCAGAATAAATGCATATTTTTGGCAGCCTTTGGCTCATGCAGCAGGCAAAGGGTTAAGGTACAATTTTTCTGTCCATTTAAATTAATTAAATATTCAAAAGAATGTGCAGAATAATTCAATATCTATCGAGATGAGTCCCTTGGTACCTACAGACATCTTTCAGGAATGAATTCTACTTTGTTGATGCTAAATTTGCAGGAACACAAGTGTTAAGCTCCATTACGCAAAGGAAATAGTTCGTGAATTATTTATTTCCCGACACGATAAAATTGATCAACGGCCAAATAGCAAAATACGGCAATGGGCATGTCTAATGCATACATTGTTTGTTTTGTCTGATCGGAGAATAGATATCCTCTTGATTTGACGTACATTGCAGTAAAGCAATTATATAAATGTTCACCAGGGATATTTGGCAAGTGTTGTATTGATGGAATATGAAAGTTGCTGTTGGTGATTCCTGAAAACACTGGTAAAAGCTTTGGATAGAGTTTTATGTTTTATAGGGATCAGTTTTGCTCTTTTTTGGTGTTTGGAAACGTCCTATATGAATTTTGGATCTTAGATAAATATTACGTATAATTCCTGATCAGTGTACGACTCATGAAAATACAAAAATCAAGTTTTGTTGTGAATTAAATTTAATTTGTTTTAATGGTTAATTGTTTAACTGAACTGGTTTTCATTGCTTTTTACTGACCGACTACCAAAATTAAGATATGAAATAAAGAAAAACATAATTTTTATTTAAGAATAGAATAGTTTATGATGACTCAGAGCGCTTTGAGCATGCACCTTGTGTATGGATATAACGTTTACGCTATACAAATATTCATTATTATTGTTATTATTTTTATAAGGCCTAGTCACAAATATATTCTAAATCAAAAGTTAAAAATCAACAAAAAAAAGGGGCAATAGACATGTTTTGGGCTTTGTAAGCTAATTCGATTGTAGTAACATGTCACAAATATTGGTCTTTGAGCCTTCATGATTTCTTGCTTGTAGGGGTGTAAGAGTTCTAGGATATTAAAGGGGGTCTCCAACTTCTAATTTTTAACTTCCAGTGTTTTATTAGCGAGGCCCCGAGAGGGTCGGAGAGGGCCTCGCTAATAAAACACTGGACGTTAAAAATTAGAAGTTGGAGACCCCCTTTAATTTTTTAACTTCCAGTGTTGTATTAGCAAGGCCCTGAGAGGGTCGGAGAGGGCCTCGCTAATAAAACACTGGAAGTAAAATATTAGAAGTTGGAGACCCCCTTTAAGTCTGATTATCTAGCGGCTCAAGCCAGTGATGTCCAGTGGCTGACCCTACCACGGTAGCTGACCACTAGTCGTGATGAGTACAATAGAAGTGTAATTGATTGTCCGTGAGTGTTGACACGTTAGTTACCGGCTAATTACATTTCACGCTGGGTGGCTGTCACTAACACATCTAACTGACTGCCGAGTCAGCAAAAGTAAACTTGTTTGTTTATAGAGCTGATAGCCAAAGCAACTTCTTTTAGAGACCAAATCTCTCTCTTTCCCCTTCGAGTGTGAAGGCGGATATGTGAGGTCATTTTATATTCGGCCAAATTAGATTTAGACATGGATGACCTTAAAGTGGAGCGAATTAGAAGCATTTTTCACTAGCATGAAATAGTCATAACATTTTTTGTAAGGAAGCTTTAATATTGTACATTTTCTTTTGCTTTAAAAATTTTATCATCACATTTGAAATATTTCCTTCTTTGAGATGAATCATGATTTTATTGGTAAATTTAGTTTATGTTTTCCATGTTTTGTTTGTTTGGAAAGGTCATTTTATCTTAATAAGTCAAATCAAGATGATATCAAGATCAATCAATATGTTTGATTTATTTTTTAGGGAGCATTTACAACATATCACTAAGTTATTCTGAGTATTTTTCTCTAATATTTTTCTATATAGATCTCTTATTGCCAACTATCATTCATTCACTTCTGTTGCACATTTGCTGATTATTCTGCTTGTAAAAAGAAAGAAATATTTTTCTGATCTTGATTTTCACTTCGGTTATCATTTTCTAAACCTATTCTAACTACTTCTTTGATGGGCATTCAAGAATTTGCGATGATGAAGAAGATGAAGGCAATATTATGGATATACAACTTCTTTATTCAAGTTTGCGATGATGAAGAAGATGAAGGCAATATTATGGATATACAACTTCTTTATTCAAGTTTGCGATGATGAAGAAGATGACAGCAATAATATGGATAAACAACTTCTTTATTCAAGTTTGTGATGATGAAGAAGATGAAGGCAATAATATGGATAAACAACTTCTTTATTCAAGTTTGCGATGTTTCGACATAGATACTCATGTCGTTGTTTGTTTATGCTAATTATCCCGAGTAAAAAATAAAAATTAAATCTTTGATGTTTAGTTCCCTTCCTGTGGTCAGCTATTCATACACGCGTGTTAATTACTCAGCGGTTTAGAGCCTCATTGTGAAGTTGGTTCAGTCTCGTCTGTCCATCTATTTCCTCTTCAAATGGCTTAACACATAGGTGTTTGGATTAACGGAGGCAGCCATGTTTTTTTAACTTCTTTTATGTTTTTAGATGGTTGATAGGTTTGAAAAATAATGATATTGTTCTGTGGAGAGTAAAATTGTTTATTGTTTTATGAAAACACTTTATAATGATTAATTTCAACCGTTTTTCAAAACTTTTTATAGGGTTTGAGATGGGCATGTTTTTAGATGGTGAATAGGTTTGAAAAATAACTCGATATTGTTTTTTGGAGAGTAAAATTGTTTATCGTTTTATGAAAACACTTTTCAATGATTAATTTCAACCATTTTTGAAAACTTCTTTTAGGTTTTGAGATGGGTGATAAATTCGAAAAGTGACTTTAAATTTTTGTCGTAATATCAAAACACTTCTCAATGATTATTATTATTATAGACACAGGCAACCATATTTGTTCTTATTTAGGTTTGAATATGCCTGATGGATTTAAAGAATTATTAACCTGATAATGCTTTTATTGTGAATCTTTTATCTAATAATTATGAAAAATTATTATGAAAATTATGAAAAAATCACTACTGTGTCGCGTTTGTATTGTACCGCCGTGGAAAAAAATAAATAGATAATTTATGACATGAACAGGGTTATAGATTTTGATACACATTTTTGATGTACCATCAGTATTTTCTGAGGTTAAAATACATGAAACTCAAAATACACAATAATGAATAAGTTTTTTTTAAAGAAGTTGTTGGTGAAAGTATCATATTCCATCAATATGTAAGTCTATGAAATCAATATTAGATTATTTTCTGTTTAAATGATTTCTTTGTTGTTTAAAATCTTTTGTTAAAATTCAGCCAATACAAACATCACATGTTTATCACCAAAAATAAATTTGTCTTATCTCACCAACATTAAAGACTTTGTTACAGAAATGATCTTGAATCCCTAGTTTCACTGCGACCCTTGCTATTACAGTCTTGATATAGCTGTTGTTTTTAACAAAAATGTAGATGGATTTAGTCTTTGTCTAAAAAAAAACATGAAAAGATTATGTCACCCATAAATGAGAAATTTTCCTAAGGATATTCAAAACACATGACAAGAATATCATACTATGATGAAAAATAAAAGCCATATTTTTTCTTAGCAACAAATTTTTTTAAAAATTCATAGAAAATATGGAAGTTTGATTTCAGTTCAACATCGGCCTTGTTTAACCCTTATGCAGCCATGGACTATGGCAATAACAACCTTATCTATTAAAGAGCTACTATGTAAATTTCCTGACATATATTCTTTAGCTTTGATGCAAACCATGATACAATGTGTAATAATATCATTTAAACCTGCCATAGATATGCTTTCTCTTCTCAAAGTGATGTATTTCATTAACAAGCTGACAGCTACTAGTCTAAACATCACATACAATCACTTTCAAGAAATAGTTAAAGTGCTTATAAACTTTTCCCTCATTCAGTGATTGAGTGTGACTAAATTTATTCAATGTTTGGCTGCTGGAATTCTTTAAGAGGTCTTTTGCTGACAAGGAAAGGGATTAGAGGATAAGAATTGAATACATGTTGCTTTGAAAAGTCCATAACACACTATGTGACTTTGGCACAAGGAGGGTTAAGAGGATAAGATTTAAAAATACATGTTTACATTTTTCTTGTCATAATGTTTAGAAAGGTCCATAACGCACAATGTGACTCTGGCACAAGTAGGGTTAAGAGGATAAGATTTAAGAAAACATGTTTACATTTTTACTGTCATAATGATTTGAGAGGTCCATAATACACAATGTGGCTTTGGCACATGGAGGGTTAAAAGGATAAGATTTAAAAATACATGTTTACGCTTTACTGTCATTATTCATCGAAAGGTCCATAACACACATTGTGGCTTTGGCACAAATAGGGTTAAGAGGATAAGAATTCCTAGGAGTTATATAGACAATCTGGTCTGTCTCTGGTTTCAGGAGATTTGTTCTACTTTGCTCTTTGTACAACAATAGATCGGTGGAGGCTTAGGCAGGTGAAAAGCTGGCTTCATCTCAGTACTTCCTACATCAGAGGGAATAACAGTATTATAGCACAGAGGCATTCCTTGATATCACGCCATAATATCACACATGTACAAGATTGCTGAGAGATGAAAGCGTTTGATATTCCTAGTCTTCCTGTAGGCAAGTTGATGAGAAGTCTTTTGTAGTTCTTAGTAATAATAATAATAAAAGTCTACTTATAATGTTCATATATTCCATCTGCTCAGCAGTTGCTCAAAGTGCTACATTTTATTACCCTGACGGAATTGTACTATCTGTGCAGACAAATCTATGTACACACAATATTCCAGGTACCCATTTATAAATCTGGTTTGACTAAGTGCAATGTGGATAAAGTGCCTTGCCCAGGGACACAACACAGAATTAGACCCAGGTCACAAATGTTTTATGTACGTCTGCTTCGGAATTAGAACCCAGATCTCTGGCGTGAGAGACCAGAAATCTTACCACTGCAACACTAAATGCTCCACTGTTGCACTTCTTGTTGCAATCGTGTTGCAATGATCTTGCATAACTGTCAAAAGTTTTGATTGAAAAATATGAATTGAAAATATTTATTCCGAAAGTTATACATCTAAGAGAGTAAATAGACTTTAGAATCAACCTGTTTATTTTCGAAGGTTAAATTGTTAGTCTGGCAGAAAGATTCTCGATAAAATTTTGGTTATTATTTTATTTATCAGATATTATTGAGATTTCAAAGACAGAATGATCGTTTTGATAAATTATTATTATTGCTTCAGCTCTTAGTTAGAATTGATAATGTAAAGTCAAAGAATATTCAATGGTGAAATAAAACAATAATGAAATATATAAGATGTTACCTAAAGTGGATATCAAAATTGAGTTTTTACAAGAAGGATTTTCTTACAAATCAAAAGCTATTTTGTTTTTTAAAAAATTATTTAGAATTGAGCATGTTGTCATATTCAAATAAATAAGAAATTGGTAACAGAAAAAAGTCTGCTAGTCACCCATCAAGTGACGGTGACCTCAAATATTCTGCCAACAAGAAGACCTATGTTGACTTGTGTCACCAAACTGTGCGAAGGTTTTTAATGTTTGATAACGTCCCTCAAGTGACTTAACAAATTGTGACAGCCAGGCTTTGACCTTCACCTTAAGACACCTAGAGGTCAAAGGTCGGCCCCTAATATTCTGATTGATCACGTAGTGCTAATGGTCCTTTGGGACTCCCATAGAACAGGCACGAAGGAAAATAGCCCCACTTTACAAGCAGTTATTCTGGTGTTTGAGTATTTGGCTTGTTGCTTTGGGGACTTTGAGAGGGAAATCTTTAGGTAACATTATCCTTCATGTGAGTATTTTTTGTGCGTTTTTTGTTTAGGTATAAAAATGGAATTATATGCATAAAAGTCTTGTATTTGTTTTGAGTACTTATAAAATATTCTTGCTTAGCTATGGATCATTACATTATTTAGGAAAAACTAATAATTAGGAAAAAGAAAATAAGATTAAGGGTTTTATGACAATTTTGTTATGCAGTACTGATATGTTGTTTTTCGAAACTTCTATGCCACCAAAAATGGAATTTTTTTTTTTTGTTCAGTTGTTTGATTGTAGTACGTCAGAACTGAATTGCCTTTTCCCCGTTTTTGGGATTCTGGAAGATTTGAAAAAATTATGAATTGACCATATTTTATATCATTTGCATTTAATATTCGAGATAAAGATGATTTATACAATTAACTGAACATGATAGATGCATTTCAAATTCAATGCACTTGTGCAGATACAAAAATAACAAAATGATACTGTTGCATATGTAGTCGAAATCTTTTTGTCTTATTTATTCTAACTGAAATTCATCTTTTTAGAAAAGTTTTATTTTTTTTTTTAAATCTCTGCTTTATGAACTCCACTTGATTGTCTATGTGATTTGAAACTCCTCTCTTTAACTAATTTTTTTCCAGGAACGCACTTTAAATCTAATTTCGTACGATCTGATTTTATGTCACTGTAACTGCAACCGATACTAATCCATTGTTAACAATGACAAACCCACGCCCCCAAGGTAGCTCTTGATTTCAGCTCAACAATTAGCAATACCTCCGCACAAAAGTAAACCCACCGCATGTGCGTGATGTTTCAATTAGGGACACTCATTGCAAAATTCAACAAACAGTTCCATTGAAATTTTCGAAGAATTGAAGACTATCAGATATGGTCATGTGACCCATTGTTGACGTAAGCGGGGGATTTCGCATGTGCATGAGAGGTCGAGAGAGGGTTGTCTAACGGAATTTGTCCGAAAAAAATCAATTTCTGTGCATGTCCACTCAAATAGTGTCTCCTCGTTATAAGGTTCTCCCTAGTGACCTCGCTATAAGGCTATGGTACTGATTAGATTTTGATTCAGATGAATTTGGTGTTTTGGGATTTATGGAATGCAATTTGAGGTTTTAGATTTCAGATTTTTTCAATTGAAGATTGCTTAAATAATTATTTGAACATTTCCATTCTTGAATATGCAATAATGTTTGGGAAATTTAACATAGCCAATATCATAACATTGGTATTTAAAATGTATTCATACTTCAAACTTAAATTTATTTTTTATGTTTGTTTATGCTTGATAATATTCCTTCCTACATTTTGTGAAATTGTTAAATTTAATAACAATTGTGACGATATTTTCTTAATTAAAAAACGACACAAATAGATCATTTACAATGAGCCTTGAGTAAACCAAAGAAAGAACCACTAAAACAATTCAAATATTGATCCAAATTTTAAAAAAACAAGCACAAAATTAAAGAATGTGTTGGCATCCCATAGCTTGCCTAGCAACAGTAAAATTGAGATGATTTCATCGCGGAACGAAATTCCTTGGCCATCGGCTAATTGCACGATTCACGATGCATGTGTCAGAAGGGTCATCATAGAATTGCATTTGGTCCGAGTCTTTGGGTCAATGAATATTGGGAAATTTGAACTGATTGGACTCGGAGAACTCCCTCTAGCAGTGACGTCTTGTGTCATACCGATCGATTGTCTGAATCAAGATTTTGTTACAAGATTCTTAGCTGTTTATTTCTGAGGTAAGAATTGTTTTGAGTCTTTATTTGGATTTCATTGTATTTGATCTATTTGGTGAGTTTCTTTATTAAATACTTTGTTTATTGTGAGTCTTTTTATATAATGATTGCAGGATCTTGATTTCGTTATTTTAGATATCATTTATATTCAATAGGGATAAAAATTTGTTGAAATGCAAAGATTTTTTTATTTTGTCGAAATACTACTGGTTTATTGTATAAATGCTATTTATGAAGATCAGCCCTAACTGCACTCTACCATTGGAATACGCTAAAATAAATTATTATATTTTCAATAATATATATTTTACACATAATTGAACCATGAAATCATCAAGGAATACGATAAAAAAAAAATATTATATTTTCAATTATATTTATTTTACACATAATTGAACCATTAAATCATCAGGGCATCTAACTTCAAATACTTCATAATTTGTGTATCATTACTACGACATGTGAAAGAATGTCTGGCCGCTTGAGATATTTATTTGTTGCACCTCATTTCTGGCCCGTAAATAGAGTCTCGCTCTCATATTAGCTTGTGTGTGAGTCATACCCACCTTTCGATCCGAAGCTAATTAAAGAGCTGTTACTCGCAGGAATCTAAATGCCGCATAACGGAACCACCTGCAGATAAAACCATAACAAGAACTGCAGAATGATAGCGTCGGAATAATGCTGAGAATTCTGGCATTTTGAATAAAATGGTGACTGAATCTTCATTAGAGGGTCTGTTAATAGACAGAGTAGAAGGAAACTAAAAGGGGGGTGGGGGGATGTGGGTTATATGGTGAGTAATGGAGTTTGATTTTAGGAGGTTTGGATAGATTTAAGGAGGTTTGAATGGAATTTAGGAGGTTTGGATGGATTTAAGGAGGTTTGAGTGAATTGTAGGAGGTTTGGATGGATTTTAGGAAAAGGGGAATAGATTTTCATAGGTATATTAAGGATGAATTGAGTTTAGTAGGTTTTGCTGGATTTAATGAGTTTGAAGAGTTGATTTTTGGAGGTTGGTCAGATTTTTGGAATGGGTGATGGAATTTTCTAGGTTTGTGTGTGGTTAGGGGGGTTTTGGCCTGGGTTGGAACTTAGTAGGTTGTAGTAGATATATTTAGGGAGAAGCAATTTAGGAAGCAGAGGGTGGAATTTAGGAAGCAGAGGGTGGATTTTCGGAAAGCAGAGGGTTGATTTTTGGAGGCAGAGGGTTGATTTTAGGAAGCAGAGGAGACAAGAACAAATAACTGAAAAGAAATATTGGTTAGAGTTTGGAAAGGGTCAGAGATACAGGATACAAAAGAATCCTAATGTTAAGTGGACACACTCAGATATTCATAGAACCCAAGCATCACACTGTGATGTCAACTGGATTGTAATGGAAACAAGAAACTCAAGAAGGTGATAAACTGGAGAGAAAATGGGTCGAAACATGAAAACTGAGGGGGACAGGAGAATAAAAGAAATGAAGGGGGATATTAAAAACGTCAAAGGTTGACCTAAGAAGAGGTAAATTGCTGTGAGTTAGACTATTGTAAATATGGAAGGTTGAAAAGAGTAACTGTGAACAAATTTGAGGTTTGGATTTGAAAATTTAGGACAAGAAATTTAGGTTGAGTGAGAGAAAGTGGGAGAAAAAGTGCCTTGAGTAGAGAAATACCAATCAGTACAAATCTGGATGGGTAATATAATGAATATGATAACTTTTAGTGAACAATATTTAGATTTGGGGAGAGAAGTGGTAAGAAAATAGGATCCATGGTAAAAAAAAGGGAGAAAATTATCTCTTGATGGATGGAAAAATAGAGAATGATAATTTTTAATGTGCAATATTTAGGTGGGGGAAGAAAGGGTAAGAAATAGGGTCCATGAGAAAAGAAGGAGACGAAAAAGACTTGAAATCATGAAAATCTGGACGGAAAGGAAATTAATAATTCTTGATCAGCGAAATTGAGATTTTGGAGAAGAGAGGGTCAAAATAAGGATCCATGAAAGAGAAAAGAAAAAGACTGGGCGAGAAAAATCTTAAAAATGTTGAAAATGGAAAGATGAGCGAGCAACAAAGAAGAGAAGAAAAAGGTCCAAGAGATGTAGTCTCAATGGGACGGCAGAATGACCAGGCTAAGTGATTGACAGTCATGGCAGTGGGGGACAAGAAGGGAGCCTGAGAGCCCTGGGGGGGGAGGATGACTAATTGAGGGGGGGGGGGGGGACTAATTGAGGGGGGAGGGGGCACTCACTGCAGAGGGGACAAGGGGACTGCTTTGTGGAGGAATGCTAGAATGGGAGAATGACCACCGATGAACAAGTCGCATGGAATGTTGCTACTGCAGACCCTTGTGGAATTCTTTCTGGTTTTTGTTGCTGAGTGTTTTCGCTGGATACTTCTCATATGTAGGGGTATGTAGTGTTTGGTCTTGGTTTTGATGATTAAAATTTTGTTTATTTTGTGCAATATCATAAATTTCATTTTCATGTTTTCTTGTGGAATTCTGTACAAAGACATGTATTTTAGCTTGCCTTTACAATAAGTTGATCTTAAGGTGATACCCTTTTAGAATTGTATTTATATCAATATAAAATGTAATGCATAACAATTTTTTTTTAATTATTTTCTAATTTCTCAAGCATGTCAAAATTGTCCGCTTGTGTCAACGAACAGTCACATGACCATATAAAAAATATCATTCAAGTATTAGTTTCCTTTACCTTATTCTAAGTACTGAATGAAACTGTTTGTTGAATGAACATGATTACCTAACATTTGTTAATATCCATCAATACTTTAAATCATGTCTTTCCCATTCCTTGTCACTATATTCAATAACCTACAAGTCTGCATATGTCAAAACAAATACTACACAAGCTTCATGTTCTATCACACAGAAGCTAAGATTAATCTGATAATGGTACATATTTACTGTTACCAATCTTTACAATATTCAATAACCTTGAAGTCTCACAGAAGTCAAGAGCTGTTGTTACGCAAGCCTTCACACAGTAGCTAAGATTAATCTATTAGTACATATTTACTGTTACCAATCTTCACAATATTCAATTACCTACAAGTCTCACAGAAGTCAAGAGCGGTTGTTACACAAGCCTTCACACAGAAGCTAAGATTAATCTATTAGTACATATTTACTGTTACCAATCTTCACAATATTCAATAACCTAGAAGTCTCACAGAAGTCAAGAGCTGTTGTTACGCAAGCCTTCACACAGTAGCTAAGATTAATCTATTAGTACATATTTACTGTTACCAATCTTCACAATATTCAATTACCTACAAGTCTCACAGAAGTCAAGAGCGGTTGTTACACAAGCCTTCACACAGAAGCTAAGATTAATCTATTAGTACATATTTACTGTTACCAATCTTCACAATATTCAATAACCTAGAAGTCTCACAGAAGTCAAGAGCGGTTGTTACACAAGCCTTCACACAGAAGCTAAGATTAATCTATTAGTACATATTTACTGTTACCAATCTTCACAATATTCAATAACCTACAAGTCTCACAGAAGTCAAGAGCTGTTATTACACAAGCCTTCACACGGTAGCTAAGATTAATCTATAAGTACATATTTACTGTTACCAATCTTCACAATATTCAATTACCTAGAAGTCTCACAGAAGTCAAGAGCGGTTGTTACACAAGCCTTCACACAGAAGCTAAGATTAATCTATTAGTACATATTTACTGTTACCAATCTTCACAATATTCAATAACCTACAAGTCTCACAGAAGTCAAGAGTTGTTCTTACGCAAGCCTTCACACAATAGCTAAGATTAATCTGTTTGTACATATTTACTGTTACCAGTTTTCGCAATATTCAATAACCTAGAAGTCTCACAGAAGTCAAGAGCTGTTATTACGCAAGCCTTCACACAGTAGCTAAGATTAATCTATTAGTACATATTTACTGTTACCCGTCTTCACAATATTCAATAACCTACAAGTCTCACAGAAGTCAAGAGTTGTTCTTACGCAAGCCTTCACACAGTAGCTAAGATTAATCTGTTTGTACATATTTACTGTTACCAGTTTTCACAATATTCAATAACCTACAAGTCTCAGAAGTCAAGAGCTGTTATTACACAAGCCTTCACACAGAAGCTATGATTAATCTATTAGTACATATTTACTGTTACCAATCTTCACAATATTCAATTACCTACAAGTCTCACAGAAGTCAAGAGCGGTTGTTACACAAGCCTTCACACAGAAGCTAAGATTAATGTGTTAATACATATTTACTGTTACCAATCTTCACAATATTCAATAACCCAGAAGTCTCACAGAAGTCAAGAGCTGTTATTACACAAGCCTTCACACAGTAGCTAAGATTAATGTGTTAATACATATTTACTGTTACCAATCTTCACAATATTCAATAACCCAGAAGTCTCACAGAAGTCAAGAGCTGTTATTACACAAGCCTTCACACAGTAGCTAAGATTAATGTGTTAATACATATTTACTGTTACCAGTCTTCGCAATATTCAATAACCTAGAAGTCTCACAGAAGTCAAGAGCTGTTATTACGCAAGCCTTCACACAATAGCTAAGATTAATCTATAAGTACATATTTACTGTTACCAATCTTCACAATATTCAATATCCTAGAAGTCTCACAGAAGTCAAGAGCTGTTGTTACATAAGCCTTCACACAGAAGCTAAGATTAATCTGATAATGGTACATATTTACTGTTACAGGTACCATTACACATACAACAGATGGAAGGTGGTTTGTAAGCTTCATATTGCACCATCTTACAATCGGAAGCAATGTAATATTACAATGCAAAGCCAGCCTAATGAAATATTATCTAATGGTGTAATAAGTGATGTTACATCAGATGGAATGCAATTACTCATAAGGCATGGCTGAGCTATTGATGGGTTATGTAATACCTTGTAACTTCTGGTCGTTCAGTATTGACCAATAACCTTTGACCTTTGATCAGATGAATGAATAGGTCACCTGGGAATTGAAAGACTGTTGTCAGCTTTATGGGCAGAGTTTAGTAGTTACTGCACATGAGCTAGACTGGTCGAAAGAATCATAAATCATTAAATGAAAATTCAATTTAGTAATTGATTATTTGAAATTATGGTTCTTTTTACATTTTTGTGAGTCTAGACAAATTAATTACATGATTTACTGATTTTTTTTGGGTAAAGAGTTCAAAGGCAGGAACCAAAAAGAAAATATAACAAAGATGAAAATTTGCCTAATGTGATGATGTCTCTGAAACATTTCAAAATAGTTTCTGCAATGGAGAAATATATCAAAATGTTCCCTCTTTGTGTTAGTTTTGGAAAAATTATCAACATTTGTCAAATGGGGATTTTATCTGAGCTCTCTTGTTTTCAAAATCATGTTATTAACTTGCGAAAAAAACCAAAAAAAAACATTAGGAAACAGGTTACACATAAAAGTGATATATATTAAAATAAAAACACAATATCAAGCACCCCAGAGATGTAATACATTTATATAATTTACAATATTGAATGGGTAACTGGTTGATAGATATATATTTAAATCAAAACATCATAAACATAATAAATAGCATATGGAAATAACCCCTTGATATAATACATTTACATAAGATATAATATTAAATGTCTGACTGGCTGACAGTCTATATTTAAGGGGTATTCATTGTTAATTGGTTCATGCAAACCTTTTCCTTAATTACAAGTGCAATACCATATTTATGACTTAATTGCAGATGCTCATAAGCTAATTGATTTATTCAAATGAAATTACCGCCCTGTAATTGCTTTGCTGGTTGATAAACATATGTTCTCGTTTTTATCAGATTCAGCTAGTTTAATCACTAGCAAATCGTCGAATTTGGCATTCAACTGTCATAATTTTTAGATCATGGTTATCATAAGGCTTTTTTTTCAGCATATGATATTGTCTGGGATTTGTGATGAATTTAGCATGTAAATATGTAGTATGTTTTTCAAAAGGGAAACTTAACCCCCTTGACTCCATCATACTAATTTTGGATATAACCTGATTTTAGATATATATTAGCTGTTTAACACAATCTTATTTCAAAATTGAGGTCTTAAACCCGACAACTCCAAAGGTTTTCATAGATATCCTCTAATTTGTCTAACCTGAGATAAAGCATGCCCAACATAGATGTAAATTTGGAAATGTTAACCCTCTTTTTGCTCATATCACAAAATGGTTCTGTGGGATCTTTTCATCAAGGCTAATTTAGGACTTTTCTGGAGGACTTTTCTCCTCAGTTCAAACCGCAGGTTGCCTACTTTGAATCTGCAAATGGGTGGATATCGCACTTCATGCCTACCGCTGTTTACTTGTCTAACGTTGACCTCTACTTGTGTAACCATGACCTCCACAAGGTGTGGTGATGTAATCACTTCCCCTCCGCAAGGTTACACATGTTTACTGATACGTGTTCCCACATGTAACGTGAAGATCAGAGAAAATTTAGTTTTAGACTCTTTTTGATGTTTTTTAAGTCAAGATGCATTTTGATTTATATTTCAAACAAATATATCTTTATATAATATATACCAATTATGTATCAGGTAGTAACAACTTTTAGAGATAATATTTTATTCCAAGAAATATCAATATATTTAATATTTTGGTAAAAAGATATTTTGATGTATAAATAAACCTTGGAATAATATTCTGTTTCAGAGATTATAGTGATATTTATAAAACATTTATAATTTGATAATTCATAATAATACATTTTCCTGATTCTGAATTTATTTTCTATCATTTGCTTTTCTCACATGGAATAAATCAAAAGGATTGAAAATAATCCATCAAATTTCACTACCATTGTAAATTGACCACAAAAGTGTTACCATCCTCGGGCTATTATGTCACAAGCAAAAACACAGCTTAGGATAGAATAACAAGGGTTAATGTTTATCTCTGTTGTGGGATACCTTATAGTAAGTGTTCCCAGTGTTTATACATTAACTCTTCTTAATCCTGACTATAACACAGCTCTAGGGTATATTCAGGAGTAAACTTTGTCTCAGCTTTCCCAGCCTAGGGGCAGAAGAACTATCGGGCTAGAACATCATTGCACTTTTATACCTTCTTCTAACTTTTGTGAGAGTTCTCAAGGGGAGATAATCCATTGATGTAGCAGATGAATTTGTGATAAGAGTGGTTATGGAAATAATTATCAGGTTATGTCTAGACTCAGTGCCTGAAGGAAGATGAAACTGTTAGCTTTTATAGGGTGTTTATAGGATCATTGTGGCAAAGGATCAATTGGTGATCATTTGTTGATCCACTGGTTCATAGTTTGTAGTTTATATGACTATGACTATGACATTAAAATCTTAATAATCTTTTATAGGATCATTGTGGTAAAGGATCATTTGGTGATCATTTGTTGATCCACTGGTTCATGGTTTGTAGTTTGTATGACTATGACATCAAAATCTTGATAAAGTGTTTTTGGGTTTTATGTAATTAGGAACAATCTAGCTCGACACCTTATGGCATATGCGTAATTTTGTTGTTGATAAAGTGACATATATTTTTTTGCTAATTTTATACAAGGATTTGAAGGCTAATATATTTTGGACGTCTTTACCATATTCATTGATACACTTAGTGTTATTTAGTTTTTCTAAGGAATTTAATCTTCTATCAAAGTATACAAGCTGACGTTTAAAGCTGCATCCAGTTATAAGCATCATTTGATGATTTGCCCATTCAAAGATTATATCTTTTAAAAACACATTTGTTATGATCATTATCCAATATGTAATTAATTACTTATAATAACCTCACCTGCCTCGTTAAGAAATTTATCAAACACCTGCAGGTAAATATACCATTCAGAGAGTCAATTGGTTCATTTCCGCTCAAATCATCTAAAATTTCTGCTGATGAAGAGATAAAGTTTATCTTGTAATTAGAACCACAGATTGTCTGTATACACTCATGACAGTAATCCTTAAATCTTCTTCCTACACACTACCCCACACTAATCAGATTTCACAAGCTTGTTCAGAAACCAGACCATTAATCTCATAGTTCATCTGACCATTTCCTGTTAGATTTATCTTTGAGATATTTCACGGTCCTGTTAACTTCTAATATGGACAAAAATGGTTAAGGACATATGGAATTTAAGATCTTTTTATATAAACGTTATTGATCAGTGTAGGATATTTATCTTCGAAACATGTACTCGGTCTTGTCATTGGTCATGTCATGGTAACTTCTAATATGGACAAAAATGGTTCAGGATATATAGAATTTTAAGATTTTTTGATAACATCATATACGTTATTGGTCACTGTATGCTCTGACCACATGCTGTTATTTTTTTATCAAGATCCTGACCTGTTATCTGATTAATCAATGGTAAGTCATAATAATTTAACCAAATCTTATATCATAAGTCACAATAACCAAATGTTATATTATAAGTCACAATAATGAAATTTTATCACATATGTCACAACAACCAAATTTCACTTGTCATTTTTCAATGTTGTCTCAATCATAGTTGAAACCCATTTAATTAATTAAATCCAAATGTTATCATATAAGTCACAATAACTTAATGTTATTAGTAGCAATAACCAAATTTCATTGGTTATTTTTCAATGCTGCCTCGTTCACGCCAATGTCCTGTTAACTTCATCAGCCAGACTGACAGGTCCACAAAGGTATTATATCATTGGTCAGTCTCCAATAATGCCTCAGGATAATGGTCAGCAGCCTATTGTATTGGTCAGCTGGAGATCTGCCTCATTAGCTTCCCTCCATCTCACCTGTCGGTCAGCACACCTGTAACGAGCGGTCATTGTGTGTGCACCTGATGCACAGGTAGTTTACCTGACCAGTGGGCAGGGAGCATTGTTTGTTGGCCAGCTGATTCGATGGACATTGTTGTTTAGTCAGACTATCGCCCTTGCTTTGATGTTTTGGTTGAACTGATGAACATTTACCTTTACCTTGGCATTGATTAAAGGTGTGTTGGCATCGATAACTGCAGCAGACACATTGTGATACCTGTGCTAGGAGGTTGTGTTCACATGTGATAAAGGTTTACCTTTTTACCTTGGATTACCTTTTACATTGGATTTGATAAAATACATTGATAACAGCAGACACATTATGATACCTGCATTAAGAGGTTGAGTATAGTCAGATTTTGAAGGAAATGATGAACAACATTTACCTTTTACCTGTGCAGTGGATAAAGGTGTATTGACAACCGCAGCAGACATATTGTGATACCTGTGTTAAAAATTTCAGTTCAACTGATAGACATATACCTTTAACCAGGCGGTTACCATCGCTGTGTTTACTGTTTACTGATAACGCGATTTATTGATCTTTGATGCTCTGGAACTTCATCAAGCCAATTCGGAAGAAACACCTGATGCCGATGAAATTCAAGATTGGACAATTGTGTTGGATCTGTGATGTTTGAATATTGACGGTTCAAAGATTCAGGATATATATACACATATATATAGCTATTTTTTTACAAGGTGACGATAACGACAAAACACCCAAAAATTAAAAAATTCATCTGTGCTGGTTGAATATTGAGGGTTCAAAGATTCAGGATATGTATTGAATATATATCTACCTATAGTTTTGATTGGTGACGCTAATGAGATAACACCCAAAAATTGAAAAATTCAACTGTGATGTTTACTGATAAAGTTTAGTGAATTCTCCAGGTGTTTTGAGATTAGATTAGATTTTGTTATCTACAGACTACGGACTAGAATCTGGATATCATCTAAATGCACACAGGATAGCGTACCTGGTTTTATCTTGGAGATAATATGGACATTGTTACATTGTAGGTGTACAGTCTAAAATGATTGCTAAGGTACTACCTTGGAACTAAATTAATTTGATAGAAGTGCACTGAAATCAGGCTTTCATGTTGACACAGAATTAAAATCTGATGAAATAGAAGCAGTGAAGTCAGTGGACTTGTGATACATGGATAATGGAAAAAAATTACTTGGATGAAAACCGATCCATGATCAAGTTGGAATTCTCTTTCCCCTGTTTGGAATGAACAATTGGAATTGATTCCATCGCTCTTGAGAAGACGACCATATTTTGACATATGTGTATATAATTGCAGCTAGGCCTATGCGTATTGGAAACATGACACCTGTGCTATGCTATATATACTATATACATGTACTATAAACTTACCTGTATCTTGCAGCTAATCAGAGACAGGAAAGAATAGAAAAAAAGAGCTAAACAGTACCTGATTTATGAAATCTTCAAAAGGTTATTGATGAATTTTATTCTTACAATGATTTGAATTTAATCAGGTTAAAAAAATGTTTTGGATATCTCAAGTTTGTAATTGTGAAATTGAATTGATTTTACTTTGATCTAAAGGTAATGTCTTATGCATAAACTACAGGACTTGAATTTTCAATTTGAAGTTATCTTTGTAATGAAAAACATTTGGAAAAAGAAAAGCATCCCATGACATATTTACAACAAGAATCTTCTTTCTGATTTCGAAACCAAGTCACAGAAACCCAGTTTGAAAGTCAAGAATCAACTTCACTACATCCAGCAGTTAATACCCTTGTTTACTTGTCAACAAATTCCTTGTTTGTAAACAAGACCAAATCCAACAGACGACTCCATCCATCAGTGCTGTAGGAAGTTGTCGACAAGTAGTATCAAAGTGTCAACCACTAACGAGAGTGAAATCTACCTCATTCATGAGTGTCTATTTCATGAAATGTACAAGTGAGAAGGGATGAGGTGATCAGCTGAGGATTTGAAATAGACAAGTGAAATTAATTAGTGCGAGTGAAATTTATTAGTGCATGAGAAGTGCAGACACTGTGGAAAGGTGCATTGTCTATTGTGAGATATTTCTGTGTAACGGAAACTTGCACTTTCAAGATGAAGGCATTACGAGAAGGTAATTATAAAACATCATATAGAATAATTTTTTTATGAGCTTAATGGTGTCATCTACGATATGCATTGATGGTTTGATTTGCATATTGAAACATTAAGAGAAAGTAATTATAAAAAAGATTGACTGAGAAATCATTTCATATTGTTTGTTTTGATCTAAAGTTGATATGAAGGCATTAATTGACAATAAATAGGAAACACTAATTTACCAAAAAAATTGAAATGGTCATATTTGCTTTAATAATATTTGTGATGATACATTGAAGATATGTGGTAGGTTTGTGTAAATAATAGGAACTAATTATGAAATATGGTATTTTTCCCTTGTTTTGATACTAATTTTTTTAATATAAATTTTTTTTGATAATATACATTAAAAACCTTGGGTTCCAATTTGGCTACCAGCAGTTGCAAAGCTATTTGTATGATCCATACTGCCAATTGTTCCTGTACAATTTCAAAATGGCAACTACTTTCATGACTTCTTTAATGGGCAATCTGGAAGTTACGATGATGAAGAAGATAAAGGCAATATTATGAATATACGACTTCTTTATTCAAGTTTGCGACTGTCAAAACGTCGCAATCTTGAATAAAGAAGTTGTATATCCATAATATCGCCTCCATCTTCTACTTTCATGACATTTTTATAAATAAGGAATGAATTCTTACTCCATCTTCTCTCATATTAGAAGTTGAGAATTCTGAAGTTGTCTAAGAATTCTTAGGTATGTAATGAAGATGAACGTCCCAGTTAATTGATATATAAGCAGTGAGGTAGTCGTAAAGTTGGCGTCTCATTAGCTCAGCATAAAGCACAAGGTTTGGCCGGGTATCAAGAAACAAATTAGACCGAGAGTGACTGTAATAGTTTGGGTCTGGGAGCTGTGTGGTAGTGATAGTGATGTAAAAGGGTCATTACGAGACCTGTTGGATACAACATTGATAACATTCTTACATTCCTTCCTGTTGGTTCACTGCCAGGGTGGGAGATATTGGAGGGGGAACATTGGGGGGTGGGGGGGTAGAGGGAGGGGTGGACTGGGGCTGGTGCTGGTGGATAGAGTGGGGGGGTGGGGGGGGGGGGGGGAGGGGATGGATATGCTCGGTTGGTTAATGGAGGGGGTGGGCTGGGGCTGGTGGATGGAGGGGCAGGGATGGACATGCTCGGTTGGTGGATGGAGGGGGTGGTGGATTGAGAGGGTGGGCTGAATTTGTTTGATGGAGGGGGTGCTGGAGTGAGAGGGTGGGCTGGGGCTGGTGGATGGAGGGGCCGGGATGGACATGCTCGGTTGGTTAATTGAGAGGGTGCTGGATGGAGGGGGTGGGCTGGACATGCTCGGTTGGTTGATGGAAGGGGTGCTGGCTGGAGGGGGTGCTGGATGGAGGGGTGGGCTAGGGCTGATGGATGGAGGGGCAGGGATGGACATGCTCAGTTGGTTGATGGAGGGGCAGGGATGGACATGCTCAGTTGGTTGATGGAGGGGGTGCTTGATGGAGGGGTTGGGCTAGGGGTTGGTGAATGATCGGGGGATTCTTTGTGATAAAGAGTCAGAGAAGGATTTTGGGAACATCCAAGGTTGAAGAGGGTATGGGGTGATTTCTTTCAACCCTGTCCTGTCAGCTTCCTGTCTGTGATCTTGATAGTTTTGGAAAATGTCACCCAAATTGCTGATTTTTCTTTTCTTGAAAGTAATACCGGTATATGTATTGATATAATATCCACAGATTTGGTGATGAGACAAAAAAATATATGCCTTGCAATGCTGTAGCAAATTAAAAAATCGTTATATGTATAAACTTAAATTTCCCCTTAAATTTCTTTTCAACAAAAATAACTCAAAAGGACTGTCCATTTAAAAAAGTAGAATATTGATGCGGGTCAGTAATGGTGATATGTAGGGTGGAAGAGGGGTGATAGGGGTTCAAGGGTGGTAGAGGGTGTTTGAAGAACCTTTAGGACAAGTGGAATATAATTAGGGATTGCAAATGGAAAAAGAAATGTTTCAATAACTGAATATCATCTCTTGTTGGGACTTTGATTAGAGAAGAAGCTTTCAAAGAGCTTAAAACTGACCTCATAGGCTGGTTTGGTTTAGAGTTTGAAGTAATGGAAGGAGGGGGAGGTAGGGGGTGAATATGGGTTTTATTATGTTGAGCAATTTTTCTAAGTATGCTCTTCACTGTTGACAGCCTGTGTAGTCTGCAACCTGTTATAAAAGAAACATTCTCTTCAGGAGTTCACTTGGCAATTCTTCTCCTCAGGCTACAGGGATTCTTTACCTGTGCTCACTTTTCAGAGTTTGCAGTTTGTGCTTGTTGGAGGTTCATTTCTTGAAAGGAGATATATCTGTGGCAAGTTTTTGAATATTTTGAAATTGCCTGTGAAATCAACATTTTGAAAGATTGAAATCTTCAAGGCTGTGGATTTAAGAAAGATTCTGTGCAATGAATCTTTAAGTTTAATAATTTTTTGTGAGATTTAAAGGTTTTTCTAGTGAATTTTATGGATGGATAATCTTCAAAACTTCTCACTGCATTTTTCATGACTTATCCAAAGTAATTTTGAAAAAATGTCGGCAACTTGATTCGACTTCAGCATTATACGAGTTAAATATAATTCAGAATATCTTCTTGATGGTCAAAGATGGAAATATGAAAGAGAAAATGTGCTTTTGAAGGTGTGTCAGATTGAAATTATGACGAGGGTCATGTACTAGTTAGACAAGATTAGCAGCAACTGATGTTGATCCATTTGACGAGGTCGGTGGACATGGATGATTGATGAGAAAACTACTGGTCTACTTGTAACATCTATTTCTGAAAATTACATTTCGGGAAATGTTCGGAAGGGCAACAGCCTTGGGGATTTCCTATACATTTCTGAGGGAGATATGAACCTTGGAAGCAGCTGATTATATAAAAAAAAAAATTGGATTCTATCAAATTGTCAGATTGGTCCAGATGAAGATAAAAATGGGCTATCCATGGATATGATCAACATTTGTGATTTGTGGAAATTTCTATGTCATATGTGTCGCTCTAGAGTGGAATAATGATGTGAATGGAGTTTGAGTGTTTTTCGAAGGAATTTCGGTAATTGAATTCAACAACTTGTATCAGCTATTTGATGTTTAATTTGACAGACACTTGAAGGCTTTGTCTTATAATCAAGATAAGATATTGTCATATCTGAATATCTGATACGAGGACATTTACACCCATTATTCACATGCCGTGGGAAAAGAGGAAGGAAGAAATTAAAATTTCCTCTACGGATGCGCTGGTCATAATTATGACTGAAACTCTTGGATACGACCCATTTAGTCACAAGGATTTGAGTCAATTCTCATATTTATAATCAATTTACGTATTTGTGAGGAATTTGACCCCTATGATTGCAGGATGAGTTTGTGACATCATTTCTTATGTTACAGAATATCATTAATATACATATTGTAAAGAAAGATTTTGTGACATTTATTGTGAACTAGCTTACACTTGCCTAGTTGTAAACATGATAGAGTGACAAGTGGTTTGTCTACACAACTTTACGAGGCATTTACCGTTTTATTACACTTCAAAAGTACTTTAAAATCAGAGATTAGGAACTACATTGACAGTATGGATCTTGAGTTAGGTAAGAATTGATTTATTATTTTGTACAATTTCTCTATTGGCTAGTCATTTTGGAAAGAACTTGAAACCAGATTTCTTAACCCTTACGATGCGGCTATATATTTTTGCTCTACAAGCCCACGTGGCGGAATTGTTTTGTCCGGTGCCAGCCACCGTTATATCCTGATTAACCGCTTCTTTATTTTTGTGCGCGGATATACATATGATACATGGAAATGAAGACAATTCTCTCTTCTATACGATGATGTAAAAATTATAAAATTATCTCTAATGGTTCGTGAGATATAAATGCCGCAAGGTGGGTACCCTCAATCATTTTGAGGTAAACAAATTTTTTGCGGCACTTGTCGCAACGCTTTGCCGCTTCTTTATTTTTGTGCGCGGATATACATATGATACATGGAAATGAAGACAATTCTCTCTTCTACACGATGATGTAAAAATTATAGAATTATCTCTATTGGTTTGTGAGATATGAATGCCGCAAGGTGGGTACCCTCAATCATTTTTGAGAAAAGGTTTGATATTTTATATCCGGGAGCAGCCAAGACTGCTTGCAGTCAATATATAGCCTTATCCTGAAAGTTACGGATTTCGCCAAGAGGGCTTACCTGCCATTTTATATTTGGCCCGTAAATATCACGCGCCCCGCATCGTAAGGGTTAAATCTGTTCCGGAAACATAATGTGTATTGATATGATTTTATCTTCTGTTTAGGAATGTGTAATCTTAAGGCCCTTTTCTCACTCACGAATTTACATACATGAGTAAATTTACACACTATGTAATTATACATACATGTGTAATAGTAAATATACTTTCTGTTCACATGTAGTTAAGCATTATGTTGTATTTGTCAATTACATACAGCCATGTATTATAATAAACGAAAATATATGAGTAGATTCAGTCTAGCGCCAGCTTTCATGATGTTAAGACTTCTTGGCTCCAAGAGAAGAAGAGATTTTCCCTATACGTATATGTAAATTTACATTTAAATGACCTCCTGAGGTCGTGTAAAGTTACTCCTAGTGCAATAATACTCATGTATGTAATTGCGTTCTCATGACACTTTTACATACCCCAAATACATTTACATACATACGTAAATTTACTAACATATGTAAAGGTGTGCATGAGAAAAGGGCCTTATCTTTTTGAATGATGTTGCAGTAATTGTATATTCCAATTGACTTTAAACTTTATCATGTGTTTGTTGTTTGAATTAAGAAGGTCTACTGTTATCTTCTATCTACTAATATAAATTTCATCACAACATAAATTTGAAACATGAACCTCAAGAAATCTGTTTTAAACCTTCTAATTTCACTTTAGATAATTTCTGTCTGTAAGAAAGAAGTTGCATAACAACATTAAAGATATAAATTTCTTCTGTGTGGTAATTTTAAATACAAGCTAAAAAGATTTATCGGTGATGTGTCGTTAATGGCTCTCAGCTTTCCATGCAAAGATTTAAATTTCAAGTTAAAAAGATAAAAACCTTGAAATTTAGGAGACAATATAGGGCAGGTTTGTGTAAATATTACTCAAATTACATGCCAAGTAGAGACTAGCTGTCTATAGAGTAGCCCTGTCCACAAACCAGTTGGTACGTCTAACAGTGGTCTGATTACAATCTCTGTCTTAACAATATCAGTTGTACAACAAACAGTATTTGTTCTTGTTATCTATAAGTGCCATTAAAAGGGGAATTAAATTCCTAATAACCTCAATTGAGTCTCCAATGTGCTGTAAGATTTATATTTGTTTTGGGGACAATGGCAAGGAGATTCCCTACCTCCAGTTTTATTCATATTTTCTATAAAAAAACATTGGATTTATTTCTGTACATTAATGATTTACAATTATGGACTTGTGATTAGGTCAATACCTGTTTTATAGACTCTAGGAAAACCATAATGACCATGGAAAGGCAACATAACCATTTTTATCATAACTCCACACATTAAGTGATCAGAAATGATGCCCATACTAAGTTAATACAGTCAAACAGATTAGGTTTTACCAAAAACGCTAGTCTGTTATCCAAACCCTAAAGCAAAAATATTTTCAAGGATCCTTCTTAAGTCTATAAGATATTGGCAAGTCTAGATGCCTTCAGGAATTAACTACATGTTAGTCTTCAAACACTGTATTTCAATGATAATGAATAGAAACATGAAGAGAGTCTATATTCGAAATCATGACATGGCCATTCTAGTGCATCAAAAATGTATCCTGGTCTTGGCTGATGAAATAAAAAATCAAAATAATAAAATAAGTAAAGAACTCTTTTTTTCAGGGAATAATAATAATATGATGATGATGATAGTCTTCGAAAATGGTATTTCAATGATAATGATTAGGAAACATCAAGAGAGTCTATATTCAAAATCATGACTCCATATGGCCAGTCTAGTGCATCAGAAATGTATCCTGGTCTTGGCTGATGAAATAAAAAAATAAATAAAAAAAATAAGTAAAGAACTTTTTTTCAGGGAATAATAATAATATGATGATGATGATAGTCTTCGAAAACGGTATTCAATGATAATGATTAGGAAACATAAAGAGAGTCTATATTCCAAAGCATGACTCCATATGGCCAGTCTAGTGCATCAGAAATGTGTCCTGGTCGGGCTGATATCAAAACAGGTATTACTCAATGATTTGCTCTGGTAGACCCACAAGATGTTATTGTGCTTGCAACAGTAGCCAGATAAGTATGTTGACTTGACTGAAGAAAGCTATTGTAGTCGCCGGATAGATTTGAACAGGAGAAATTGTTTTCCAGGTATGCTGTTTAGTTACACTTTTCTTGTTACTTAAGCCCGTTTGATAATTGTTTTTTGATAGCGTCAAATCTAGGTGAATATTTATTTGAAAAAGGTCTTTATATATTTGCGTTGATCACCAGATAGATTTGAACCAAGCAAATTGTTTTCATATATGCTGTTATATGCGCTCTGTTATATGGAAATTTGTAATAGGGGGCGCTTATTAGGGAGGGGGCGCTTAATAGGACGAATACGGTAATTGTTTTTTGATAGTGTAAAATCTAGGTAAATATTTATGTAAAAAATGCCTTTATGTATTTGAGTAGATCACAAGATAGATTTGAACATCAGCAAATTGTTTTCCAGGTATGCTGTTTAGTTACACTTTTCTTGTATAACCTGTTTGATAATTGTTTTTTGATAGCGTCAAATCTAGGTAAATATTTATTTGAAAAATGCCTTTATATATTTGCGTAGTTCACAAGATAGATTTGAACACCAGCAAATTGTTTTCAAGGTATGCTTGGTTTTTTTTCTCTTTGATAACTTGGGATTGTTCGATGATTGTTTTTTTATGGAGTCCGATCTAGGTAAATATTTATTTTAAAAATGCCTTTATATTTTTGCATAGATTATTATATATGATTCATATTGAAGTGAAAATGGCATGACAGTCTCCAGGATATCCTGCTAATTACACCCAGATTTTTTTGCTTACATAGTTGTGATAAAGATTCGAACAGGACGTTATTTTTCTCAAAGTTTGGCTTCAAATATTTGCACATTTTATTCCTGTTGTGATGTTTTCAAAATGAATTTAATTTTACATATACATTGGACTTTGTTCGTGAGTCAGTAATTGGAATGTTTCCTATTTGATTGAAATGGAAATGTTTCCCTTTTGGTAGAAATTTAATGGCAGAAAATCATTTATCAGACTTATGACACTTATACATTCTCTGCTTACCTATATGGTATTAAAGGGGCAGTAGCACGTTTTTTGATAATTTTATATTTTAAAATTTTCACTGATAATTGTTTGTTAATGCTAAATGTATTATTTTGACAGTGTCAAAAATCTTATTACACAAGATATTCATCCATAGTCAGAGGACAAAGTATGAAGAGTCTCAAAAACTCCATTGGCGGCCATTTTGTGTGAACACCTATCTTTAATTCATTTTGTGTAAGAAAAGGGAATCGCATGGCTACATTTTACGTTATATATTTAAATTATAACTGCTCCATTTAGTTTAAATACATTGTCATTCAATTGAAACCATTAATTTTCATTTTCCTGACATCACCTTATATCCTCCCTAAAACCGTGCTACTGCCCCTTTAAGAGATCTCAGAATTGTTCTTTGGGAAAGTTAGTTTGCTGGCTTCATCCTTTGTAAGGGGATTTGTTTGAAATACAAAAAAATACTGTTTGTGATAAAAGTTATCCAGTCTTTGTGTGGTATTGGATTTATTTTAAACTGAGTTGTCCAATTTCCACGTATCAATCATTTGGAGATTTTGACTTGACAGTTGTTCTATTTCAAAGTATTTTTGTGTCCTTACTTGTTAAGCCTTTCATGATTTAAATTAGATCTGAGTTGAGTAATTGGTAGGGCTGATTTTGGAATGGAAATTTACAAACAATGAACCAAATGCTTTGATATAATAAACTTTCAACTTCAACAAAAACTCTGATATGCCTATTCAAACAAAGGACGGAAATATATGGTGTTTTTATCTGTTTTGAGTATTGAATATCAATTTACAAAAACCCATCTAAATATTTTGTCACTGTAAGACTGGTCTAAATCAGAGTTGTTGAAAAGAACCAACTAAAATAATTGCGTTAGGTCAGGAAAAATGTAGCTACAAGATACTCCTTCATTTCGTGATAGCAAGGATATACGCTACCTCCAGTTTTGTTATGTATTTTGGTTTCTGAAACAAAATAAACCTTGATTTAATGTTGATATGCATAAATTATGTAATTATTCTTCAGGACGAATGTTCATATGATTATTTTCAAAAAAACATATGTATTTTGCAAATGTTATATATATGTTATGTCCTATGGGCCTGTGGCCTCTTTGACAGAAAGAAACAATCTAACTAAACCTTGATTTAGGTTGATGACAAGGAGATTAGCTACCTCCAGCTCATATTCATGAATTCTGATTCTTATTCATGAATTCTAATTAAAACTGGGAATGATTTTGGAGTATTTGACAGGTATGTCCTCAAATTAAAAGATCTGAATAATTCTGGTATAAAAACTTGATATAGGGTTTGGACAAGGAGAATCTTTACCTCCAGTTTTATTTATGTATTTAGCAATGAATGGTCGGCAAAGGTAACCTGTTACAAGATTATCAGAAACAGGTGTGAGATTTATAGAGAGTGACTCTCTTCAGCCTTTCTCACCGCTATCTCATTCCATTCTTACCTAATAAAACTGGCTTTAAGAGATTTCACTTGTCAGTGATGGTTTAGAATTAGGTAAGTGGTTTATCTTTGCCAAAAGTTGTCGAATGTAAAAGCTAGATGCTCTGAGATGCGTCTTTGGAGGTGGGTGTTTAATGACTGAAGTATTCCTCATTTTACTTTGAATAATTTGAGTTTGATAGGCTTTGGTTCTTAACAACACTCAGGTTCGTATATTCGAGTTTCTGTTTCTATTCTTGTATATATTTTTGTAAGTTTCCTTTGTCCTTTGGTAATTTCTGTTAATTATATTCTCATTGGAATTTGAAATACGCATACAAAGACTCTGTGAAAGTGTAAAAATAATTCACAACAAATTTTCTTTGTTATCTTTGGAATTTTGATATTCTGAATCAGTATATCATAACGTACAAAAACTGTTTTTATGCGCTTAGCTTTTTATATTTGAAGCAAAATTACCATTTTAATGCACAATTCATGCAAAGATTTATTGTCTAATAAATGCCCTAGCTATGCTCCGATTTAATGATGTTAATGAAATAAAATCCTGACATTTGATATGACCTTTACATAGTTCTCTTATATATATATATATACATTGATGTGAAAATTTATGGTCTTTATAACTTAAAGTTAAAATGATCTAAATAATTGTTTTATTGTTTCACATCCTCAAATATGAAAGAAAATATTGTAAAATTCTGTGTAACATGTCATATACAAACTTTTTATCAGTTCTTCTGGTTTAACCAAACTCTCAATTACAAATTGCTCACACTGATTTCATTGAGGAAAAGAGTTATAGATGAAATGGAAACCATGGCCACAATTGTTCAACAATTGATGTATTCCTCATTCAAATTTAAATTATCTGATTTTGAAAAGGTTTATTTCAAAACAACATTAAAGTTTGTTTATGAGTTTCTGTTCCCTAAAGATGAGGAATGGGGTGTTGGACTCAGTTTTGTGTTGGATCATGGTAAGGAGATTCACTACCTCCACTTTTATTTATGTATTTTGACAGAATTTAAGTCTACAAAAGAATTATATATGATTCTGCTTCAAGTTATCGTTAATGAGTTGAAATATAGAAAAATCATAAATTTCACCCAATGAGCACTTTAAATTATTTTTCCCAAAGCTGTCAATCATCCATATAGGTCATAATGTAAGATTTTAATGTACGGAAGTTGACAGATAGCAACAAGGTCAATCACACTTAATCACATGTCACAACAGTTCATCACGCATGGATTACGGACTACACCTCGGGCAGTATGTTAGTTTTGCCATCCGCCTTGGGGCGGCTTAAATGCAATTAGATTAATAACACCTACTGGCTCTTCAGGTAAAATAAGCAGTTCATTAGACACGTTACCACATTCAATACTTACTCGGGTATATTATTGTAGTGAGTTCAGTCACCTGGATAATGCCTACAGAGTCATATACTTTTAGGGAATATTTAGTTCATTTACACTTTTAAAAGCTTAGATTCAAGTTAAGAATAAGTCTTTAGGTTAAACAAACACTTTATTTGACATTAACCAACTGAAAATCTTAATTATTTATTTGTAGGTTACACAAGTGAATTTGTTCACCTATATAATGCATTCATTGATAATAGTCAACTACTTTTAGTGAAGGTTTGGTTCATTTACACTTGTATTAAAGCTTTCTGTCAAGTTGGAAATAACCTGTAGGTTTTAGGTTAAACAAACACTTTATTTGACTATAACAAAATGAAAAACCTGATAAGTTATTTGAATGTTAGGTTATTCATTGATACTAAATCATTGGCATTTGTTAATATTGTGTGCTTAATTATAATGATTATATTATCAAATTGTCATTATAATTGTATACATCCATTTCTTGCATAGGAATATATATAAGCATTGTAGATAATTTTGGTATGTTTATGAAGTTGCAGTCACAAATCATTCAACATTAGTTGAATCTTCTTTGATTTGCTTGATATAATAAAAAATTATATAATATATGATATGATACAATATAATATGGTAAGGACAATCTCTATGAAAAGAAAATCATTTAATAGCGACATTTAACATTGTAAGTAAAATTATGAGACTAAGAGACTGTTTAAAAATTTCCAGATTTAAAAATATTAATTCAGAACTCCATAAGTTTGCATTTTGCAAGTAAGCATTTTCTTGAGAACATTTTTATCTCTCAATTGGTATTATTTGGTCGTAGGTCAATGAAGGTCAAGGTCACAGTTTCGATGGGGTCAAACAGAGCATAATATTTGTGAAGGAATTGGATGTTGTTTGTTTGTCAACATGACAGGATAATTGTGCAAATATTCGGTAGTGCAATCCTTTGAGTTATGTGTGTCAAAATGTATAAAAATATTGTAGCATTGCCGAGATAAGACTCCATGTTTAAGATCTTTAACAACTGGATTGTAAAACGTGACAATATCTTGCCTTAAGGTCTTACTTAATTCAGACGTGAAGTTTATTATGATTTGTTTATGATAAATAAATATGGATAACCTACTTTCAAGCATACATGTCAATTCAGTGTGAATTGGTATCAAATATAGATCAAATGTTATTTTACGTTTTTCCTTTAGCCATCGAGGAGTCATGTACCATTTTGGACATAATTTTTTCTTAATCTGGAAATTTGTTGTATTTCATGATTTGTTTATAATAAATAGATATAGATAACCTTCTTGAAAGCATACATGTCAATTCAGTGTGAATTGGTATCAAATATAGATCAAATATTACTTTACGTTTTTCCTTTAACCATCGAGGAATCATGTACCATTTAGGACATAATTTTTTCTTAATCTGGAAATTTGTTGTATTTCATGATTTGTTTCTGATAAATAAATATTGATAATGTACTTTAAAGCATACATGTCAATTCAGTGTGAATTGGTATCAAATGTAGATAAAATATTACTTTACGTTTTTCCTTTAACCATCGAGGAGTCATGTACCATTTTGGACATCTTAGCTTTTTTTTAATCTGGAAATTTAGCATTTTATGATTTGTTTATGATAAATAAATATGGATAACCTACTTTCAAGCAAACATGTTCAGTGTGAATTGGTATCAAATAAAGATCAAATGTTATTTTACGTTTTTCCTTTAGCCATCTAGGAGTCATGTACCATTTTGGACATCTTAGCTTTTTTTTAATCTTGAAATTTTGTATTTTATGATTTGTTTATGATAAATAAATATGGATAACCTACTTTCAAGCATACGTCAATTTAGTGTGAATTGGTATCAAATATAGATCAAATGTTACTTTATATTTTTCCTTTAACCATCGAGGAATCATGTACCATTTTCAACATCTTAGCTTTTTTTTATCTTGAAATTTTGTATTTTTATGATTTGTTGATGATAAATAAATAATTGGATAACCTACTTTCAATCATACATGTCAATTCAGTGTGAATTGGTATCAAATATAGATCAAATGTTACTTTACGTTTTTCCTTTAACCAGCGAGGAATCATGTACCATTTTGGACATCTTAGCTTTTTTTTTATCTGGAAATTTTGCATTTTATGATTTGTTTATGATAATAATATATGGATAACCTTCTTTAAAGCATACATGTCAATTCAGTGTGAATTGGTATCAAATATAGATCAAATGTTACTTTGCTTTGCCTTTGACCTAGCAAGGAATCATGTACCATTTTGAAAATAATTTTGTCTTTATCTGGAAATTTGTAGTATTTCATGATAAATAAATATGGATAACCCTCTTTAAAGCATACATGTCAATTCAGTGTGAATTGGTATCAATAAATATAAATATCAATATCAATATCATTATCAATATCAATATTAATATAATATCAATCAAATGTTACTTTGCTTCTTTTATTCCTTTATTCTAGCTAGGAATCATGTACCATTTTGGACATCTTGATACTTGATAATTTAAAAAAATTTAATTTCTCAATGAATGATAATTTTGTTAAAAAAATGTTTATAATTATTAACAGGAAAAAAAGGATATGATCAGATATTCCCTTCCTTTTCTTTTCTTTTCTGCCTCTATAAAACTTGAGCTTATATTTTGGAAAGCCACCACTTCTTATTACTAAGAAAAATTAAAACACAAACATTATTATAATCATAATTCTTTTACAATAATGGATTACTTTTAAAATGAATCATTTTGCAAAATGTTTCAAATATACAAAAAAAATTGTGAAAAAATATCTATATGCTGTACCTGTTCCAAATTGTATTTTCAAAGTTTTATCTTTTAGTGGTTTTTAACGGCTATTCTATGGACGATGTACCTCTATTGACATATCAAAGTCAGTGTTTATATAGCGTAATTATCTCATTTCCTGTTTAATGTCATCGTGACACACCTTAGATCCATGAAACCTCAGCTCATTTTTATTCAAATGTTTATTTTATAAGCGCTTACACACATGCAACTTAAAATTCTTGACCGATTTATGAAGACAAAACTTAATATTTTGTCGCAGTCTCTTGTGTTTGTTCCATTTATGATGTTTTGGGTAAGAATCTGTGGCTGATAAAAGATTTATTTAGTTTAAACCTCCTTTCACTGATCTTATTGTCACAAGAATACTTTTTATTTGTTTAAATCCTCTTTTTAGAAAAGAGGGAGAAGCTAGATATGATAGATACCAATGTGACGTCATTGTTAAAATTTTACACTTTTGAAGCTTCAAGCAAAAACTTCAAAACAATCCAGCAGGCAGAAGGTTAAGAAAGTACTGATTGTATTAAACAAAGCTTATTAAGAGAAAATGGTCCTATCATAAAAAATAAAAAACATTGTATATTTTTAAGATGCTAAACCGGTTATACATATGGTAAAAAATTAGCTGGAAACTGTTTTGACTGTTTTTACTCAGAATATTCATCATGCGTTCGTGTAGAGAAAAAGGTTCATGGCAGTAACTTGTCCTATTAATGTATTAAACAAGTCTGAAAATAGCAACTATTTTGTAGATTTTGATGGTAAAATTTATTTAAGAAAAAGTTGAACAAAAGTAAACCAGTGACGATTCTAATTTTATAGCTTGCCTTTAGCTTTATACTGAAATCATTGACTGGAGGCTATGTGAACTTCATACACCAACATATGGATCATTCTCAAACTATTGTGCAGAGGAAACCTCCATATATTGAGTTTGTATCCCAGCAAAGCCAAAACTTTAAGACGTTTATCTTTTCTTAGAAAGGTAGATTTTGAATGGTGTTATTGAAACCTATGGCATGAACAGTTTTTTGAACAAGGAGAAATATGACAACCAAGCTTCACAATATTAGCTTTATGGAATATTAAGTCCATTTTGACCATTATGTTGCTGGAACCAGCGGCATGAACACAAAGACCTGCTTAAAAAAAATTGTCATATCAGAATCATAAAATTAAATATTTTAAAACTTTGTTTTTTTCGGCCATTATATATGTAGATTGAGTCTTTAAACAGCAAAAATTGCAATTCGCTTGCGGCGAGTGATTAGTATATGCTGTCGCCATATTGACAGACGTGTGACGTAAGGTATCAAGGGAAGTAACTCTAAGCAACATGAACGCAAAGTGAACGGTCAAAGGGAAGTAACTCTAACTTTAAAATATATTTTATGCTAAAATATCACTTTAAAACTTTATGATTTTTTCCTGTTCTAAATTTCCGATTTTTTTTGCAGCTATCCAGTCCCTTGACTCTCTCAACGACCAGATTGTGCAGTACATCTTCGCACAGAACAATGTCGACCTTGACCTTGAGAAGGACTTGTCGCCACGGGAACGGGAGACCCTTAAGTCGTCCATGGTGTTGATTCGTGGACTACTCATAGATGCTCAGTCCAAGTTTCGTAAAATGGTGGATGACAATCGTCAACTTGCCGTAAAGATAGACGGGTCGATACAAGCTGCGAATCAAGAAGTGAACGTTTTACGCGCAGAACTGGCGGACACAAATAAACGGCTCTCGCAGATTACGCTGACGAATGATCTCAAGGTGGACAAAGCTACGCAATCAGAGAGCGAGAGTAAGTGTTTCACTTATATTATATCATTATGACACATTGCTATGTAACTACTCGCCGCTAATGGCTGCAATACTGCCCAAGCGGCGCTAAACAATAACTCACTCACTCACTCGCTATCAAACTACGAGATGATTAATGTAAAATTTGCCATCAAGTCAATTCAAGTCTGATGAGGGCAATGTCACAGTTGTCTACCCTTGATTTTAACTCTGAATAGAACCTACTTTTTAACCTCTTCCGAATCATTAGGACCCTTTGTTAAAAATCCATTTCTATCGACCTTCAGACAGTCTTAGACACGAGGAGAATGACACAGTTGTCTTCCCCTTGATTTCAAGTCTTTTATGAATAGATCCTCCATTCTCAACTTCTAACCGACAGACAACATGGGACACAAATCCAAGGAGAATGACACAGTTGATTTCAAGCCTTTATGAACAGAATCTACCTGTTGAACCGTATCACCTGTCATGTCTAATCTGTTATCATATTGCTGACCTACAGACAGCGTGCGGCACATAACTAAGGAGAATGACACAGTTGTCTCCCCTTCCTTTGTAGTCTTTTATGAACAGATTCTTCCTTTTTTAACCCTGTTACCTTAATTCTGCTGACCTACAGACACGTAAATCAAAATTCTGACGAAGAGAATGACACAGTTGTCTTCCCTTGATTTCATGTCTTTTATGAGCAGAACCTTCCTTTTAGACCCTGTCATCCCTGATTATCATTTTCCTCTGACCTCCAGACGGTATACGGTACAAGTCTGACGAGGAGAATGACACAGTTGTCTTCCCTTGATTTCATGTCTTTAATGAACAGAACCTTCCCTGTCATCCCTAACTATCATTTTCCTCTGACCTCCAGACGGTATACGACACAAGTCCGACGAGGAGAATGCCCTGACGAAGATGAAGGAGGAGAACGCGCGCCTCGAGGCGCAGGTGAAGAGTCTCACTCGGGAGGTCCAAGAGCTTAAGCTCGTGAAGGCCGCGAGCAGCGAACAACCGAGCTATGGGGAACTCAAACTCGAGCTGATTCAGACACGGCAGGAAGTCAACCGCGCTAAGGAGGCTCTACAAGGTGAGTGGTCTCCCTTGATTTTAAATTAAGTGAATTGTTTTAACTCAATAGGTTAAATTCTTTGATGAAATTCTGTAAAAGCTTTTTTGGTCACAACGGAAATCAATGTTCTCCCTTTGTTTGGAAATTTTGTTTTGTCTTATTTAATTTGACTTTGTTTTGAGGAAGTGACACAACTAGACTTGTGGTTCTCTAGGGAGTTCTCTATGGTCTTACAACAGCCTAACTAGTCGCATGTTCTGATACAAGTTTTTCTCACACAAAATCTAGTTTTCAATTCATGCAGTCGCAGTAAAAAGGTGGATGTTGACGATAACTAATGCTTAACAGATTGACAAATAGTTACAAATTCAGAGAAGTCAGTTTTGCCGTTGGTCCTACCATTACTTAGCTTATATCAAAACATGCAGCAAGATCAGTAGAAGGGAAACTGCCTAATGGTGTAAGTTTGAATCCCGGATATATTTGAAACTTAAATTCTTCAGAATGAAGTGCATTTTAATCAGACTTATTAAGATCTGGGTGTTGAAATGATGTACTGTTATTCAATTCAACACCCAAAACATTGGTTGTTGTTAAAGTATTTTGGGTTTTACTTTATTGCCAAAGACTTTCTTTATGATTATGAAATTATAAGTGTTATATTCTTGGCTGAGTATGTCTCCATCGTCTTTATTCCTTATATTGTCTGCCAAGTGATTTGGGCCGAGTAGAAACTATGAATTATTTAGGAGTGTTATTAGTATTGCATGGAATTCTCAGAGGAACTCAATTTTAATGATATCAGAACATTGTAATAAAAAACACATTTCAATGGACTTTGACCATATGCGCTATTAGATAATATGAATAATTCATTTCAATTTGTTAGGTTCTGACGATATCAATTGAAAGCAACCTTTTTTTTGTGGTAATCCATCGGAGAATATATGGCTTGAAGAAAGTGCCATTAATTAACATGTTCTGAAACTAAGTACAGAAAAAAATAAAACTGTCTTAGTGTTAGCCCTGCTTGTTATTGTCAAATGAATTTTTAATCGTCTATGAATGATATGATATTAATGTTTAGGATATTATTAACACCATTTCATCAAGGTATGGTATTACGGTTTTTGACACTCATTTATAAGAGGGGATAGCTTGAAGTCAAATGTGCAAGCTTCTAATTGAAGTAAAGAAATCACAACCAATTTGTTCTATAAACAAAAATTCTGATAAATAAGAAAATATTTGGCGACATCTTGGAACAAATTTTCATGTAATTTCTATTATTGTTAAAACCATAATAGTGTCCCCGTAGCCAATGCTCTATACAATATTGTGTGACTTTTTCATTTTTAAAGGGATATAGTTCTATCGGGGTATTTTAAAAAAAAAAAAATTTGCTTGTATACTCTTGTTTATCAAGTTGTCAAATATAAATCAACATATTTGTTATTACGGGTATCAGTTAACTGTTTAAACATGGTATTATAATCATGTACCTATGGCAATTTACTAAAACTAATGTTCCCTTGAATTTTGTTTGCAAAATAATTGCCCCAATAGGACTGTCCCTTTAACATAAAGGGGATATATGTCATTAAACCTGATGATCTACAGAGCCAAAAGTTTGATATGTGGCTTTTAATAGTTATGGTAGTTGTCAGAACCATTTCAAGAAAATGTATGTAAAAAATTCTACTTCTTAGTCATTTAAACCCCTTGCTGTTTGTCATGTTGCCAGACCCATTTTCATATGACCTTATTAAAAACAGCTGCCCTACTCTGGAGATATAAAAAATGTTAGCAATTCCCACCTAATTGACTCATCTCCCCAAGAGACAGAGTTATGGCCCCTTATAAAATAATTATGATCACAGGTGGCACTGATCAGAGACAGCAAGGCACTGAAAGCTCAAAAACTATCAATTATGTGTATCATTATAGGAGTTTTTTTCACTTGTAATTTTTTATCTTCTATTTACTTTGGAAGTTTAAATTGTCCTTAGATACTTTTGGTCTGAATAATGCATTTTCTTCTTCAGAAATGCGCTCAGGAAGATAACGTTTTTTTCATGAAAAAAAAATCATTATCAAATAGACCTTAGGTGTATGTAATTGTGTACCTTTGGAGATTATTTTTCTTACGTAAGCCAGGCCACCTTTCTGGTGATTATTCACAACATCAACGGGATACGACATATATAAACTTTTGATGTTAGATAACATATTCTATATAATATCCCTGGGATAGTTAGTAGAACTTCCCTCAGTGAAGTGTACCAGACAAATTCTATAGCATATTCCGATGCTCTGTACTATTTAGTTTTTTTTGTATTTCAAATATAACTTTTGTTGGAACTTGATTGTCTGATTCAGATGAAAGGAGAATTTGTATAATGAAGGGAGATAACTTTATATTTCTTGTTTTAATGATGAAGGCTGAATGGAAGCAATAAATAAGAGAGATTCTTGACCTCGTGGAACAGTTGAAAGGAGATAACTCCGTATTTCTTTATAACAGCAATAAAGTCAGACCGGAAGTGGCTGAAGGTAGAGAGGCTGGACCTACTGAACCATATGAAGGGAGATAACTCTATATGTTGTGTAATAAAGGGAGATAACTCTAGTTTTACTCCTTATTTCTGTATACATTACAGCAATAAAGGACGGTAGAGGTTGAAGGGCAAGAAGATTGACCTCCTGAACCATATGAAGGGAGATAACTCTATATCTTGTGTAATAAGGGAGGATTTCTGTATAGCACCTGAAGGATGAGAAGCTTGACCTCCTGAACCAGATAAAGGGAAATAACTCTTTATGGTGTGTAACAAAGGGAGATAACTCTATTTTACAGCAATGAAGGCTGACCGGAAGCGGCTGAAGGGCGAGAAGCTTGACCTCCTGAACCAGATGAAGCAGCTGTACAGCACGCTGGAAGACAAGGAGTCGGAGCTGAGGGACTTCATCAGGAACTATGAACAGAGGGTGCACGAGAGTGATGAGACCATCAAACAGGTGACTTCTATAGCCTTAAGGATTCAAACCAAGGACCTCTGAGCACGAGTCATACACTCCGCCATCTTGATAATAATTATTATAATTTTGATGCCTAGTGTCCAGTCTAGGACTGTTTTATGGCGATCCAATGTATATTATTACACCGAAGTTATCAAGTCAGCTACCAAGCCCCTTAGGTGAACTGAGTAAAATATGGATGAAGTGCCTTGCCCAAAGATACAACACAGTGTAATGCCCAGGTTACAAATAAGCCAAAGTTTAGAGTGATGAATTGACTGGCACTTGTGTCTGGATTCTGTCATGAGGGTGATAAAACCGTTAAATTCTCTGCATTTTGTTGGAAATGTAAAATCATGTTTGCAAGTCAATGTTAAAAGTGAAAAAAATTCCGTTATTTTGAAATTGAATATTTATGTCCCCAGCTTGCGATGGAGAAGGAGGAGTGTGAGAGAGAGAAATGGAGGATCATCAAGAAGGCCCAAGAGGCGGCAGAGCGGGCCGTGGTTCTTCGGACACAGTGCGACACCAAGGACCAGGCCCTCAAGAAACTGGAGGTCGAACTCGCCGAGGTCAGTGCCAGGAGCATTTTACAATCAACTAGGGGTGTCGGAAGGTTGATAAGTTTAAGGTATTTGGGGAATAGTTTAGTGGCAAAGCAGGCTGTGGTTTTGACACCAAGGTCCAGAGGTTGAACACTCTGAGGTCAGTGCAAGGAGCATTTAACAATCAACTGGGGTTCGTGAGGATGATAATTGGAAAGTGTTGAGGGATGAGTTTAGTGACAAAGCAGGCTGTGGTTTTGTGTACAAGTGACACTTAGGACTAGGCTCTCAAGAAACTGGAGGTCGAACTTGCTGAGGTCAGTGCCAGGAGCCTTTTGCAATTGATTGAGGTTGTGGGGATGATAATTGGAAAGTGTTGAGGGATGAGTTTAGTGGCAAAGCAGGCTGTGGTTTTGACACCAAGGTCCAGAGGTTGAACACTCTGAGGTCAGTGCCAGAAGCATTTTACAAACAACTGGGGTTGTGTGGATGATGATTGGGAAGTGTTGAGAAAATATTGTTTAGTGGCAAAGCAGGCTCTGGTTTTGTGTACAAGTGACACTAAGGACTAGGCTCTCAAGAAACTAGAGGTCAAGGTCACTGAGATCAGAATCTGTCAAATTTTGAGGATTTGAGAATTGCCTCAGGGGTGAATAAGGGAGATAGGGAATGGAATTGTGAGCATTGGCTCAATTGGTTTAGTTAGAACTTGCTGAGGTTATTGCCAAGGTAATACAACAACTCTTGAGCAGAATTGTAAACTATAGACTCTTCTTGGCTGTTGAGCAAACTGCCCAAAACTAATTCAAAAACATCTATGTCCATAAGTCTACTTATATCTCGACCTAATTCCAGTTGAAGATGCAACGGGATCAACAGTCTCTGATTTCGAAATTATGCATGTCAAATGCCTTGAACTGGTCTCTCCATACTTTAGTGTTCTACCCGAAGCTAATTTTGTATCCAAACTTGTTGTTTATTTTGCCTTTCATTCTAGTTGAGGATGCAACCAGACCACAACAAGTCAATGCTCTCGGAGGGTGACCAGACCTCACACAGTGTGGCCAGCACCATCGCCAGTGAAGAGGTTCCGCCTTATGAGACTCCGCCCCAGTCAGACGTGTCACGGGATGATAGTTTCTCTGGTCAGTGGATTGCGGAGTTTCTTTTATTTGCATGCTTGGAATTATTAGAAGCGTTTGTATGGTTTACAACAAAGAAATCAAGATCGTGAAGTTATGAATAATCCCAAATAATAAATTATCAGACCCAAATACAAAAATATCTTTCGGACTTATCAGACAGACAAAAGTATGTGATGAAGCTGATTTTTATAATACAACCACAATTGAACATAATTTTGTTTTAACATAAATAGAAAAAAAAAATTGAGCTCTGTATACCTTTATCACTGCAAAAAGCATCTTTATGGGTTAACATTAACAGAAACGAGTTGCATTTTAAAAATCTAATTTCAATGTTTTTCTTGGCTACATTAATAAAGCTAGATTTATCTTCCCTTGTCAACCTCTTGAAGAATGGAAATTAATGGAAAGGGGAAAATAGAAACTGATATGGGTTGAAACCAGAAAAAAATTACCTTTTTTCAAGGCCTTATATAAATTTCATTACAACGCAGTGGAGATGGAATCTCATGAAAATACCAAAATTATGAAATGATGAAATCATCAAAATATGATAAAATTATAAATAATAATTTCATTTATTTCCAGTGAAGACAAGTACACCTAGTCATGATTCTCGACTCAACTCTCTAAGCACCTCCAACAAGACGTTCAACACGAGTCACGACTTCCCCGAGCATGAAAGCAAGAAGAAGCACAGGATCCCTGTGTTTGGATCTCTCACACGCATGTTTAGCAAGGGTCGGCTCCGGAGGTCAATAGCGCTGCCGCACGGAGAGACATTTGATGGTAAGATAAAGAACTTGATTTGGGTTGGTCTTGTACTCTAAGGGTTGGGATCTCTCACATGTTTAGCAAGGGTCGGCTCGAAAGGTCTATAGCACTGCCGCACGGAGAGACGTTTGATGGTAAGATAAAGAACTTGATTTGGGTTGGTCTTGTACTGTAGGGGTCAGGATGTCTCACAGTTTTAGCAAGGGTCGATTAAAAAGGTCTATAGTGCTGCCGCATGGAGAGACATTTGATGGTAAGATAAAGAACTTGATTTGGGTTGGTCTTGTACTCTAAGGGTTGGGATCTCTCACATGTTTAGCAAGGGTCGGCTCCAGAGCTCAATAGCGCTGCCGCACGGAGAGACATTTGATGGTAAGATAAAGAACTTGATTTGGGTTGGTCTTGTACTGTAGGGGTTGGGATCTCTCACAGGTTTAGCAAGGGTCAGCTCCGGAGGTCAATAGCGCTGTCGCACGGAGAGACATTTGATGGTAAGATAAAGAACTTGATTTGGGTTGGTCTTGTACTGTAGGGGTCGGGATCTCTCACATGTTAAGCAAGGGTCGGCTCGAAAGGTCTATAGCACTGCCGCACGGAGAGACGTTTGATGGTAATTATATTTTTGCATGAACATGTTTGAATTTTTCGTTAATTGGCATTCCAGAAGTTGATGTGATAATCAATAAGTAAACACATTTCCGTAATATTAGCAACTTCTTTATGCTCTAAGAGCGCAAGTTTAGCGACCTGATCTAAAAGCCACATTTCAATTTGAACATGAGGATATATGTCGACTTGCTTGACAACAACATACATATATAGGATCTATGTTGAAACATTGCACGAAACTGTTGAATTCAGACTTTGTCCTCGGTCAATATTATTTCCTCAGGTCTATAAAAATGGTATTGACCTCATCACCAGTTAATATGACATTTTCTCACTCAGATCCAGGTCACCCGAAGTTAGCGCTCCTGAACGATGACAACTATCAGGAGAAGCTATTGGTTGTGAACCGACTGAAGGGCGTGCACATGACAGACTGGAAGGCCAATCAGGTGCTAGCGTGGCTCGAGATCTCTCTGTCCATGTCCATATATGGCAAGATGTGTGCTGAGAACATCAAGAGTGGAAAGGTACATATAAGGCAGTGTTAGGAATATCAGAATTCCTTTAAAGAAAAATTTGCACTTTTGCAGATAGTGAGTTCAAAAACTTAAGATAGATAAAAATAGTGATTTTTATCATGACTCCGATTCAAACCCACATGTGAAGCCTTTTTACAGATGTTGACAAGGGAATTACATTAATCTTTATTCCCGTAGCCTAGAAAACAGAAATATGAACTTGTTTCTGTTTGGGAAGGCCTTCAAAACTGCATTTCACACAATGATAAAGTGATATTTATAAAGGTTATCTTTTTTCTATTTCTATTTTCATGTTCGAAAATAAAAAATAAATATAATGTAGAAGAATCTGTGTCATTGTATAACTTAAGTCTCTATGTATGGGGCCTTACATTACTACAAGGCACTAGTTTCCTTTTCAATGTTGATGAGTATCATCGCTTCTGAAATATTTTTAGTGGTACACAACACTCTAAAAGGGATTTAGTTGGTATGAGCGCCAATGGTAAATACTCACTCTCTGTGTTGCAGGTATTACTGGGACTGAGTGACTCAGACCTCGGATCAGCTCTCGGAATCACCAACAGTATCCACCGGAGGAAACTTCGTCTCGCTATAGAGGAGCAGAGGGAACCAGGGGAAATGTACGTCAGACATTTTATAAAAAAACTTTTCCTCATTAAGTAAACCAGAAATTTGTTGTGTGCCCATGGCAACCGGCAAACATGATGCGGCGCCAGTTCAAGCAATATTCTATCCTTATAATGCATAGTGTCTAGCAAGGAAGCAACATCTTCCATATTTAAATGTCATTTGGTATGACGAGTCCAGGAATCAAACCCAGGTCTCCTAGGCAATGAGCGAACACTCAACTTACTGAATTACATCCCAGGGCCTTGATTTTCGAAGCTCTCTTAGGGCTAAGATAGTTCTAGGCCAATGTTAATTGTGCTTCTTACTACTATCTCAGCACTAAGAGAGTTTCGAAAATCTAGGCCTGGGTAATTTTTCTAATTTGTACCAAATTTTTAAAAATGGAAACAATATACTGCTAATATGATAGTTTTGATATGTTCTTTCCACAGTGTGTGTTCAACTTCATTATTTTTGCATATCTGCAAACATTGAATATGATCAGATATTTAGTTTTCAGTTCCTGTTACAGAAAATATTCGAAGGCAGCAAGTGTTGACCACACGTGGGTATCACATCTATGGCTGCCCGATCTCGGGCTCTCTCAACATTCAGCAGTATTTGAATCGCAGCTCGCCGACGGTCGACTTCTTAACCAATTATCCAAGAAAGATCTGGAGAAATACTTCAATGTGCACCGCAAGTTTCACCAAGCCAGTATTCTACACGCAGTTGAGCTCCTGCGTCTTCTCAACTTTGATAAAGAGGTAAGGGAGACAACTCTGTCACTCTCTAATTCAAGCCTTTCTGTTTTCTACCAAAATTATCAACTTTGGTAAAGAGGTAAGGGAGACAACTCTGTCACTCTCTAATTCAAGCCTTGCTGTTTTCTACCAAAATTATCAACTTTGGTAAAGAGGTAAGGGAGAGAACTCTGTCACTCTCTAATTCAAGCCTTTCTGTTTTCTACCAAAATTATCAACTTTGGTAAAGAGGTAAGGGAGAGAACTCTGTCACTGGCTAATTCAAGCCTTGGTGGAGCACGGTGGTGTAGTGGTTAGCATGCTGGCCTCTCAAGCCACGGGCCTGGGACAGCTTTCCAATGGAGGTGGGGGCGGGATAGCGCAGTGGTTAGCGCGTTTGGCTTCGGATCAGGAGGTCAACGGTTCAAATCCCGCCAGGGGCTCGGCAACTTTGTCTGCTGTAGAGAACTGTTCTACACGCAGTCAGGTTTGGGTGCAATGCTACACTGAATTTCAGTGCGGTACCAGCCATGGTTTCTTGTTCCAGCCGATGCTCGCAGGTTTCACCGCAATGCATAACCACAAAAGTGTTGCATACTTTCTCCCTGCAGTAATACTAGCAGCCGCGATATAAGTGAACTACTCTTGAAAGCGGCGATAAACCCCACATCACCTCAGCTCACCAATGTAGGTACCAAACATTTGTAGTCTGGGCCTTGGACTGTGTTGTGTCCCTGGGCAAGGCACCTTATCCACATTGCACTCAGTCTACCCTGCTTTACAAAAGTGTCCCTGAACACAGGAATGTTTGGACCTATACGATCGCCCAGGTGTTTTTTAGGAGTGTCTAAGATACCATTCCATTTGGGTAATGATAGATTATGTGTGCTTTGGATATATTGAAATACAAATAGACTATATCATTATCATTGCACCAGCATTCTTAACTTTGAGTGAAGTAACAGAATATTGAACAACCCAAATTAATAATCAAAATGACTTTTACCATATTGCAAATTACAGAACAAACAGTGTTTTTATTCATCAGTGACAGCAATTGTCAAGCCTTCAAAATGTTGCAATGCCAAATTGTTTTTCGATATTCCTGACATTTTTGCTACTTTCAGCTTTTGTCTGAGAGACGAATCCAGTGTGAAGATTCAAACACAGACCCATTGGTGTGGACAAACGAACGAGTCATCAAGTGGATCAAGTCTATTGAACTTGGGGTGAGTGAACTGCTAGAGTGACATTCAATGACAGCATAGTTGTGATAGTAAAATTCTTTTTAGCGATCTGCAGTTTCACCTCCTTGGTTGCCTCCCCTTGGTCATCATCTACGCAAAGCCTAAAACGCCAGTTTCTGAACTGTCAGTTTTATGCCTTGCTGCCTACCCTTGAGTTACTGGCGTTTTAGGCTTTGCGTTGGAAGATGTTTGGTCATGTGACCAATCACTACTTCCCCTGTTCAGCTGTACAAAATATGGTACACAGTTATGAGTTGAGAACCATTTTGCTACTTAAGGATGTATATCTCAGTATCCATCAAGCCAAAACCCTTGTTGATTGTTGATAACAGACTTGTTAAAATATGCCTTGTAGAGAAATAAGGTCAGGTAACAAATCAATATGACTCTGGTATTAAAGAGCTTGAGGAATGATGAACAAAGGGCAAGTAACTCCTGTCAACCATTCTTATTACCCAGTCAATGCTTTCCTTCTTTTTAAACATGATGCTGGGATTGATCAGTCAATGACTAGGTGATTTTGCCACAAAACTGAGTACATAACATGGCCCGATACGAGATGTCATCAGACCATGTGGATAGGCAACTACCAAACAAATTCATATCCCAGTTGAGGCAATAATTTGAAACTTTGCATCAACCAGACTTCAGTTAATTCTCATGAATTCTCAATCCTTATACTGTCAGAAATGTGTAAGAAAATTGTTTTTTGATAAAGATGATACTTATTTTCCAGGAGTATGTATTAAACTTGAAGGAGAGTGGAGTCCATGGGGCCCTGATGGTTTTAGAACCATCCTTCACTGCAGATACACTGGCTACAGCTCTCGGTATTCCCCCGTCGAAATCATACCTACGCAGACACATCGCAACGGAACTGGAGATACTTATCAAGCCAGCAAGGTGTGTGTTTAAAAAATAAATTAGTATCATGATTGACATAAATTAATAATAATAATATTTAATAATATGGTATCAAATTAAGATTTTTTCCCAAGGGATTGTATTTTTAATATTTAATGTACTAAAATTTTTACAATTCTTATCAAACATTGAATTTTGCTTTATATAATCCTTAACCTTTGAGAAATGATGTATTTACACACTGACAGCAAAATATGCAGTTATACTTTTGATTGATTAATTTGATTAATAATTGATATGTTAATTGTATTATTGTATTATACATTTGTTTTTAACTTAACAAAAAAACACAAAATAAGATATCTTATATATCATTTATCTCTTGTCATGAAAGAGTGTAGTCAAAAAGTCAAGTCACACTTGAATTTAGCAGAAGGGAATGTTTCCTAGAAAATAAATTCAAATGTTGATTGACCAATGAGTGAGATTAAATGGCTAGTTTCCCAGTAAATAACAGCCTGTTTTGAGGAACATTCTGTTTCATCAGTGTATATGTTTGAGATTTCTTCATTCCCCTGATTGCCTTCACAAATTTGCCTCACTTTGAAGATAATCAGCACATTTGGTTCGATTTTCTTGCTATAGCCATATTTTTGGAGGCAACAAGTCTAAAGGCAGAAGTAAAAAATTAAAAAAATTATTCAAGTGTAGATAAAAAATCTTAATTACTTCAGGTATTCAAAAACACTTGTACAAGATTAGATGAAAGAAACAAACTTTCCCCTCTATTTTGCCATTCTAGGGGTAAAATTTGGCACCATTTTAATTCAGAGGGATTCTTATTATTTTATTTCAAAAGTGGTCGAAATTGTTCTAGAAGATGAGCTATGAGTAACATGACAGAATAAGGCAAGTCTGTGAAACCTCTCAGTGTATTGTTGAATCCTCTTGGATAATTATTTCCTGATGGGGTAGAATGTTAGAGGAATGATAATATATTGCTGTTTGACATATATATCCACGTGTTAGCTAGTTGTGTGACAAGTGTAATATTTCCCTTCTACTAATTATGTACCAGGTCTTACCTTGCTGGACTAAAATTGCTCAGGTACCCACAAGTTATCTCCCTTGCATGGAAATCTTCAACCTGTTTTTGTGCATGTAGTACTATAGTCAACCAAATGAATGCTAAAATTTGTCTTTTTCAGTGTACAAACTAAGCTTGAAATAAGCATCCTAAAATTATTGATTTCTCGATTTAAATGGAAAAATTCAAGCCAAAAGATCTGAAGAAATAAAAGCTGATATTATATCAGGCATTATACATGAAAGTCAATAAGGAAGATGAATTTTGTGGATTAACAACTTCTTTATTCTTTGAAAGCGACGTTTCGACAAAGAACCTAATGTTGTTGTAAAGAAGACATGTGAATAAAGAAGTTGTTAATCCATAAAATAATCTTCATAATTATCATCACGCCAACTTCTAGAATGCCAATCAAAGAAATTATACATGAAACTTGTTTATTTTGAAAAATGAAGTAAGCTTGAAATTGTACTCAAGAAAGTAATGTTTTCCATTTCAAAAGGTTTTTGGGAAAATTTCTTGGGCAAAAATGATATGGATGTTTAATTATTTCCAAAAAATTTATCAACACAGTTTAATGTCAAAATCTCTATTTAGCATGGTATTTTAAGTGAAGCAACAAAATTCTTATATATGAAATGATGTCACTCTGTGCTAAATAAAGTGTTTAAGACAAAGATAAATTCATTTTAGATTTAGCATTTATTTGGTTACATATGGTACATTCTTCCATTCCATTTCCAAATATTTGTTTTGGTGGTCAAAAATATACTTAGTGTATGACAACTTCATTTATTATAAATAGACTGTTTTGTTAACTTCATTTATTATAAATAGACTGTTTTTGTTCATAGAAATTATTATAGTGGATGCATTAGTTAAGTTTTATTGATTATTACTTTATTGGTGCTTTATGAATATGAAATATAGTAATAATATGTATTTCATTATGACATTGTGGTATCCTTTATCTATTATAGCATTATTTTCCTTTTGGTTATTTGATATTATATTAGTTAACAAATGATAATATTCTCTTTGTGAATTAAATATTATTCAGGTCCCCTACAAAAAAAAATCTCTTGAAACCTTGTTGCTATAACTTTGCAACTGAAAATTTTACCATTGCCAGAGTGTATCCACAAGAAACCTCTGGAGGGGATTGGGAACCAAATCTGGATGGTGTTTGTGGTTGTCTTTCTGCACCACATTCACTTCAGTAATCTAGCGAGCAATTTTACGGACTGCTTTCGGAAAGAATGCCAAAACCATTGTAATAAAACCTTCCCTATGCACTCCAGAGCTTCATGATTGTAGCATTGGTTCGGAAAGGCAATAAAACCTTCCGTTTGCACTCCAGAATTGGTTCATGGCATTGGTACGGAGAGGTAATAAACCTTCCCTTCACACTCCAGAACTTGATTATTGGCAGTGGATCGGAAGGGCAATAAACCTTCCCTATGCACTCCAGAACTTTATTATTGGCATTGGTATGGAAGGGCAATAAACCTTCCCTATGCACTCCAGAACGTAATTATCGGCATTGGTACGGAAGGGCAATAAACCTTCCTTATGCACTCCAGAGCCTAAGTATGGCATTGGTATGGAAGGGCAATAAACCTTCCCTATGCACTCCAGAACTGTATTATTATCATTGGTACGGAAGGGCAATAAACCTTCCCTATGCACTCCAGAGCCTAAGTAAGGCATTGGTACGGAAGGGCAATAAACCTTCCCTATGCACTCCAGAATGTAATTGTGGCATTGGTACGGAAAGGCAGTAAACCTTTCATATGCACTCTTGAGCATGATTTTTGGCATGGTTTTGGAGAGGCAATAAACCTTCCCTATGCACTCCAGAACTTAGTTATGGCATTGGTACGGAAAGGCAATAAACCTTCACTATCCACTCCAGAACTTAGGCTATAAGTCCCTTCCCAGAACTCAAATACTTCGGAAAGGAAATTAAAACTTGTCACAAACGTAAAAAAAAACCTTTGTAACATGATTTGTTGCAGTAACTTACCATATTTTTTTTAACCCATGGTTTTTTTCCAAGTTAAGCCATTAAAGGGGCAGTACCACGTTTTTACGGGCAATATAAGGTGATGTCAGGAAAATGAAAATTAATGCTTTCAATTGAAAGACAATGTATTAAAGCTAATTGGAACAGTAATAATTCAAATATATGAAGTCAAGTTTAGCCATTCAATTCTTTTTTCTTTTACAAAATGATTTAAAGGTGTTCACATAAAATGGCTGCCAATTGATTTTATGTGAATCTTCATACTTTGTCCTCTGACTGTGGATGGTTGGCTTGTGTAATGAGATTTTTGACACTGTCAAATTGATACTTTTTGCATTGACTTACTATTATCAGTGAAAATTTTGAAATATAAAATTATCAAAAAATGTGCTACTGCCCCTTTAAAATACTGATTTGATTCAAGATCATAACAAACTAGCATCCCTCTTAGGGCAGGCTATATATGACTTTACTTACTGCATGCATATAATTGCCAATTGATAACAAAAAACAAAACAAATTTGCGGTTCTATGTTTTTAAGTTTCAGTTTTAATACATGATGGTCCCTGTTCGACAGGGACCAATTGTTGATATAATCTTTGATGGGCGTGGCTGTGGTTGTTACACTGGCTGTCATCATAATGAACTCTGGATTACTCTATCCAGGCTGAGCTCCTAAAAACAGAAATGATGTTATTGTCAAAGACCTGTCAGAAAAAGAAGAAAAGTCAATATCTTATGATTTTTCATTTAACTCAAATTGTTACATTTATGACCAATTCAAAAATTGATTTACTAGTATGTCATATATCCATTTGGTGGAACTATCTTGCGAGGGTGTTATTTTCATTATCATTCATAGTGTAAGAAGTCAAATTTCCATCACTAGAAAATTAAAGGAATTATTTTATTACTATTATAGTGTTTTTTCAACATCAAATGTATTAGTTATTTGCATCATTATTGAAAGAGACGTGATATTATAACTTGCTTTTAGATGAGAGTAAATAGAATGATTAACTAATAATTAAATTTCTATAAGGTAGTTTGAATATTTATGAAAGAACTTGCATGAGAGTCTGAATAATAAAAAAAGCATTCAGGATTATTCAGTATGATATTTGACAATGACTCTCCAATACATGCCTAAGTACTAGTAAATAAGTTTTATTCTTTTATTAACTAGTATTCTTTATCTATGAGGTTTTCTGTTATCAGATGATTTTACATTCATTGTCATAAAAGTATCAAATATACAACTATCAGATCAAAACACACATTAAATTCATGTACGGCATAAAAAGGATGCCTATAATTTTAAAACTATGAATATAGATTTTGAGCACAAAAAAATATGAGTATAAATAGTACATAATAAGTATTTATCATATTTACTTCTATTGTTATTAAAACGGAGGCTTGGTTGAGTAATAAAAATTGGGAAGCAATTAAGAACAGAATTGCACTGTGGCTCTTATCTGTAAATTCATTTGTTATTTCCTAATCTGTTTGTATATTTAACAATTCAGAGTACTTACAGTGTTGACACTGTCTTGTTATCCTGTGAATTCCCTCACTCTGCAAGGTCTGTGTATTGTAAGCTTCATTGATCACCTTAAATAAACACTTTGAATATGACAGTGAATGGATGAATTGTTTTTTTAACATGTCATGCATAAAATAATAAAACATACAGATTGATATTATACCTTCAGGCTTCAGAAGAATTATTATATGAAGAACTTTTTTAAATATTTATGATTTACATATAATGTTAAAATCAATTAAATCAAAAATGAAGGGCAATTGTGCAATGCATGATACATTTGAACAGAAATGGACACACTTGAACATTCATTTGTTCCCTTGAAATCAAGTTACTCCAACATTTATTTCCAATATAGATTCAACCTATTTAGATGTTTACAAATGTAAATGCCAGTTAATCAAGTCTATATATTTTCAAATTCATTGCAGCTTCTGGCAAATTGTCTATTACATCTAAAGCTCTACTGGATGCTTATACAGGAATTAGGTCAGCTTGCTGGCTGTAATATTACCTGATATTACATAATCACTTCCTGTGTCCAAGTTCATGGCAGTCATGGTCTAGTGCACACTGTTGTTAACAATGCATCTTGGGCTGAAAATTATCATGGAAAAGAATCAAACTGACACATCAAGTATCAAATCAAATTTGCAAAATTTAGGTTCAATAATATAACCATTGACATGACAAAGCAAGATACACAACCAAAAAGAATCAGTGTTTGAAATCAATTGTCATTTTGACAGTGAAGCCAATTTTTAAGAAACACTTTACTCACTCTTTTATGATTTATAACATAAAAATGGGGAATATAAATTGGGAACAGTCATAAGATATACTCACTTTGGTAATAGTAACTGTAGAAATGCCAATTTGGGGCTCTAATGAGCTGTGAATTAGCTATAATCTCTATGTCCATCATGGCTGCCATCTTGTCTTCTTGCTAGTGACTGGTTTGAAGTGGAAGTGGTGTTATGCACACAGACTAACGAGCAGTTCTGATTGGTCCAGGCAATCAGGTGGTCACAATGTATTGAATGGTGTAAGGAATCTAGGATTTGAGACAATTGTTTATGGCAGGGTGTTTTGATGAAATGTATTATTGCATAGCTTTGAAATTGAAAAAGTGCCATTGAATTTGTTTAAGCAAACAACAAATAGTACCAATAATTTCTTTTTAATAATTCATAATCATTTTAAGTTATATTGTTTAGTGCCATTGTTTTTATAATTGTGTTTATTTTAAGTGCCCTTTTTCATCAATCATACATGTTTTTCATTGTTGTTATTTAAGGAGTATTTCTTTTAATTGAAAACTAATGACATGACAAGATGAGTGTCAAATGAACATAGGAATCAATTATAGATTTCAGGCTTCACTCTGCCAGGTTAACAATATTTGAAATCAGTCTTCTGTGTAACAAGAATTAAAATGGAAACTAACAAAATATTTGAGTTCCTTGCAGTCTGAGGGTCCCCTAAACTGAAACAACTCATAGCACACTTTTTATGGCAAATTTGTGTGAGTATAATTGAAGGGACTCAGACAATGGACCAGGAAATGAATTCATTGCCGCACCACACTTTAAAATATTTGAGTTCCTTGCAGTACGTCTGAGGTAGGTAGTTCGGATAAAAAATTCAAATGAATGAAATATAGTTTTTACACTTTTTACTGATCAAAGAACATCTCATCAGAACACAGCCAATTAATTTCACATAAATTCAAAGGGGAAATGGACTTAATTGACCAAAAACATTCATATTGTTAGCTATTGTTTACATTCTTTCGACAGGAGATATACGCCCCGCCCCAACACTGGTTGACCTTTATCTGCATATTCAAATATGTGGGTCAGAAGAGAAATGAGTAACGTGACCAGATGAATGTAGGGGCCAGTCATTTCAAACAAAGAGAAAATATTATTTGTAATATTTCATCACAATCAGTTAAATAAAGATCAGAAGATAAGTAAAAACTATGATGTCTAACTTTTAACACTTAATGCGTCGTAAATGTCCTCAGTAGTTCAATGATATGAAGTAAATGTAGGCAAATAAGAATTTTTACTAATGCAGTACATAAATTGAATCGGGAATACCAAATGGCACAAGCAAAGAATTCTAAGACATAACTGTCAGTGAATATATAGCATTTAAAACAAATCTCGTTTGCATGAGATTGTTAATTTTGCTGCACTACGTTACACATCTCAAAGGGGAAAAACAGGGGGATAAATGCCCTCTGATTTTTTCCAGTCATAAATGTATGAAAGCATCGTGTCCATTTTCCTGGGGCCGGAGAAACGATTTCCAACTTATCTTACAATATTAATAGTAAAAACACTTATAATTTTTCAGTAATTCAAAGGATAAGTTTGAGTAATTTGCATATGTTCATTCCAACAGATATCAATGTCGTATCGAGTTATAATAGTTCGACCTTTGACGAAAATATGAATTTTCTAATTTGCATATCAATTTCAACAATGTGAAACAACATCATCTTCAAGAATGATCTTTATTTTCTTAATTTCACTTTTTTTATTCTCATGGTTTCAACATAGTTGTGAAAATATTATTATTTATAATTTTAAAGAGGATACATAGAATATTAGAAATTAAAATAATGCTATTGCTTCACATTGCTAAAATAAATGGTCCCTATCCCATAATAATTTTCCTCCACAAAAGATTAGAACAAATATAAACGTTGTCGCAAGGTTTACATGCTGCTTACTAGTAATAACAAAATGATCTACTACATCATTTTATAACATAGATAACCCTTTATTTTGCCGTACTCTCTATCCAATGTGTTATGTTATATGGCGTGATCGCTTTGTTTACATACCATGTACCCGAGAGTCATGAGGTACTTCAGTTTTGATAATGATTTAGATGGTTTAAAACCTTAATGTCCAATGCACACAAAGAATATTCAGCCAGCGCATGGCGAAGCACATAAACACGTGAAGGAGAGTATTGCATATCATTAGGTGACGTCATCAGGATTGAATTTGATATGACAATGGGAGATGCGCATAAGTACTCCAAACTACCTATCTGAGGGTCCCTTCCTGAAACAAGTCCACATAGCACACTTTCTGTGTGAGTGTTGAGGAAGGGATTCAGACAAATGGACAAAATAATTATTTCACTGCCGCACCACACTTTACAATATTGCAATCTCTGGGTCCCCTTCTGAACCAACTCCACATAGCACACTTTCTGTGTGTGTCTTGTGGAAAGAACTCCAATAAATAGACAAAATAATTATTTCACTGCCACACCACACTTTAAAATATTGCAATCTCTGGGTCCCCTTCTGAACCAACTCCACATAGCACACTTTCTGTGTGTGTCTTGTGGAAAGAACTCCAATAAATAGACAAAATAATTATTTCACTGCTGCACCACACTTTAAAATATTGCAATCTCTGGGTCCCCTTCTGAACCAACTCCACATAGAACACTTTCTGTGTGTGTCTTGTGGAAAGAACTCCAATAAATAGACAAAATAATTAATTCATTGCTGCACCACACTTTAAAATATTGCAATCTCTGGGTCCCCTTCTGAACAAACTCCACATAGCACACTTTCTGTGTGTGTCTTGTGGAAAGACTGCCAGTTCCTAGCAGTCTGAGGGTCCCCTTCGGAAACAACTCCACATAGCAAAGGCAGGCCTTCCATGGCCCATACAGAGACAGGCCCCACCCTTTCCAGAGCCCTTCCGCATGCGGCAATGGTAAAATTTTCTTAAAAAGGTGGTCTGGCTGTCCTCTGGAGTTGGTGCAATAACGAATTTTCAGAGATTTTTTTTTATAGGGGGTATCAAATGATAATATTCCCTTTGTATACCATTAATTTGATGTCTCAGACGCTTGGTCCACATGATTTTATTCCTTAGTTTACAAATTCAAATAACCTTTAGAATTTCACCCAAGTGTTAAAAGATTAAAGTTAAGGCTCTAATTATTAAAACCATTGGTTAACATCATTGTTAATTTTGAATGTATCTCTACTGCAGTAATCAGTGTAGAATATCTTTTTAATGACAACATTGCTTCATTATGTGTTCATGTATAAAAACTATGGAAAAAAATTACACATGTCCTTGAAATTTATCTAACATTCAGACAATAGTACCACTGAGCAATCAAAAGTGAATATATTTTTAAAACACACATTTTCGGAATATATTTTTAAAATCTGAGGGTCAAATTAATTTTTCGAGAAATTATGGTATTAATAATTTTGTCTGAACAACTGCAGAATGAAGCCTTTATTAGTGTAATTTTATGGTGTTTCCCCCATGGTTTTCCCATATATCTCTATATACATGGTGGATACACTAATCATCTATATTTTATTATAATTTTTGGTGTTTATTTTTTCATCCTGGCTGTCATTTTTGTTTTTGCATGATTCAAAATAGGTATTTAAACTAAATAGTTTGCTCGTGTTTTGTTTTTTGATTTTTGAGAAGTAGGAAATACTTTTTTTCTTTATTTTTGCATGGTTTGAAAGTGTAGCAAAACTTATAATAGCATGTAGGTTGTGTAAATTGTTGTTGTCCCGACTGTAAGAAAATACATTTTTCATCAAGAAAAAAGTGAAAATGTTGTTATGAAAGTACTTTGCATTGACGTAGGGATGTCACGATACAGGTACCTCACGATATGAAAGGTATCACGATACTAATGTCAGGATACGATACAAATCGCGATACACTAAATGGGACATTATAAGGGTGAGAACATATTCACAGATTTTAATTGAATATCACTAACAATAATTATCTGAGTAATCAGCATTCTAACACAAAAATATCCCAACTTCTTCATGAAAAAGTCACTTAAATCTATATCAAAGCTATCTTAACAAGGATTTTAACAAACTCTGGATTTCTTAATTCAATCTTCACCAAAAATTGAATGATATTCACCAAAAACATTGAACGATATTCACACACAAAATTTTACGACATTGACTAAAATTGTTATCACTTTACATTCAACTGCATGTATCGTGTCGTGTATCGTGTACTGTACCATGACAATGCATCGGTGTATCGTGACTTGTATCGTGAACTGTACCACGACAATGCATCGGTGTATCGTGACATCCCTACTTTGAAGGGATTTTTTTTCCATCTGAATTGAGGCTTTCATGTGTTGAAAGCAATAAGTATCTTTTAAGAAATTGGCAAATCTTTTTGAACATACTTCATGTTTTTTTTAATATTTGTATTCATTTATGCCTGGTTATTTACTGCTACATTTATCAGGCAATTTGATATATATTGTGTTGTTAGTTGAAATTCTATTATTAGGAAGTTAAAACTGGATTGATAAACTCTTTAGAAATTTCAACAACAAAATCTACAAAGCAAGTTTGAAGCAATCAACTTAATTATACTGCCTGGACGTTGATAAATATTTATGATGGCTGTCAACTTATTCTTATTTCTCTAATTAAAAAATAAGCTTAATCAACTTAATTTATACTGCCTGAATGTTGATAAATATTTATGATGGCTGTCATCTTATTCGCATTTCTCTAATTTAAAAAAAAGCTTAATCAACTTTAAGCTGCTGTGATTGCTTTTTTACAAATATTCAGAGGATATGTAAGCATGGAAATTTGTAACTTGCCAGCTTCTCTTGGAACTCATAGTCTTAATCTGTACTCCAGATGAGGCAAAAAAGGCCAAAGCAAGTCTATAAGATTATGTCTTAGTATGGGACAATTATTAGATTGAGGAGTTTCTTTTTCCAAACAAATCATATTTTCAACTTTGATTCACTTTAAATGATTTATAATTTCCTAGTAAATGTAAGCCTGTAAGATGCTATTGAAATATCCATCTCAGCAGCTGAACTCTTAAGTATAATTGTAATGTTATTCGAAGTTTTATGCGTCAGCATTTTCTGTATAAAAAACATGGCGCGCTGTCTATGTAAATTTACAGAAATTTACAAATTTACAGAAATTTACAAAGAAGTTTTGGTTCACAAACCTATATATGGTCTTGCAAGAGAACTTTGACTGATTTTACAAATATCATACAGTTGTCATTACCAAACATGGTCTTACATATCAGCCTTTTTCAAAAATGTCATTAACAAGGAAGGGTGAACCAAAATGATATATAACCATACCGAAAGAAGTGCACATAAAATATTAATTTTAAATTACGCCTAAAAGCAGCATCATTTTTTTATGATTGACAGAGCTCTACAAAATACGGAACCAAAATTGTTCAAAGGGCTTCACATAGCTTCTCTGGTTGTCAAAGAGACTTCACTGATAATAATTTTGTAGACTGTAATTGCCGTTTTTTATTCAGGGCGGCCCTGGACACCCCAAACAACAACACAAAGATGCGGATCAACGGGACCGGGTCGGTAGGCAGGTCTTTCATCAGATCGTATAGGAGTTCATCGCTTGACGATGGGGGACCCAAAGGGAGGCTCAGTTTTAGGGTAAGTAGATTGTCGCCATATACTGTCACCTCAGAGATAATATATTCAGAGGTGTGAAAACAGCTCCGGTGGAAGTGCTCGTAATATCTCAGAGCGTTGTTTAGTATTTCACTCTGGGAGATTTTTGGTTTGACACACCTTCTACAGCACCACTATGATTTATGAATCTCATGTTTAAAGTCTTTTTATATTTATTTTCATACAAACGGGTCTATGTGCGCTGCACTGTGGCTGCCGCGTGCTAAGACACAACCCGAATTTCCTTGTACTTAGGATAATAAAGTGTTATTATTATTATAACCCAACTGTCTTCTGTTGATATATTGATATCAGAAGAAACAAGGGTGAGATTTTATTTATCATCCAAAATCATTTTCATCACATTTGCATGAAATATGTACATCTTTGAACACTTCAAGCCCTAAAACTCCTAAACCAGTGATGTCAAAGCATTGTGGAGTCCTCGTGTTTTTGACATCATAGCATTGTCACGCCATTGTGGCTTCATTGTGTTTATAACGTCATAGCATTCTGTCCTCATCACTGATAATGTGAAACATTTGTGATGTCAAAATCAACTATTAAAACAATATCTTCCTAGGAGATATTGCTTGATCTTCCACAAGCGATATCTGCTTTGGAGCACAGTTTTGGATGATGAATATAGAGAATCTCACCAAAGTGTCCTTTGATATCAAATATGCCAACACAAGTTGAAAAGTAACAAATAACCGAGGCTTATCATTCAAAATCATTTCTCATTATTTTTGCCTCAAAAATGTACATATTTGAACACTGCACTTATCTAAAACTCCTTAAACAATGATGTCATAACACTGTGATGTCATGTTCATGATGTAATAGCATTGTGATGTGATCATGTTTATTACATCAAAGAATCATTACTTGATAGTGCAAAATGTTTGTAATGTCATGTTTTTGGCAATTGCAGGGCATTGTTCAAAATCAAAACGATATGTCCTAGGAGATAAAGCTTAATGTCACAAGCGATGTCTCCTGTGGAACACAGAATTTGTTTAAAAAATTATTTCATCATATGAAAGTCTTTTACAAAGATTTGCCTGTTTTTCAGGGTTCATTGGGGCGTGCTTTTGGGAGGAAGATCAAGGATGATTTGAGAATGAACTTTGATTCGGATTCAACTCCGAAATCTAGACGAGGAATGAAAATCTCGGAACCTATTCCCATCCAACACAACCACTCTTTGGACTCAATAGTGGAACCAGACTCTACCCCAGTGTGAGAACCCCCCTCCTACCACATCAGTATTGACTCTCCCAATGATGCTCAGTGCTTGCTTGGGCTGTTCGATTTTAGATATTAGGGGTGGCAGTTGCAAAGTGATCCTAGATTTGTGCTTGATATTGGATATTGTAACCACAGCAACAAGATGACAATGACATTTGGGCTGGATTACAAACATGAGCCTTGGATATGTATTTATTTTCTTTTGTAAGAAAATGTTGCAATCTCAAGAATTTATCATTATTCAGTTTACAAACGGTCAGTAACAAAAAGTCATCTTATTGAAAGCACAGCAAAGCCTTTTGAAAACATGATGCAGTGAGGTGCCTGAAGAATCAAGAAGATGTTCAAGGGGAGATAACTCTAGCCACCAAACCTTTAGAAAGTCCACAAAGATGGCTGATGTTGAAAGCAGTAGTTTTGAAGGTGCTCGTCTGTTATTCAAAGATTGGATGTTTTATGACCACGACAGTTCTATAATGACCTGTTTTCGAATGAAAGATGCATTTTTTTCGAGTGGGACCCTTAGCTGTGGTGACCTAGTTGTTGTTAAAAGTGTTGTGATAGAACTTGATCTGGTCATAAATAAACGTACATAAGTAATACATACATACTGATTGTTACCAGTTAGACTCCAATAGTTGATGAATATAAATCAGTGAGGTTTTGAACATGAATTCACGCCGCTAATGACTGAAATATTGAAGTGGCATGAAACTCTAAATCACGTACACGTGATTTTGGTAAAGACGTACTAAGAACATACATGCATCTTCACCAATTAATTCTAGCCACACTTAACAATTCATGAATATTAAACACAATCTTACTACCTGTGATGTTCTGAACTTCATTTTAGATGCTCTGAATACAAACATGTCTGTATGCAAATTGGTTAAAGTGATACTGGCATCCTTGAGAAATACAAGGATTTATAAATGAAACTTGTGCTAAACATCAACAAAGTGAATTTGTTAATATCTAAAAATACAAAAATGTGAATCGAAATTATTCGAATACTGCCAGTCAGTTATGAGATACTAATTTTAAACTCGAAGGAATTTGAATAAGACTGTGATGTGTCAGAATAAAGTAACATCATTTATAGAAATTATGTTTATATAATGTCAGTCTTGTTCAAAAGTATTGACTAATGAATTTATGACATCATTTAACATAAAAAACATGGCCCATATTCACAAACTGTCATAGTATTAGTATAAGATCCCAATTGTTGATGCTAGTTTTCGTCATATGCTGTTATAACTGGCTCCACCTAAACCTAAAAGACAATCTTATATTAAAAGCTTTAATATCATCCAGTCCGAATGCTATGGTACTTAATACTCGACTCCAAGCATGAAAACAAAAGACTTGGACATTTTGAGTAAAATTTATGACATTTTATATTAACCCTAGTCAATATTCAGAAGATGACTTGTCATCCTATGCATGACTACAAAGACTTAGATGATGAAATGGGGGTTTGGACAGTTGCAGATCAAAGGGAAGGGGCAATGGCGGATCCAGGGGCCGTCACAAGCAGTGTTTGAAATAATTTTTCAAGATCACTAGCAAACAGGGCTAGTATGTTTTCAAATTTACTAACCTAAAAGAAAAATTTCTAGCCCAATTAAGTCAAGATGAAAAAAACTTACAAATGTTGTCTAACATTCATTGAAATGAAATCAAACACATATTGGCTCAAGATGTCTTGACAATTTACACTAGCCAGTCGGGCTACCATTACTTTTTTCTACTAGCCCAGGCAACTTTTAACTAGCATCGGGCTACTGGGCTAGTGGTTATTTCGGACACTGGTCACAAGGTTCAATGAGCTCCTACTCTAAATGACCCCCTCAAATTTTATTTTAGAAAAATCACCAGTAAAAAGGGTGAAATCAGCCTTTCCCCTATGTTAATGAAATTCCTTGATCTCTCAAGGGGGTTCAAGGGGTTTAACTTTTTTGCCAATTTTTTCCCAGGGGGTACACAAGGTACATTCAGCATGACTCGCCTTAAATTTTTTTAAAAAAAGCACCAATAAGAAATATCAACATCAATTGTGAACAACCCACTCTTTCCCCTTTGAAATTCCTGGATAAAATTTTGGGGGGTTCAAGCGGTTTGAACTCTTTCTAAATTACGAATTTAAAATGTCTAATTGCATGTTGGGTTGCTATGAAACGGCATTTGTTTGACAAGCTAAGATAGCGAAACTTAAAACATCAGAATTACAAATCCAAAATAACAAACTGTTTCAACTGACGAGTCCTGGTATTTTAAATTGGTGTCAAACTTTCACTCAATGAGAAAAAGGGGACAACTTAGGGTTTAACACCTTTTCTGTATCAAAGAAATGTTCAAAACGAGGATAAGACCCCCTGAAATTGTGGCCCTCTTTTAATAACCTACTAATAAAAACGGAAAAATCCTGTGTTGCGATTATTTTAGCGCATGGTGATGATATTACTTCTATAGCAATGTTACGTCTGGAGTATACACCTTGTAAGTAGGTTAGCTAGCTAAAATGATCCCCATCCATACATACTTCACTATCTTACCCCGTGTGAAACCGGAATGGTGTTATACTGTGTAACCAATTAACTTATTGTGTATCATTAATACCATAGCACCCATGCTTAAAACTTTGAAATTTTAAAACATTTGAAGGTTTAAATATTTGAAATTTTGACAATTTAAATTTTTCAATTTTGGAAATTTAAATTTTCTATTTTGATATTTGAGGCTTTTCCATGCATAAAACGTTTTTTCGAATTTAAATAAATTTCATCACTTTTGAGATTTCATAAATATTTGGATATAAATTTTTTATTTTTAATGTCAAATTTTAAGAAATGGGTTGCTTTTCGAAAAAGACAAAAGGTCATAAAAACTGAACTACATACTGCCTTAAAAAGTATTTTGTACAGCAGAAAATCACAAATAGTCTGTACCAAACTGGCTCAACAAAAAATAGCATTTAAATGTTGTGATAATTTAAAAGATACATGTTTTTAATTCATTATATTTTTCCAATGAAAACACAACTGTTTGCACAGACAATCACACTTAGTACATATGAATCTCATTTATTTATACATTTCAGATAAACGACATATTATAATCTGGCCCTTACTAAGAATATATAACATGTTTTTATAAAAATGACCTTGCAATTATTCATGTGGAATATATTTGATTATCATTATTTATCATCTTGTATTCTAATAGGGCATGAACATTTTACTGTCTTGAAATGCTAACATCCAGGTTTTATTCTTTGAAAAAAAATATCAAAAAATATAATTTTTAATGAACAAATACTGATAATATTTTGTAATCTGAAGTTAAGTGTATAAATTAATTTGCAATTTGTTGCAAGATTTAACTTATTTTTCTGTAGAGTTTGGCATTCCATTTAATTGCACTCTTTATATTGTTATTTGTTAAAGTTTTCTGTACATATAGTTTCATTTCCTGTTTTCAAAGTTTTTTATAATTTGAGGGTGTTCATTTTGCACCATACTACATATGTATAGGTTAATTTGACAAGTTTCCACAAAATAAGTTGCTTGAAATCTTTTATGTGATCAGATATGTGGTACTTATACTTTTTTACATAGAAATATCCTATGTTATAGATTACAGTCAACTAAGAGGGTTACTCTTCGCAAATAGTGCTTATATAAGTTCAAGGGATAATTCAAGATCTGTCAAAAGTAGAGATAACATTGGGAAAAATAATTGCTTTTTATATTCAAAAGTGCTATTTCTTACATTTCTAACTTAGAATCATGATACAAACTTTCTTGCCCAAAATATTTTGTAAAAAGATTGTCAACAATTTGTGATAAATTTTATTTCTGTTCTTTGACTTTTAACCAGTTGAAACCATCCAATACACACATTTTTATTTCATGTATAAGTGTAAATTTCAGTGTTTATGATTTTAGTTCTCAACCAATCAGATCTGTTCTTACAAACAGGTTAGGCCCGTGCATACATAATTACTAATAAGGCCAGCCAAACTTCACGATAAAGTTTCCTAACAAGGATGGAGACATTTTTGTGTGTTTATGTGATTTTACCAATATCAAAAATTGAATTCTGGCTGGTTATTTTGTTAACGCACTAATGTATAATGTAATATTGTGACTCTAGTCGCGGAGTGATAAGTTTTAAGATGGAAAGTGTTGTCGAGTCCGTGAGATGGAAATGTCAATATGAAAGTTTGATTGTTCTACACAAGTATCACGCATGAAGTGATTTTAGTTTTGTAAATATGAATTTTTGTATATGTTGATCCATAAACTTATGAAATAAAAAGATAAAACCTATCCCATTTTGTTTGTTATATGAGAAGATGATAATGCTTTTTTGCTATTTGAAATCATTCTCTCCACACAGAGGCAACTCAGTGCGAACAAGCCTCTGTTCTAATAAGCCAAGATCCCAGAGTTATGGTAGATTGCCCTAGCGGCAAAAAGTTGCATCTCCCGATATATCCCTTGATTTGCAGCCAATGTTACTAATTAACCAAAAAAACCTTATGAGAAGGAAATAAGCAATGTTTTGTAAAAGGAGGAGTTATCTCCCCAGGATGTAAATTTTCATTGATAACTTTGAAATATGTTTTAGATGTACTTGAGGTTACCGGCCTCGAATAATTCCTTCCCCACAGAGATTGCCAAGTTCTTCTTCCTCTGTTGCATGTAGTCTATAGAGGAGAATGCCTCATGGATATATGTCTTTTATTCAAACCTGTTCTGCTTTGTATCGAGGTCTGGGGCTCGAATCCCATCAGTGATTATTTGGAAAATTTACTTCTAGCTTCACTTACTTGCAACATGGCTTTGAATGAAAGACAAACAATTAATTGTTGAGAGAAATTTTATTTCAGTTTTTGTAGCTATTCAAGGGTTGCTACAGATAACTTGTCAAAATCTAGAAGTTCCTTGCCAAAGTAAAGTCATATTCACGTTTGAAATACGGTCGAATTAAGTCACATGAAATTATACTGATGTCGAATAAAAGTCGCAGGCATGAATTCAATAATTGTACAATTATAAATACTAATTCTTACCAGAAATAAAGCAAAAAATGAAGTAAATTCACAATTAATTTGCAAAAATCTTCCTGCAAGGGCAGTACATCAAATATCGACCGCAGATACCTTTAACCATTCAAAGAAATTTAAGGAATTTTCATTAAATTTTGAACAAACTTTCTATCTTATAACAATTTATTACATAGAAGAGGGTCTGAGACACGCCAAACACAAACACAACAAGACAGAGATTCTTCAAGGTAAACTTCAGGTCATCAAAAGGTCTGATAAAAGGGAGCTAACTCTCACGGAACATAACATGAGGTTTTTCCTGGAAGCGTCCTCATTTTTTTGCGTTTAGTTTGTGTCCGACCCTTTTCTAGTTTCTACTGATGTGCCGTTATCATTTAAAACCTTAAAATTCAAGATTGGTGAAGAAGCGTCACCCGCTTATGCATTTTATTACATGCAAGGACCAAATTGATTTTAACAAGCTTATGGAGAAATGAAACCATAGCACCCTACAAGTTTTCATCATGATTTAAAAAGGTTGCCATAAGCCAAAAATTGATACACTTATGACAATTTACCAACAATGGATTTAAATACAAGTGAAAAAACAAATATATACAGCAACAAACCAAGCAAATAAATAAAAGTGTAAAAACAATAAAAATAGAAAATATGGTCCTCAAACCCATCAAAAAGTAGCACAGCAAAATAAATCTGTAAATTACATATGGACGGACTAAAGATCATTGAATGGCATGAGGTGAATCAAATTTTTAAACATACTCATCGGTAAAATTACACTATAATACATTTCTGCCTTGAAAATACAATCAAAGTTAAATTTTAGAATGTCCTTGTTTTACTGAGCATGGTTGTAATCTATGCACAATACAATACAAACCTTTATATACAAATCAAGCACTATCTATGGTGTATAATGTGCAAAAAATAGCATATTTGATCATTTTTTTAGTCAATCATTTCAGGTGATTATGTACCGGTATAAATCAAACAAACAACTAAGTCGAGATCTTAAAAGAAATAACATAAAAATTAAAAAATTCCCTTGAGCCTGAATTTCATAAAATTTGTTTTCTTTGCATACAAAAGTTCTAAATGATCAATTTGACATGTACCACCTTTCCACCTTATCAATAAGATAAAAGTTTATTTCAAATCATTTAAAATATTGCCAAAAACTGTCAAGCAATATTTCATTTTAAAAAAGATTGTTTTAAATCATCATTTCTTCTATCTATTGATAAGGATGGAACAATACCCTCATCATACGAAAGTTGACATTCATAGAGAATACCAAGTCAAAAACTTGATGAGAATATTTGGTGGTAATTTTTTTTTCCCTTCAAAATTAAAATCTAAAATAATAGAGGTATTGACTTCCTTCAATGAAGAAAGTATTATAAGGGAGACAATTCACAAAATTTCCTTAAATGTTACAAGGGAGATAATTCTCCATGACAAAAAATAATGGCTGCTTTTTAAAATGGACGGAAGCAGATTGCAAATCATCAACAAATAATTATGTCACAATAAAGTGCACAAAACACAACAAAATATCACAGATATACTATTTGGACCAAGACTCAACTACTTAGTAAGCACAACCTTTAATTTTGGGCTATTTGGAAATAAACCAGTTAAATATTCACTAATTTTGTATTCTGATATGACATTTTTTTCGAAAAACCTTATTTTCCAAAATTGTTGTGCCTTTGAAATTTTTTTTTAGACAACTTAAACAACTATTTAACCTATCAACATCTTGAGAATAAGAATGAGTTCTTTTCCCTTTATGCCAACTATCGCTATTACGCAACTGTTCATTTTCTAATAACTATTTATCATAAAACAAATAATTATTGATATCCTAATTATTAATAAGACAAGATTGGAACTGGTGTTCATTTGAACATGCACAAAGCGAGGTAGGTAACTTAATGGGTGGACAATTCAACTATTTCACAAATTAATTAGCTGCAAGGTAAATATTACAAGACAGTGATTAATCACGGACGGAAAACAACCAATCAGCAAATCAGTTGTCAATTATTATCATAAATACAATAACAACACACATTTAATTTGAAAACACTTATCTTAAGACCATGATTTTAAATTTTGAATTTACAATTTTGAAAAACAATGCAAATATATCCTCAAATTCATCAATTCTTAGTCTTTTTCAAATTTTGATAATTTATAATCCATTATATATTATGAAACATTGAATTTTAATTAAATGACAATGTGATTATGCCAAACAATTAAAAAATTGGAAATATTTTTAACAATTGACAATTTTTGTTTTATGATCCAATCTCATATTAAAATATCAATGTAAATATTTTTCAGTTTTAATGTCATATAATTTACATGTAAAAACAACAAATTTCCAACAATTAACATGTATTACTGATCTCTATATCACAAGATCAATATTTAAATATTATCTTATATCACACTCTCAACAACAACAATGTTGTCAATACCAGTATTCATTACAAGATCACTCTTGCATCAACAACAAATTGTCCAAGAATCAAATAAATACTTTCCACGTATATGTACATAACAAGACCATTTGGTATAGTGTGTCCAATGCATTCAATCAAAATCTGTCTTTCCAGATTCTAGTCCATTCCAAATCCAGATTGAGAATGCTAATCTCTGCTTGTTTCCCTTTAGTAACTGAGAGTTGCCTCCCTTCCATGAATAAGAGTTATCTCCCTTATATCAATGAGTTATCTCCTCAATGATTAAGAGTTACCTCCCTGTAGCAAAAGGGTCATATCCCTTCCGTAAAGGAGAGCTATCTCCTTTCCATAAAAGAAGAGTTATCTCCCTTCCATAAAAGAGTTATCTCCCTTCCATGAAAGAGAGTTATCTCCCATATTGAGAGTTGTCTCCCTTGTTCTTCAGTCCAGTTCATTGATTGGCTTCATAACCCTTGGCACAGATTTCAAACAAAAACAATAACAAGTTTAACAGGGATTTTCACAAGCTATATGTGCATGACAAGCTCGGACAACATCTGAGAATAGTTTTGATCGGAACTTAGAGCTGGCAGTGTCACAGTTTTATCACCGTCGCCGCGCACTGTAATCAGTTGTAAGGACGTGTTCCCAAGCATGGCCCCATGCCGTCCCTCCAATGATAGATTTGGGAACAGTTTGTCTGCCATTGTCTCTACAAGATAGGGGTCATTCCCTGACATCAACCCTTTAGTGTTGCTCTTCGGAATCATCTTCTTTGGCCTGAATAAAATAAATAATTTATAACTTGACAAAGTATGAACACATTGTTCTGAGTGTCAAATGTACAAGCAGGGATAAATCTACAAACATGAATAGGGACTCTCTACCACAAGGTCTTCAGTCTAAGTAAACCTAGCCTCAATAATACTTGCTATACTCCCATAGTGAGATACAGTAAATTTAAGAGGTCGCGTCAGCCGACTTTTCAGCGACCTATGGCCCTCCAATGTTATATGGGCGAAAGCAGACTATGGCGGCATGGTAAACTGAGCCCTGATTGGTTAATTCAATAAGTCAGCTGAACGAGCTGTATGTACACATAGCTAGACTCAATATGGGAGTATAGCAAGTTTATTTGAGGCTTTAGTTTGACTGACAAGGTCTAGCAAGAGTCAAAGCAGATTCAAGGGTCTTGCTCAATTCAACAGAAAATTTTACAAAATTTGCAGCTAGTGCCTCGCAGTTTAAATTTTCATGGGTCCTTTCCAAGTAATGATATTTGATGCAGGACTCAGGGTTAATTCATCACTCTTACAAAAGCTACAAGGTTATCTTTTTCAATTGATACCAGGTAATTACTGTATTTTCTCGAATAGATGCCGGGCCTTCAATACACACGGGGGGTAGGGCTGTTTGAAGTAAATACACGTTGGCTATAGCTAATTAATTAATGCGCCCATAGTTGAATGCAAATAAAATCTTCTGCCTCTTCGTGTGACGTGGAAGAAATTTCCTACTAAAAATAAATAGACCCCGGCCTTGAATAGACGCCGGGTCTCTAATCGATGCCGGGGGTAAAGGGGGTCTGAAAAATTAGACTCCGGCGGGCCTTTATTCGATTAAATACGGTAATAACAGATAGAAGCTCAAACAGGATAAACATGGCAATCATCACTGGTTGAACAACAAAAAGTCAAACTTACTGCAATGATTCTATGATTTCTAAGTTGATAAGAAATTGAGACAAGTAAGATCATTTTCTAATCCTACCTTCCTCGCTTGTGACCGTTGCCCGTCTTCTTCGTAGATTCCTCCCCTATCCCGTCGAAGAGACGAAAGAGAAGATCTGTGTTGGCGACTGTGACCTTCCGATCAGGAACACGAGGAGGTCGTTTTTGCTCCCGTTCATCGGATTCTGTTCTTTCCTCTGGAGGCGTAACGGGTCTCATGTCTGGATAAAACATAATATTATGTGTTGGTGAACTTGAAAGAAGAAGGATTAGGTTTTGAACGGGAATCTTTCTCTGATAATTTTAATGGCGATGTCAGTGTATGTGTAAGTGATAGGATGACAGTTTAGTTGTTATCGATTATATTAACTGTGTGCCAGATTTTGTTCCAAAATAAAAATTTGAATTGGAATATTTCTATTGTCACAATCATGTTGTTAATCAATTAGGTAAAGGAAGATAAAATGAGATTAAGCATTGCTAAAATTATCTTCACTTGTAATGCAAATATCACTGTCACTAGTTTGATCTTCATACAACAGAAAATACTATAGATAGAAGTGCAATTTGGGTGAACTTTGTAAAGGAGTTTTTTTGGGTCAGGGATCAGAAGAACGGTCTCCAGGGTTCTCAACTAAGAGGATAGATAAAAATGAAATTGCCTGTTAATGATCATAAAGTTTAGATTGACATAAATATAAAATACCCAGTGTACATCTATTGATCTCATTTTGCTGCCAGTTCCTAAATTTCTAGAACATTATGACATAACCCTTGAATTTTTTTTTTTTAAACTAACCATGATGTGGCATATATTTTGACCAAATATAGGGATAAAAAGTTAATCATGAAGATGCTTAACAGCATTACAAAATTATAACATTAGGTGGCAATATACGGAAATAATACATATAAGGCAGGATTTCAAACAAACAAGTGATGACAATCACATCAAAATCCAACAAATTTGGTAAAGTTGTAACAGGACATTGCATTTGTTTTCTCGATATTAGAAAATTTGTTGATTTCAGTTCTTATTTTATTAAATATTGGTGTACATGTGTATGATCTTATTATATTTAAGATTAAGAAACATTCATTCCCACTCTACCAAAATATTAATCATACAATTTCCAACAACCCATATTCATTTGATACAGTATATATACTTCCTACTCTGAATTCCACACGCCATACACCACAATTTTGAAACAGGCTATAACTTCCTTGCGTATTGATCCCGACATAGATCACATGACCCAGGTATTCATTATTGATACACCTGATCAAGTGATCGAGACAACACGGGTAGCTGATCAGGGTCCAGGGGGTGGCTGGAGACATAGATATATGTTTATATATGTATATACTTTATGAGGCATATCCCTTAATCTATATCTACCTGTTATCTATACATGAAATTAAAGCAATTTACACAACAGGTATCCGAGATAAAAGACATAGATATAAACTTGAGATGAGATAAACCAAAATCCTTGTCAACATATAAACAACATGAAAATTTAGCAATTTTTACCCCTGAACCTTCATCTTCATTTAATAATAATAATAATAATGGGTATTTATTAGGCGCACATTTCCATCCACTAGTGCATGCTCAAGGCGCTACCAACATTTTTACCCTGGTCTAACCCAAGCTGACATATTTGCATAGTTTCGGTACACGTTTCTGAAAATATCCAGTATATCTGACGTTCTCATATCAATAATTTCCATCTAATTTGCCAAAATAAAGAACCAAACAAAACGTGATATTACAGAAAGATGTACACAAACTGTGAACTTTTGTTGTGAAAATAAAGAAATTTCCAGTACATGACATAAGCTTATTACCAGTCATTTAAAATTTTCCCTTTCCAAAACGGTGGACAGCTGAGCAATTGCTGTTCCTATCGCTGTTATTTAGTCCGGAGAGAGAAAGCAAAATCGTAATTTTGTAAAGTACCAATGCCATCCTTATCACGATACCTTTTGCTGAAGCCAAATCAATTGCAATATTAAAATGGGAACGATATCTATCCTTATATAACATTGTAAATACATAGAAATATAATACCAATCAGTTCTAATTTAAAGTGTTTCCAGTTATTGAATGGTTTACAACTTTTGGCAATCAAATCTTCATAATTCCATTAGAAAAAAAAATTAAACCCATGCTTGCCAATGTGTTCATTTTTTGAAAATTTTATATTTTCAAATTTTCACTCAATATTGTACCATTATGCTAATTATATTAATTTGATAGTGTCAAAAATCTCATTACACAAAACAATCATCCAGGGTCCTTTACAAGTAATCATATTTGTTGCAGGTCTCATGGTTAATTCATCACTCTTACAAAAACTACAAAATATAAAGATTTACATTAGGTCCAGGCGGCCATCTTTGTGTGAACAGCTTTAATTAATTTTGTGTAAGAAAGCAGCTGAACTTTACAATATATATTTGATTTATTACTGCTTCATTTTGTGAAAATACGTTGTCCTTCAATTCAAACCATTTATTTTCATTTTCCTGACATCCCCTTATATTCCCCCTAAAAACATGCTACTGCCCCTTTAAAGCAATACCATGTTTACATATAAGCACTGATCATACTGCTTTACATAGTGATAAAGGAATTCGGTACAGGTGAGTATACTCGTCTCTGATTGGCTGAGATGATCTTCTAAGGGATTATGCTAATCTGTCTTGAGCCTGTTTCCTACATGAGTTTCTTTATATAGAATGTTACTCAGGCTCTACCAAGGCCAAATAGTAAACAATGTTTGTGTCACAATACAAAAAAATGGTTTATGAATGTAGGTCATATATATAATCATATGAATTCAATAATTGAACAGCTCTAAGAATAACTTAAAACAAATGTACTACATATTTAATTTAATTTTGAATATTTCTAAAATTTATTTACAGAAATGTTTTCATGATATCTTTAAAAGCAAGGTTGGATCAAAATTTTAAAATGGGGTTTCGGGTTGTCACAGTTCTTTTACATTAAAACAAATGACAAGGTATCATGGATGGTTTAATGAAGGGAAAAAACAATTAATTAAATACATTTTGGCAATGTTATGATATGAGTAATTTTTGCTTTTTTTCACAAGATATTGTTTTTCAAAAAGATAATACAATGTTAGCGTATGAAAGAAGCCTGAAAAGAGGACAGCTCAAAAGCTTTTTTTCTTCTAATTTCAATGGTAAAATTGGAGAAAACCATCAAAACGTTGCACCAAAAGTAACTAGGTACCAAGCTGGGGGACGGGCCTTGTTTCATGCACTGACAATATACTTAAACTGTTGCCATATGAGGGGCAATTCTTTGACAATCTCTCCCATTAACAGAACGACATTTGGAGTCACCTGAATGATAGATTATCAAAATTGAGTATAAAAGCAGTTACTGGTTTGCTTATGACAATTTTTGATAAAAATGTTAATGAATTGAATCTTTCAATTTAAAAAGCTAAAATGAAGGTACAAAAACATATCTCTAACAGAATCACAAATAAATGATTTGCTTGTTAATCATATATGTAAAGCAATTTCACCATTTTAGTTTGTTTACATGTTGCCATGGATACTAATTATAGATTTAAATATTTGAATAAGAGTTGGTGTTATGGAGCTTCAATCACATTGATATAATATCAACTCCAATAATTAATTGATGTTTCAAATAGAAATATTTGTTTAAAAAGAAAGGAAAAAGCAAAATATTAAACCATCTTTCCTTTAAAAACGTACATAATCTATTGATTTTTAGAATAATCCTTATTTAATATCTAAGTAAAACAAAACTCTTGTTCAAAAAAGATGAAAATTGATGTTGTTACCCAATAGTAAGTTGCAGTACAAGTCAATTCAAGGATTTCAAAATGCAGGAGACATAATTATTACGTGGTACTTCGTAAAGGGGTTTCATAACACCTTTGAGTGATTTTGATTGGCTAGCGGTGAACTTTGACATTGTCCGGACTACTTTATTCATTCATTAAACGAACGTGATTTCATTCACAACTTTGAATGTCTGCAATGAGTGAGTCGGAGACTCAACAAAAAGTTGTTTAAAAAAGCAATAAATCGTGTGAAAAGCAAGTTGGTAATAAATAGGATACATAACTCGTTCCCCTTTCATATCGGCAAGGCTCGTGACAAAGCAAAATTATTTCACTTGGGACATAAACTTAATATGAAAGGGGAAGCTCGTTAGATATCCTATAAATATGTACTTATTTTGTATCAAATCAATCAAAACATTTCCCACATAGAGACCAACTATATGCGTCAGAATGATCTATAGAATATTATTGATTTCTTTACATGATAAACAGCTTACGTTCTTAGTCTTGTTGTTATTCTTTGGCAAATCAATTTAACTGGGTTTTAATGCTTATAATAAGCAATTAGACCTGTTCATGAATAATACAAGAGATATTTGAAAATCTATTAAACAACTCTTAACTAAAAATACATCTTCCAATTGGATTTGATAACACTTGCAAATGGTTTTAATGCTGTATGATAGCATGCATATATTATACAAGGGATAAATGTATACTTGAATAAATAAGTAATACAATTACATTTACAGGAGTCGAAAATTGGTACTTTTCCTGTTCCAGCTATTCAGCCTAGTGCATTTCTCGGTCAAATATATTCAACTAGCCAAATACATCTACATACATCGAGATTATTACCCGAGTAACTGTGTCATATGACTTTTACAAAACGAGTGTGAATTTTTGTATCGCTCGAGCGAGAGCGAGGGTTATACACAAATTTGCACGAGTTTTGTAAAAGTCATTTGACACACTTCGGAGGGTAATAATTTCTTTATTACTGATTCTATTCCATTTTACAATCTTAGAAATATCCAAGAAACGGACTGATTCCCTTGCCACAGCTGGCTACAGTGACGTCACGAACAATGGTGTTGTGACGTCACGAACAATGGTGTTGTGACGTCACAGGCGAAATAATACGGGAACCCGCGCTACAACAATCGTTGCTAGGCAAAAGTGATATGTGCACTAGTGCTCATATTGAAAATATGTCACTACTTATTTTCAACCATATGGGTCATAAATGATAACATTTTCCTTCGGACTATGAGTCAATACATTTTACAAGCCAAGCATTTACATGTATTTCACTAGAAATGGGCTACCAGACTAGTGCGTATTTCCAACCCTGCCATAAGATAGCACATTCTTGAAAGTAGCTTGAAGCTAGTTTGTTTACTTTTATGTTGTTTCCTCAGAGGTTATAACTCAGTAAATATTGTTTAACCTGCAAAAAAGTTATTAAATTTAGAATTGTTGCTTCATTATTAAGAAAATGAACTTTTCATTTCAAAAGTGCTGAAAATTTATGCAAATTACAGCAATTAAGTCCTTGAGGTATGAATCTGGAATTATTGTTACTATCCTTTTACTTTTTATGTTATTTTCTGACAATGCAATTACTACATAAAATATAAAACTAATTCCATAAACAAATCTTTTTTACTTGGACATGTTTATAGCCAGTCAAGATCAATAGACTGTATTAATGTTATTGTTGATATATTTGTAATTACATCTACATTTACCTATTGTAATTACTCTCTATATATAAAAGTAGTCAATAATGATAACTACTTAACCATATAAATCCCATAGGATTGTGATAAGCTGGTCAAATAGAGTGATTCTGGTAAAACCGGAGACAAATCAATAGTTACATTCAAATACTGTCATTGAAAGGATGGGCTTAACCTTTCTTGTACTTATTAACTACGAATGGGTTCCAAACCTAGAAAAAAAATTTTTTTGGTAAATAAAGAACACTGTTGTTGTCCTTTTATCTTTATCAACATTCACATATTGATTTAGATTGTGGGAGCAACTTTTGCCTTTACTGTCACAGCATGCCAATTACATTGATCAACACTCGTATGGTAGGCAAGGAACAAATCTACTCTTATACCAAACCTCAACTTCAGTTTCAAGTATCACTGTGTATAACCGTACACCGGAACTAGCGAGGTGTATGGCAGAGAAATGTTGCTAGCGAGGAGTGTGATTGGAAACGGGATCATTTAAAAAGCGATCATCGCCGTTTCATCAACTTTTTCTATGTTATTATCATGTCAATAGCTTTCCGAGACATAACTATTTAATGTCATATCCTGTTCCTAGTCAGAGATAGCAAATATGTTACTAACAACAGCATTACTCGCAACTGTCATTGTTACTGTCCCTTGGATACAGAATGACAAGCACATACATTTTACTAAGTATGTGTGCTAAAATTACCCCATGATGTTGATTATTTGAAAGTTATGAAGTAAAAAATTACCTAACTTTCGATTACGGCTCCTCACTAGCAACATTACTCCGCCGTAAACCTCGCTAGTTCCGACGTACGTTATACACAGTGGGTATGTGAATGAGCCAGTCTAAGTAAACCTAATCTCCATAATATTCACTATACTCCAATATTGGGTCTAGTTAGATGCAGTAACGGGTTGCGTCAGCAGACCTATCGAAAGACCAAAAAAACTCTCAAATATACTATTAGGACTGCTTTATTATGATTGGATAAATCCATTCGGCCATCTCACGTTTGATTTGAGGGTCATAGGTCACCAAAAGGTTGGCTGACACGACCTGTTACTCTATCTAGCTAGACTCAATATTGGAGTGTAGCGAGTATCATTGAGGCTAGGTTTACTTAGACTGGTGAATGAGCAGGTAAACCAATAATTTAATAACATCTATCTTAATAAATATTCAAATGATCATCAAATGTTAAAATGAGCATACAGCATACCAAAGACAATTATATTTATCACAACAATTTTTATCAAGAGAAAAACTGATTTTTTATCATGTGAATGATCAAGCAATTTTTATTGCTTATCAAGATGGAATACCTTCCAGTACAGTCAATAAGCAAAAAGACATTAGTCATGTGTATAAATAACCCGGGTTTTTGAATGGGACCCTATGAACAGCGAGTCAAGTGAGCTATTATTAGCAGGCACTCTAGTACCTGGGACTTACTGTATATTTGAATACCTATACTAAGATTGTGACGAGCAATGCCTCTTCACCTGTGTGAAAATTATTTTGTAAGAATTTTAAGAGGGATAAAATGAATTATGATCATATATTTTATTCTTATTACCAGAACTAAATGATCTGTTTAAAATTATGTACAGAATAAAGAACATACTTTCCTCTTATCATATTCATGTTTTATTTTCCATTCTTATAAATTTTGGTCACAAAGGTTCATTTGATTTTTTTTTCTGAAAGCGTAAATTCAGAATTTTTTAGATGAAGACATTTACAAAAATATTGCAGAAATATTAAAGTAATATCTAAAATGAGCAGCCACTTAGTAAAAGAAAAAAAACAATCCCTTGAACATAACTGTAAATTCAAGAAAGAAACGAATCCCTGGACCATAATTGTAAATTCAAGAAATCTTTCCTGGAAAATAGGAGCATTTACTCGACCAAACCCAAGTGCCAAACATCGGGCACAGCCTCATTTACTGCAGTCCACAAGGGGCATGTTCCAGAGAGTCAAAAATACTAAATGTCACCCGTTACTTAAAAGTTTAAAAGCCATATATGTTCCTGTCTTAAAACAGAAAAACATTGAAAAGTATTTATCAACAAAATAGTGTTTTACATAGATTATCTGTTAAATCAGCTTGTTAATTCACTCACACAATGACACCACAAACCTAAATAGACGGAAGGAATAATCAAATTTCATACATCAAGATTGACTCCTAGTTCAATTATTTGTTATCAAGTTTCAATTGAATAGGTACAGGTAGGCTTAATTGTCAACAAGTAATCTGAATACCAATCAAGTGCTGTACCATATTACACTAATAAACGCATTAGGGTTGTCAACGCCCGTCTTTCTGCTTATTGGTGGCAAGATTTCAGCAGTGTATGTGCTACACTTTAACGTTTTTTTTACTATGAAAACCTAACATTTTATGATACCTCAAAAGAAATAAAACAAATAACATATTATTTATTGATTAAAATTTAAATAGCTATATATTAGACTTAAATTTGTTGAAATGAAGGCTCCTCAGAAAAAGCACTAAAGGTAAAAGGTCAAAGTTCAAGTGACCATGACATGAAGGTCAAAGTCACACAACTTCATGGGCTCATGTGAATCAGAAAAAAATCCAATCAATCACTTCAAAGATGTTCAAAGACTTTATAAAAGTACAGAAAAAGACCCAATAAAAAACAACATTCCAAACTTCTAAGCACTAAAGACACTGTGGGGTATTAAAATGATAGAACATGATGCATAACCTCGCACCAGTGTAATCCAATCAATATGAAATTAAAAACTTAACATGCCAGTGCCTGAAATTCTGATTCCAATATCTATTGCATACCAATAAAACCAAAAACTTGTCCCCTGCAAAGCTCCTGACTGTGAAGAACCTGTACCTATCACTTACTCAGCAGGTGGTAACACACTGTTGAGAGCTTGGAAAATCTTAATTCAAAGTTACTATCATTTGTGTTGTTTTCTAAGTAAGACGGGCATGTTTGTGTTTGATGATCGAATAAAGATCATGTCTCAACACAGAAAGATATTTGCTGAGCAACAGGGTATTAAACCAAAGTTTTCAGGGAAAAAGAATTCAAGGAAATTCTTTATATACTGGTTTTTCAGTAAGCCTCATCTAGCTGAGATCCACTTCAGTAGAACATCCAGGAAAATCCATCCTAAACTGTGGGCCATTTTCATGTCTTTTTGTAATTTTCTGAATTTTGAACATTGCCCTTATTTCTATATAATAAACTTAATAATTTAATTGGCCAATAAAATGACCACTGATCCTCTCCACTGATAAACCTCTTTTTAATGCCTATATTTGAACTTGATGTGTTTTTTAAACCTGAATTGTCTCAAAACTTCTTTGAGAGGCATTTTAGAAGTTGGAATGACAATAATGCTGAGGAATATATGGATGACAACTTCTTTGTTCATTGTATGTGACGTTTTGACACAGATTCTTGTGTCGTTCTCAAGCAGAGAAAGAGTAAAGAAGTAGGCGCATATATATAAGTAAATTATTGTACTATTTACTTATATATATGCCCATACTTCTTTACTCTTCGTCTGCTTGAGAACGACACAGAATCTGTATCGAAACGTCGCATACAATGAACAAAGAAGTTGTTATCCTTATATTCCTCAGCATTACTAAATTGTCTCCCCTGAATTACCTGTGATGTCCTCCTCCGTACCGCTGTTCATGAGAGGGGGCAGCACTGGGTACATGGTCCCCGGCGACACCTGGTGGGCTACATTTGGCTGCTGCCAGAATGACTGTGGTAATGCTCGACTTCTCATTGGCAATGGATCTGGAGGAACAACATTTGTGATATGATCAAATGATATTGTCATAATTGAGAGGCAGATAAAGAAGAAATCTTAATAAATATAGAAAAACATGTTTTCAAGTCTGTTAATCAAACATTGACCAATAAGCAGTGTTGAAAATAAAGCCCGTCCGCCAGTCCTTCAACTGGCTACTCTTTGCCAGGACTGGTTACTTTATGGTCAGAACTTTTCCAAAAATTTCTTTATTTTCCCCTAAGGAATTTACCAATTAATTTTCAGGACAGGCTAGGTTTCCAATCTATTTTATACACTGCAATAAGGCTGCATCTCCTGCTGAACAAGGACATTAATTAAGGAGTATGCAAAACAAAAATTAAAATCTTTGACGACATTGTGCAAGCAAAATTTTCCAGGGATGGGAATCAAAGTGGTTGAGATTTTGTTTTGTGATCAACGTTGCTTTTAGAAGTAACCTTTGATGACTTTGCTACGCTCAAGAAAATGGCATTATGCATGCACTTGGCTTAATATTTACTGTCATTTTCTCATTTAGGAAGGGGGAAAGATGCCAAATGCTGGAAACAGGTTGAACTTTTTACATCTTACTCCCTATTTGATAACTGGGATATGGGTGATGAGAAGGCATATTCAATTAAAGGGACAGTCCTATTGTAATTTTTGAGGAATCAAAAGTCAGGAGTACTTCCCGGTTTATACATAAACATGATTATTACATAATTACATCATGTTTATTTTCATAAATGTTAGTGAGGGTAACATTATGGTTGTTCTAGATTTAACAATTGGATTGAAGACTTGAAAGTGTATTTAAATTCTCCTGAAAGGGTTCTTTTACCTTTTGCAAAAAGATTTAACAGACAAATTCTATCAGTATGAATTTAGTAACATTTTATTTTTAACAGGTAAAATAAACTCTTGATGAGAATTAATCTTGGAGGCAATAGGCTAAAAAACAATTCTTATACCTTAACCGCTTAGAAGCCTCCCTACAGAGATAGACATTGTGTGCTGAATACTGTAAAGTTCATGTCTTTTATCATCCTGTCTGATAATCATAGATTTTGATAGCTCTCTTAGGAAATACTGACATGAACTCGTGCATTTCATCCTATTCACACATTGACACACCTCAACTCCTTAGGGAATACTGACATGAACTCGTGCATTTCATCCTATTCACACATTGACACACCTCAACTCCTTAGGAAATACTGACATGAACTCGTGCATTTCATCCTATTCACACATTGACACACCTCAACTCCTTAGGAAATACTGACAAGTTATTTCTGCAGGATTATTTTAGTAGACATTTTAGTAGAACATAAATAACTACATGTTTAAGATTTTCATGAAATACGGGACGGGTTTGGTAATTATAATTTAATGAGTGAAGACAAGCCTTATACTGATACCATTCATGGCTCAGTATCATAAAAATGATATTACACAACACAATACTTTATTGATTACTTGCTAAAAACATTGTTTATCAAATTTGCAGATATGACGAGTGCATCGCCCCAAATGACATTGTGACATCATAAACAACGGTTTTGATGTCATGATGATGTCACATCATTTTATATGGTCAGCATGCAATGTTATTACTTTGTAGATTACTAAACACCCACATAATCGACAGGTGAGTAACAGATCATAATAAGTACTGAAGGTCATCTGTAGATGGTTATATTCTAGACAAGACTACCCTTATAAAATGTTCAAGAAAAGATACAACAAATAATGTACAAAGTTGTCTTTATGATTTACTGCAGTGTTTAAAATATAGCCCGTCCGCCAGTCCTAAAATACTAGCTACTTTTTGGTCATGACTGGTAACTTTTCACAAAATTTCTTTATTTTTCCCTTAGGAATTGACCAATAAATTCTCAGGACAGGCTAGGTTTTCAATCTATTTTATACGCTGTTTACAGTTATTGACAAATTTGAGAAAGGGACAGCTGTCTAGCTGCTTGATTTGTATTAGGAAAGCTTATAATTATCATATCAATTATATTACTCCAGAACTGAAGTAATAAATTCTGATTAACATTCTCTCATGAAAATAATGATGAATTAAAATGAAACAATATGAATATCAGTGTTGTTCCTATGTGATCAGTTAAGGGGGTCATTTTGGCCTTTTCTGAGTGGATGGGACCCCTTACAATGGTAAAAGTATCCTTCTTCTTCAAATTTTAAGGGACATCTAGCAAAAAAGGGTAGGCAAATGTCCCCAGGACCCCCTCTAGGAACAACACTGGAATATGCTAACATAATTTTTTTGTACAGGTATCATACTTCAATGTCATTTATGTCAAGATAAAATAATTTTTGTGCTAGACTTTTCGTCAATATGGATTTAGGAAATTATAATCATTACAATCATTTAACCTAGAATCGCAAGGAAACAAAATGTCTGACTCTAATCAATTTCACCCCACCGAGTAAGAACAATCTCAAGTAACAAAATGACAATATGATAGTGGCCTAGAGAAACAGTTATAAAGTTCTTGTAAACAAGAATAGCTGAAGGACAAAGATACGTCCGATTGTATCGACGTGACCTGTCAAACATTGCAATCAACGACCAATCAATACGGGACTAGTGGAGCGAGACGTTGATGAATATTTCAGTCCTTACTATACTACTAGTATAATGTCTTGGCTCTATTATTGATCATAACAAAGCTCACACTGTGTGCATCACTGGCTTTCAAGTTGTAAACAACTATAGCTTATGTTTATATCTTTACAAAATCAATTACTTGATTTGTTTAAAAAGTGAATTTGATGTTTTGTAGATGGAATTTTTTCTGAAATACTTTAAAATTTTCAGGAATTAAGGAAAATATTAAACTATTCCCCCTTTTTTTAATTTCGGGGTAGCATTTTGCAACACTTTTTTAAAGAGGAATTCTGACTTGGCATGTTTGTTTTCAAAATGGTAAAATTCATGTCATATGAATTATAATAGTATTTATATGAATTAAAGCTAGCGTAACTTTCAGCATGGTAGATTATTTTCGGATTTTTGCTTAGAGGATCAAAAGTGTAAATGTTAACGTCATTGGTATTACTCATGTTCGATTTTTTTCTCTCCTTTCTAAAGCAAATATTTAACATCAGTTTCTGACAGATAATAATATGAAGAATGAATGTGTTAACATATGAAAATATATATGCTGATAATGAAATTGATTACTTTCTTTGACACCAAGACCAAAAAGAATCTGATACGAGATTGATCAAAACAAATTGGTGAGACACACCCATTTGAATTATTAATTATTGATTCACATGGGATTAATCATTCTACAAACCAAATTCTTTTCTTAAAGATACCTTCAAAATTCCTTTCTTAGATATTCTACATTATAAATCATGTGGTATTCATCATATGTGAAATCTATTTTCTTTTCAACATCTAGTATTACTGTTTTTGTGATTTACTCATGAAAACACATCATTCATGTTTCTTATTGAAAGTGACGACATTTTTTTCATAAAGATTTTAGATATGATGGCTTATGATCCTTTACATGACTCATGACCTCAACAGCTCTAATTGAAGTTCAACAGTAACAAACTTGACTCTTTGAATGGGTGACCCAAATCATCGAAGGATTATCTGAAAGGTTAAAGGGTTGAACCCCTGTTCAATACTGAGATATGAGTTGTGAGAGTGTCCGCCCTAGCTTATTCAAAATAATCCTCTATTCACCCAGAAGTTGAAAACCCTATCATAGCAACCAGTCTGCAATCTTGTGAGGGAAAATATCACAAAAACACCAACCTCTCACTAAGCATGCGCAGTATTACCGATATATCTGTTTATTGCAATACACACTTCTGAAAATATCCAATATATATATATTTTAAAACGAGATATTTCCATCTAAGATTGCAAAAAACACAACCAAATAAAACATTTAACTTTTACAAAGTTTGAAGTTGTGTAGAGAAAATAGCATGAATATAGCTGAGCAGTGATAATCATTCTTAACGCTCATATCAAGACAAAATAGCATGCACATTCTTGAATTAAAGGAGTACCAATATATTGCATTATGGATTGCAATACGCTTTTCTGTATCACAATATATTGCAATACAGAAATGAGAAATGATACCCATCCTTACCTCTCACCCAGTTTACTTTCTTTTGAAAACAATCTTTATTTATTATTAGAATAACCACTGGTTTACATCAATTTATGAAATTGAATGAAAATACCTTGTAATGCCATAGCAAGATATTTCACACTCAAGTGAATATGATTGGATTCGCTCCTTGTTTTTTTGACCAAATGGCAACCTTTCTAAAAATGCTCAACAAAGTAATTTACAATTTTTCATGAAAATGTGAAACATATGGACAAGGCTTATCAATTCAAACCTCCAGTTCCAATAAATAACGTATATTGCCCTGCCCTTCAAATCATTACACCACCCATAGAGAGACATTACATGTTAACTAAGATCATCTACAATGTCCATGAATCTGAACATAGCCTGACAATCAAGGTGCATTGATTGAAATACATTCCGCTATTGACATGACTTTGCTATAGGGTGTTGCTGAGCCTGTCATACAGCGAGGCAATTGACGAGGATATAACTGCATTGATTTCCAGATAATGGGGATTTGTCAGGATGAGTGTCGTCCCTGCTTGAGGCAGTCTATGGATACCTGGACTAAAATATCTCACCTTGGTGAAAAATAATCTGAATCGTCTTATTGAAAATTGAAAAGATACTTCCATCGTTATTATGTAATAATTATGTAAGAGAGTACAAGACTATAAGACCTTAATATATGGATATTAAATTAGGGATGTCAATTTAAAAAGGATATTAAATACAAGGTTTTCAATTGTGCAAAAGTATATTTGTATATTTGTATATTTGATATTGCCATTAAAATAACACTGGAGAGTCTTCAAAGGGTGTACAACATAAACTTTGTAAAATGTACTTGATTTCTTGTTGATTTTATATACTGATCTCTTGTTGATTTATTTACTGATTTCTTATTGATTTATATACTGATTTCTTGCTGAATTTATATACTGATTTCTTGATTTATAAACTGTGATGTCTTGAAGATTTTATATACTGATCTCTTGATTTATATACTGATGTCTTGAAGATTTTATATACTGATCTATGGTTGATTTTTATATTCTGATCTCTTGTTGATTTTATAAACTGATCTCTTGTTGAATTTATAATATCTTGTTGATTTTATATACTGATCTCTTGTTGATTTTATATATTGATCTCTTGTTGATTTTATATACTGATCTCTTGTTGATTTTATAAACTGATGTCATGTTGATTTTATATACTGGTCTCTTGTTGATATTATATACTGATGACTTGTTGATTTTATATTCTGATCTCTGGTTGATTTAATATACTGATGTCATGTTGATTTTATATACTGATATCATGTTGATTTTATATACTGATGTCATGTTGATTTTATATACTGGTCTCTTGTTTATTTTATATACTGATGTCTGGTTGATTTTATATACTGATCTCTTGTTTATTTTATATACTGATCTCTAGCTGATATTATATACTGATCTCTAATTGATATTATATACTGAAGTCTTGTTGAAATTAAAATATCCTGTTGATTTTATATATATAATGATCTCTATTTGATTTTATATACAACCTCTGGTTGATTTAATATTCTGATCTCTTGTTGATTTATATATCTCTTTCTTGTTAGTTTTATATACAGATCCCTGCTTGGTATAACAAACCTATCTATTCTTGGTGTTAAGTCTGCTTTAGATCCTTTATATCCAGGACAATGCCTCCATAAAGAGTTTTTGACTTTGATCAAGTACACACATACATATATAATACCTACATACACATATATATAAGTACCTTCTTAAGAACAATAGGAGATATAACTCGCATCATTGTATATAACATTATCTTAGGGGTATCTATGTGTTTGGTTTAGATTGTGTATCAATCAGGAAGTAAACTTCAATCCAATATGAGCAATATTTGACGTTTCTATCTTTTTTCTTATGAATTTACGTTGTTCAAACATACTTGTTTGAATAGAATTATCAACAGTCATGATCAGTATGCTTCCAAGTCAATTTCAGTTTCAAATGATCTCCATACCGTATTCGACCTAATAAGCACCCTGCTTCAAGCGCCCCAAAGGTTTTTGCATGATAGGTCTTACAACCGCCCATGTACCAGCGGTACTAAAATAATGAATTCAGCGTATTCACTTTGTTTCATGTGGAATTAAAGGACACATTATAATGTGTAAGTATGTTTTGAATGCCTGTATCAGTTATCAAAGACAACCTAAACACAGTTCAACTTCAGTAGTCTCTATTTCTCAAATGTCATTCACAATACTTTAATAAGCACCCACCCAAGTCAATGTTTTAATCGCCCTGGGAGCTTATTAGGTCGGTAATTGTTTTTGGGTCATTATTTTCAGAAATAGATAATTTTGCTTGCCAAAATGATTGTCTTTTGCCTTGAACAAAAATTAAATTTCTGTTCTAGCCATCAAAATTGAGTATGCATTTGCTTTCTTCTTTAAGAATAATATTAGAAGTTGTTTAGTCACAATGGTGCATTGATTTCCAAGAATTAGGCAGTATCATTCTATTTCCTTAGAGGGTTTAAATTGTAATTTTTTTAGGTGTGATGATATATCTTAATATCAATAATCACGATTCATGATCTGACAATACATGAATTGTGATGAATTGTATTTATCAAATCATTTATTTTCATTGAGACTAAAGATTTTACTCAAAGAACTCCAATTTTTTTTATCGCAATCAGTTTTGTATCAAATTGTCAGACTTATGCCCTAACCTAAGCTGACATGTACGTCACTTTCTGTCACCCTCAGTCCTGATAAAGGCCCAGCTACCCAAAGGACTGCTGGATACAAAATTTAAGTTCCCATGCAAAGCAAGTCCTAAATCTTTCAAAATATCTCAAATTATCTAAGAAAGTAGGTCACCCATCCAATAAATCACACACTTTGTTGCTGAACTTGAACAGATCAGTGATCTATGCCACAGATCAGTGATCTATGCCCTGTGAAACATGCCAATCTAAGTGTATCCAGTAGGGCTGAGTATCATGGGAAATCTCACGATTCGATATGTATCACGATACAGACAGGCGATACAGTATGTATCACGATACATTGTTTAAAGTATAACTTAGTGCATATTTTGTGAAATATTCAAGATGGTGGAAATTTTGTGTTACAAGATGATCGAAAATCAAATATTAAAACGTTTTTTTTCTTTCTTCAAAAACAGTTATTTATGAATCAGATTGCTTAATGCTTACTGTAGTTACAGTTACTGCACAACACTAGCTGGTTTTATAGTGTTCACTTAGTTTTTTCTTTTCATTTTTAAGTAAGTGAAATCTATTTTTAGTGTATCACGATACAGGAAGCTCACGATACAATAATCACGATTTCCTAAGCTACGACTGTATCGTAGGTATCGGTGAATCGTTACAGCCCTAGTATCCAGAGTTGCTTGTTTTCGTCTCTTTCTAGAGACTAAGTTCGTCAAGATTGCTATTGTTCATGTTTTCTAATAAAACTTTGACTATCACTTTGAAATAATCATTAAAATTTGTCGCTCAATATATTTCTTAATTGATTTTAACATTAAAATCAGGTCACATTTTCAAGCTGCTGTTGAATAGCTTACCTTTTCTCATTCGGAATTTAGGAGGAGTTTGTTCTCGTCTTTTAATCCCATCCCGTAATGACAATAACATCGCAGTTTTCTTTTTCTTATTTCTTGGTCTGGGAGCTTCAATAGCTTGAGCATGGTGTTTAAATCCCGGTGGCCGCACATAAATAGGTCCACTGGCAGTACTACTATTTGGAGATGCAACGTTTTCATAATCATGATCATGTTCACAAGCGTACGTCGACAACGATGTAGGGCTCGTGGGAAGTTGGGGGGAAGTTGATGGAACAGGTGGGGAATTTGTAGGAATGGACGGGGTATTTGAAGGAATGGACGGAGAATTGGTAGTAAAGGTTGACACATGAACTGACGAAAAATTCGTCAACTGCACGCTATGAGGTAATTGTTTTGAAATTTGTGAACTTCTCGGAGATCGAGGACTCTCTAAAGCGTCATCCTCATCGCTCGAGAATGAAGGTCCACGTTTTCCCCCATTCTGTTTTGGAGGAGGTGGTTGTGGAATTCTTGTTAATGTTGTGGTTGCCATGGTAATCCAAATCCAAATATTGAATAAATATATCACAAAATATGGTCATAGGTGAGCATGTTGTATGGACGGAGAGAGATTTAGGCACTTGCACGTGAGCTACACCGCAGAGTCACATGTTGACAGTGTTCTTGTGTGACGGGGATATCCAGTTCCACTAATCACAACCCACGTTCACAAAAATAATCGAAACTTTCACATAGTTTTCAATCTATAACTTCACATATCTTGGATTGTTCCTGCGCCCAATTCACAAACATCGTTGTAAAATACGACGAATGGCGATGGTGACAGTTGTCAAAGCGCTAGCCGGTCGCTCATGCATGCACGGGCACGAATTTACCAGACGTCAAGTTCACAAATGTCAAATGACCTCGATATTCAAATGGAATCTTCTGGGTGTTGTGCAAGACTACTGCCAGAAAATTGGTTAATCATATGGAACGCTTCACTGCATTTACTAATCATAAGTTCATTGTTTAAATGTCTGGCTGTGATACAAAATATAGTAAGGTCAACACGTTGTTGTGATCTTGTTGATACAACAAGCGTCGCCATGCTTCTTACCTTAGCTTAATATAACGAGATCTGTGATTGGTCAAAATAATGAATGACGTAGGGGTACCTGTCAAGTTTATTTGCGTTGCCATACGATAACAATCTATAGTCCGTTTCAATGTAATACATAGGTTAAGGCATATAAGGTCAAATATGCAAACATTAACTTAAAATCCAAAGACATTTTTACAGTTTCTAATGAATTGTTTGAAATAAGACTAGATATTTATATAGATTTCTATATATTATCACGCATAATGGTATAAAATGTCTAGATGTGCATCAATGTGCTTATAAAATGCTTTTAAGTCCGTTTCTAGATATTGACTTAATGTTTGTAAACAAAACAAAGCTTTTATAAGTTTTAAAAAACCTTCTGAGAATAAAAGTTAGTCTACGCGGCTGCACATGTATGATTATGAAGGAGTATTAGTTCGCTTTCGCTCCCCGTTTTGTTCGTTTAGTAAGAATGGTATTATGTAGGAAATCGTCAAATATAGCATTCGTGTGAATTAAAAGAAAATGGTTTACAATGGTTGATCTTCACTATTTACACACAATTTCATATTTTAAACATATGGGGATATGTAACGCCCTTTTCTTGGATAAGGTGATATACTTGAAAGATATGATAGTAAAGTGTAATAGACAAAGACTACCAATGATATGGGGATAACTCGAATGACCATATTCTGATTTTACTAACGAATAATGAATGATTGAAAGTTGAATAAATGTATATCGGAATCAAGATCCCAGAATTTTGGGCTTTTATAATGCCTTTTATGATTTGCACAGCGAATAACTTGTAATGGGCATTGGAATCAACATGTTGAATATTTATTCCAATTAAAACATCGAATAAACAAAAATGAATCGTAAATAACAACATCTCGTAATATGCACAACAGAGAACCATGTTGTAGATATAGATATAGATATAGATATAGATATAGATATAGATATAGATATAGATATAGATATAGATATAGATATAGATATAGATATAGATACAAGAGTAATGTAAACTTACACAAATTTCAATTACAGGTATGTTTTTATTTGTGTCGATCTTTAGATTAACAAGAATACCAATTTTGGTATTGGCTCCAGACCCCAGTATTTTATTTGACGAATGAGGTCTTCTAGTGTTATGTTGTGTTGTTGGCAAGTAAATCGTACACGTGTGAGTCTCATGCATACACCATATACCAAGATGATAGATAACATAGATAACAGTCATTTACTGAAGTCTCTTTTGTAATGATTTTCTCATGTTCTTCTACACAACATAACAGTCAAAGGAAAATAGTGAAATTAATTTATTTGTGCAGTATGCTGTTGTCAGTGTCACAAATAAAATCTGTATGATACAAACACATCTGCCTCTTCTGGTGTTAACATCATTGAAAACAGAGTATCTTCATGTGTGGTCAAAATATTTGGAAGATTGATAACTGAAGAGATGAGTTCATGTTTGATGTAATCATTCAAATTGAGATACAGTTCTGACGCAGTAAGCATACGCTATGACGATGACAATGAACAGACCCAGTCACCCACCAGCAACACAGAAATACTGTTAAACAAACAGTTTCCATCTCCAAGTATCTTCAAAGCAGTGTAGGTTGACTCAATGTCTTCTCCAGAATTTTCAAAGCGAACAGATGAGCGTTGTTTTAGCAATGGTCCGATTATGTCCATATTTTCAGCATGTACAGTTTCTACAGAATCTCTATCCCCTCTTTTAAAACAGCTTGACAAATACCTGGACATTACCCCCGTATGATAATATACACAAAGAACTTAGTTAAGCACCCCCACTGTTTTCAGAAAAAAAGCTTCTACTTATAAATCATACAAAGTTCCAGAAAAACATTTAGGGTTTTTCGATAGAACGATCATTTAGCAGTGTAGAAACTCAACTCAACTCAATTTACGATTCACTGTCTCTGGATAACTTTTTTTCCCCGGCTTATTAATTTTAAAAATCCAAGTTTACTTATAACTGAAAATGAAAGTAAATAATGTTTGCTGCAATATGGTAATGATAATTCAATTGACTGAATTGATAATTTTTAGTAAGGACCTCTTAGCAAATGTTAGTCGTTAGAACAGTATGTCTGAGCCTTCAAAATCACAAAATTATCAAATATCAAATTTGAAAAAAGCTTCCCTAAGAAAAAACTGGCGACTCTTTAAGATAATGGCTTATCTAAAGGAAGAAGAAGTGTTTGACCAACACGTCTTACTCAAAGAATCTAACACAGATTTGAAAATTTTCGAAATTTTCTCAATTATGGTTGAAAAAAGTACTGAAAATTCAATGTCCTGTTAAGCTTTTATCGTGCATGATAAAAAAGGTTTCTCTAATTGAATGTCAACTAGGGATCAAAAATGTTATTTTTGATTTTAAAAATCCAAATTTTTATGCGTGGTTTCTCACCAATGACAATAGTTATATTTAGCCAAATTTCAGTGGTCTCACATTTTTCTCATATTTTCAATTATTTTGTATTATAAGGATTTTTACGTCAATGAGATAGTAAATAAAACGGCAATTGTTATATCTAGAGTGGTCAATACATCAAACATATCACAATATTCAAAGAGCTCCCAAATTTCATTTTACAAAATTGGCGGTGCTTAATTAAATTCTTTGTGTATATATACAAAGATACGTCACGATTTTATGCGTAAATTTTTAATGCATAAAAATAGCAGCAGAAATGAACAATAATGGTATCATTAATTTTATTCAAATTCGAATTTTATGGCATCAATTAAATTAATAATAATAGCCGCATGTTACCGTTTTATTCGTCAAAGGGTGAATCAAAAAGCAGAAATTAACGATGATTTGTTTTCAAAAGTTAAGAACGACAGAAAATAGTCTTTCAAACACAGCGACCTTTTGTTGTAATATATAGTAATATAATGGTTATATATGTGATGTTAGCTACAGTTTTCTTAATAACGATCGGATTATTAAATATGTATATTATGTGATTGTAGCTGAGATGATTTTTGATCTTATCGATACATTTCGGTTTCAATATGCACATAACTTAATTAATGAAAATTATTCTACCGTAAGAACATCAACTTATCAATGTGAATTACGAGAGTGATGACTCGTTTCTGGCTACTCCACTTACCATGAATGAGGCGTCATTTTACGACCGCTTCTATTGGTTGAAGCCATTTGACGCAGTTTGACAAACTTGATTTCGCAATGACTGTGATAGTTTTCGAGGAGACGAGTTTCACGAATGTGAGAAAGATGCCTGCCTGACAAGAAATAATATGCAGCAATGACTAATGAATATGTAATACCCCTACTTTTTGTGTAATGAGTTGTTTGTTTAATGCACATGTTGATGATATCTCTATGCGTTCATATTGATGATTATTTTTTCCGCAATTTCATTATATTATAGATTGTAAAGGGGGATCGATTTTTAAGCATACAGAAATTTCAAAACACCATGGAACACTTAGAAAGTGAATGAAGAATCATAAATCACCTTCAAATTTTTATCAAAGATAAAAGGTTAGTTTCTGATGACATACAGGGATTGGGAAAGACATCTTCAACAATGTTTTTTATTATTTTTCTGAATTTCAACGGACTATAGTCCTAGAAAATAATAAGCTTTAAAATTTTAATGATCAATATCTTACAAAGGCCACTACTTTTCCAAATCCCTCACCATAACATATCAATTTAACAATCATGTGTAGAAGCGAGCAGAGCTCACATGCCCTCGCTACCCACCTTGTTACTTAATTTGATAAACATCCCGTTTAGTTGGATAAAAGTGGAGTGTAAATCTTAAAGATTGTGTAAGTCAGATTTCCAATGAAACTACAAAACTAAATTCATTAATAAATTTGATCATTAAAAGTTACATCTAGGGATAATGGTTGATCTTTGTTTCAAGATTGATGTTGCTATCATGAAGATTCAAGAAAATGTGATGAGGACTAAATTACTTTAGTTCAGTTACCATTACGTCATGTTTTCATGGTGACAACAGGTGAGGTGATATGGGGTTTATCACCGCTTTCAAGAGTGACAACAGGTGAGGTGATATGGGGTTTATCACCGCTTTCAAGAGTATTTCACTTATCGCGGCTGCTAGTATTATTGCAGGAAGAAGGCTCGCAACACTATTGTGGCTATGTATTGCTGTGAAACCTGCGAGCAACAGCTGCAACTAGCGAACCATGGGTGGTACTGCGCTGAAATTCAGTGTAGCATTGCACCCAAACCTGATTGCATGTTCTCTACTGCAGACAAAGTTGCCGAGCCCCTAGCGGGATTCAAAACACGGACCTTCTGATCCACTAACAACTGCGCTATGGTGACAATAAAAAAGAAAATCAAAACAGGTTTTACTCTTAAAAGCATATGTTGAGACAGTGCATGAAATAAGACCCGTCCGACAGCCCGAAACGGGTAACTTCTGGTCTGGGCTGGTAACTTTTTAATGTTTTTGTTGAATTTGACCATGAAATTAGGTAAAATCATTCTTTCGGGCTGGTAACTTCTCAGGCTTATTTCATACACTGGTTGACAGCACGACTGAAATTAGTCCAGCATGCTAGACATCTTCCAGTCATCGCACATAAATCGAAGTTGATGTTGTCTGAACTAGAAGGTTATAATGTTGATAGGGCTTTTATCGAGTCAGACGCCATAAAGCAGTGTTTGAAAGATGTTTTATTCTCTCCAAGCCAAAAGGACATAATTCAACCAGCCCTCCTAAACATTTACACGGCCCTGCAATGTAAAAACACTTTTTATTTTTAAAAATCACTATTGCCAGATAGGCTTGCTGACCTCTTCAGCATCAAGACCCATCTGCAAGTAACCAGCAATTGGCAGGCAGCTATTTCGAAGACAATCTCAATAAATTAAGATCTTTATTGCTCCACTACGTTAGCGTATAATCTGCGTAGCTTAGTGGAGCAATATAGATCTTAATTTATTGAGATTGTTTCGAAGACTGTATATCAGTATATTTTAGTTGTCATTCAACATTTCCAGGAAACTAAGGGAAAATAAAACCACACTGTTTACTGTTTATCTTCTTTCCAAAATTAATCACCTAATCATTTTTATTAGAAACAAACACATGAGAGACATGTGACATCCTTTATTTACAAATTTGATATAGTTTCCAAACATACATTTCAAATTTGTACAAAATAAAACTTTAACAAATTCATTTTCACAATTGAATACACACTAATTTCACTGACATAATTTCAGATAGTTTTGAATATAGTTAATGAATATTTCTTTTGAAAAATACATAATTATCATTTTATAATAACTGTACAGAGTGGAAACAAATAATGGCATATATACAAAACAACAAATATATACAACTAATAAATATATATAAGAATATCATACACAACTGATAAGATTTGTACAATCACAGGAAAAAATTTAAAAATTATGATGGATTGACTTCTGATTGGGTTGCAAATTTCCAAATATCAGCACCTTTTTTCAGAACTTATAGAATGATAGACCGATTTCTGCATCCCTGGATCATACCTCTGTGAAAGTTGTGATAGAAATAGAACGAGGATAACAAATATATATATTTGCCATTTGATAGCAGAATTTGGAATCACATTATTTTCAAAAGTACAAATTCTTGTTGATTTGCAGGATCTATATCTGACTTTGGTTCAAACCAGTTAGGATTCTACCAAAATAGGAAAAGAAATTTTAATATTGCTTATGTGATTCCAAATATGATGTCAAATGACATCTTTGTTCTTGTGGACTCAGGAGAGAAATATCACTTAACAAAGTCAAAACGAGGGAAAATTATTTTTTTCAATCACAACTAGACAAAACAATAATAACAACATGTTACAAAATTGTCGGCAAAGTTGAATTCTTCCAAATAGAAATATTTTAATTCTGAGATCAATCATTTTGAAGAACTTATAACAATCTATGACTTAAGATGAAAAACAATCTGGCAAAATCTTCCACAAAGGTGATACAATGATTATAAAGGTGCTGTAAGTTAAATACTTTCTAGAAGTATTTTTTAAAATGAGCAACAATGGCAACAATCAAAGTAAAACTAGCCTCAATAATACTCTCTATACTCCCATACTGAGTCTAGCAAGATACAGCAAAAGGTGGCACAAGCTGACCTTTCGGCCACCTATGACCCTCCAATGTTATATGTGCGAAAGCAGACTATTGCGACATGCCAAGCCGAGCCCTGATTGGTCAATTTGACAAGTCGGCTGACGTGAGCCCTTGCTGCACCTAGCTAGACTCAATATGGGAGTATAGCAAGTATTATTGAGGCTAGGTTTACTTCAATGGCAAAATAGAGGTCTAACAATATGTCTTATACAAAGGGAGAGCAATCTGAAATGATCTTTGTACCAGCAAGATCAATAATAAAGATATCTTGTAACAATGGCTACGGTATTTACAGATACTTATATGTACAAATACCTAGTATGTTGAGCTTAAAGACTTACTTTTGATCATAGATCAGATAAATTATACAATTTGTTTCTAAATATCACATGAACATAATGAGTTTAAATGACATTCCAGGTAGTGAAATATTACAATGCATAAAATGCAAAAATCAAAATTTATCATTTGCTATGATCAATAATCAGTGCATGAAATAAGCCTGAAAAAGAGCCAGCCCAAAGGTAATATTTTGTTCATTTATGTTAAAATTGAAGAAATAACTCTCCAGTTACCAGCCCTGTCCAAAAGTAACCAGGTACCGGACTGTCAAACGGGCCTTATTTCATACACTACAATATTGTAACAGATGTAGCTATGAGATCAAATCCAGCAGGATTCAAACCTTGGTTGAGAGTCAGCCACTCTACCTATTCAGCAAACAAGACATCCCAATGCAAGGAAAAATGCTTGTTTCCTACCCTGCCACAACCTGTATCAGAGTACCAGCCTTACGCTAACTCCACTAATCTGTACCCTAGGCTCAGAAGCTAGATTCGCTTGCGCGGTCCGACTTGGGATATAGCTCATCAGATAATTTTCTCATTGAATTTTTATCGAGAAGGCCGCGATAAAAGGATTGGCTATAAAATGAAATTTGAAATGGAAAAAATGTAAGCACCTTTAGCAACCACGAGTGGTTGGATATACGAGTTATATAAATATCCAAATAATAATGATAAAAAAATTTATATCCCAAGTTGGGCTGAGCGAGCAAATCTAGCTTCTGAGCCCAGGGTACAGATCAATGGTGTTAAATAACGTTCTTACCCTGAGGCAGGATGACCCTGCCACAAAAACATCTCCTGAATGTACCATACTGTAAGGCAAGAAGATATTTTCTTCACGCAACTTGTCAAGTGATCTCTGCTTGTTATCCCTGCCATTCAGAAATCTTGGGAGTGTTCTATAACTGGGTTGCTAGGACTATTATCAGGATAACCGACGCCAGAATGAGGAACGGAAGCCATGTCTTGAGGAATCCTGCAACACTGCAACATTAATTGATAATATTAATTAATCGATAAACAATTTTTAAAGATGCAGTAGCGCGTTTAATCTTATAACCTCATCCTAAAATGGGACAAATATGATAAGATTTTGCATCAATGAAAAACGGAACATCAGCCTTTGGGACAATAAGTAAACAGAGTCGTGTTGATCATAAAATGTCTGCTATATGACATATACATATCAATAAAAGGTAACTTTTATAAAGTTTGGATAACCCGGACATACAGACGGCGATGAATACATGTGTAGTCTAGTGTTCACTTGCAATGGAGGAAAACAAAAACAGTTGGTTATTAGTAAGGCTTCCACGGGTACTCGGGGCTGAGTCGGGTCAGGCAGGATTCGAGTCCATTTTCTTGGACTGGAGGACTCAAAAAGTGGAAGTCACTGTTATATATTTAAATAATATCAGTCTTTTTGACTGTAAAGTGTGAAGACAGGTGTTCATCATTACCATTTAAAGACACTGATGTCAAAATATGCCATATATGATCATTTATAGGTCTAGGCTCAAAAACAATTAACGGTACATGATTTCTTGGGTAAAGATAAAATTCCGGGTACTCGGGTCCGAGTCGAGTCCCTCGAGTACTCAAGTCCATTTTTTTTACCCGTGGAAGCCCTAGTTATAAGGATAAGATATGAAACATAATAATTACCTGACATATTTCCCATGACAGAGCATCAGAAAACAAAGCTTGATCATATTCCACGATCTACTGTTCCCATAATTCATCAGATCTAGCGCCATAGCAACGTGTGAGTGACAATTGTCACAGCATAAGTTGTGCTGAAAATAACATGTTTAAATTCAATACTAACTACTTTAAAATCAATAAAATATAACATGGACATCAAAACTTTCTATTAAAACTTTTTGACAAATAAGAAAAACTTGCAACTGTTTTGGATGTTTGTCTGAAAAAGTAGCTCAAAAGCATTACAAGTTATTGTAGCTATACCTGATGTGAAATATTTAAATTATGTCTACACAGTGTTAAGGATCTAAGGGAGATAACTCCTTTTTACTAAAGGTATGACAACACATCCTGAAAGGGAGTTTACTCTAAATGAAGTTTGGTCCTGAGAATGTTATATGATATGACCATGTGTGTAAAAAAAAAATGTCTAGAGAACAAGCACAGAAAACTCAAGGGTCAGCAGCAAGGCATAAAACTGTCAGTTGGAAAAATGGCGTTTTAGGGTTTGCGTAAGAAGATGCATAAGATAAATAGTTGCGTTTGTCAAATTTCCGGGATTCATTGTTATTCAACACCCGCAAATTTAGTTTAAAACCGACGGCATTCGAAAGTAACCAGCAGCATGGCACAAGGCGACAAATTAGAAGAAACTTAGCCAATTAAGAAAGTTTAGTTACATAAAACTAAAGCAAATAGAAAAGGATTTTTGGCATCTACGGGAATGCGCAAGTAAGAAGATGACAACAACAACAGTAATGTGAATCTGGCACGAATATTGGGAGAATCAAAACATTTTAATGTTGAGGCGGACCAAATAATGTATCCTTTCGCGGAGATTCGCCTCAGCCAATTTGCGGGTGTTCATTGCCATTCAACACTGGGAAATCTTTCAAATCAACCAATCAGAAACGAGTATTTACCGAAGTCATGTTACAATAGAACATGTATTTTTTATCTGGCCTCACCATTCTACGTTTATATTCCTCGGATGCATCAGCAACAGCTTTGTCCCACGTCTCCTTCCCTCCTTGTACCTTCTCTAGTTGAAGCTGCCAGTACCTTCAAGAATATACTAATGTAATAAAGAACTTGCAAAATCCATAGAATTCTTCCTCATTCATCCGACAACTTCTAAATTCCTCTCAAAGAAGTAAGAATATACTCATCAAAATACAGGGATGAACAATTATTCAGTTTATCGTAATTTCTCCATTAATTCAACATCTCCAATAATTCAACCACATAATTTTCGACCTGGGGCTACAAATTCAAATCGCTTCTAATATTTCAACCCAGTGTCAAAGTTAAGCTGATGCTTCTATGATTCAACCATTGCTGAAAATATAATAGATTAGTTTGCAAAAGAAATAATAATAGCAAACTTAGCATAAAGCATAAAGCATAAATATTTCTAATTGATCTAAAATATATATATATTTATCCTTGATATTGATCTAACATTTCCTCCATAGTGCCAAATGAGTTATGGAAAGTGAAAAATAGTTCAACCATAGGAAATCTTTACAGAAAAACAAAAGAGATCAGGATAAATGAATGGATATTTCATAAGAAATACAAAATCAACAACTTTTTCATGACTTCACAGAAGCAGGGTTTTACGGGACTCAACTTTCCTGAGTATTTGATGCAGAAAATGTCAGGAGGACCCCAAAAATAATCATGTGGGTCCTCTGTGACTCAGTATTATTCTGATACAATATCCAATCTTTAAAGGAAACCACATTTAAGTAGGATTTTGTAGATGGTATTAAAACATCAACCAATAACCATGCCATTATAGGCAATTCTTTATCAACCTTTTTATCAAGATTAAACTTCTTTAATGTTTTTAAGGACTCCTGAAATAGGAAAAGGACTCCTAAAAACATATACTCTGAGTCCCCTGCACTCTCAGTTTTCATTCAATATGTAAAACCCTGCAGAAGTACGTCCATTTTCAAAGCTTTCAAGGCCTGGAATCTTTATCTTAATGTTCCTTGACTCTCCAGGTTCTCCATGACTCATATGAATCCTATTGTAAAAATCTTTGCAATATACAAGCTTCTTTAACCTGTGTACTGATTTTTTCTTGAGAACAATTGCAATTAATTATTGTTCTTGAATTCTTTATCTTTTGCACTTGCATTAAACTATCAAGAAATTTACTCTCAACCAAAGTTCCTTCCCTAATAAATCAACCTTCATACAAGTTTGCAAATTAGATAGTCACTTAAATCTTTGCAACCTATAAACATACATGTAATTAAACCATGAGAAATGGTAAATTAAATATTTTAGAAAATGATTGTTACTCTGGATAAACTTACAACGTAATAAAAACATTATGCAGATTTATCGATGGAGGTAAAACACTTACTTTGTTGGATTGCCAAAGCCCATTTCATCCTCCTAAAAACAGAAATGATATTGATATTTTAAAGTACATGATCTGGTCAGTCAATATTTGTAAAAAACAGTCAGTATTATTTAAGTGGTGTATTGAAACATCAAACTATCGATGCATCACAATAAGCAGCTCCAGTACACAACAATAGGGTACATAAAATCACTATCAATGCATCGATAGTAGGATACACCAATAGTTTAGTGTTAAGAGTTGTGACGATACTTTGATGCATCAAGAATTGTGATACTTTTTCTTATGACTTAGGTATCGTGATGCGATAATGGTTCCAGTTGAAAGACAATGTATTTAAACTAATAGAGTAGTAATAACTCAAACATATAACGTAAACTTTAGCCATGAGGTTCATCTTTCTTACACAAAATGAATTAAAGGTGTTCACACAAAATGGCCGACAATGGATTTTATGTGAATCATCATTCTTTGTCAACTGACTATGGATGATTGGCTTGTATAATGAAATTTTGGACAATATCAAAATAATACATTTAGTATTAACATACAATTATCAGTGAAAAATTTAAAATGTAAAATTATCAAAAAACGTGTTACTGCCCCTTTAAAACTATCTATCTAACCTTAAAATCATGATTTTTGTCAATTTGTTTTTCTTTCTTTCAAATACCCTGAAAATAGTTTATCGCGACATGTATCATAATGAATTGTATCATTCATTAATTTCATGATACCTATCGTATCCTGACATGTCTGTATCGTCACAACTCTATTTAGTGTTACTGGATTCATTGTGATGTGCACAAATATTTCATACTAAGAGAAGCATTTATCAGGTGAGGTGAGGTGATCTGGGGTTTAGCGCCGCTTTTCAGAGTATTTCACTTATATTGTGGCTGCTTGTATTATTGCCATGCATTGCGGTGAAACCTGTGAGCACTAGCTGGAACTAGCGAATCATGGGTGATACTGCGCTGAAATTCAGTGTACAATTGCACCCAAACCTTACTGCGCGTAGACGAGTTTTCTACTGCAGACAAAGTTGCTGAGCCCCTGGCGGGATTCGAACCACAGACCTCCTGATCTGATGCCGAACGTGCTAACCACTGCGCTATCCCGCCCCCATTTATCAGGAGAAGCATTTCTAAAGGCATTTGCTGCCTGTTTGCTTATCCTTTTTGTTATTGTATATATAGATATATATTCTGAATGTTATATTGTTTCATGTTTTATGGAAATAAAATACTGTTTTAATCATATTTCATACTAGCTGGACTGAATAAATTTCATTTAACATCGGCTTTAGATAAGGAGAAAGGTTTTGAGTGATGCATACTAGTTATGATGGTGCAAATTGTCAAAATATGTTTCTTAAATAAGATGATTCTTAAAAAACATTTAGGAAACTCAACTGATACATCTAATGACAGTTGCTTGTAATGAACTATCACTTTCACAATAGTCGACCGGATTCATCTCTAGTTTTATTGATAACAAACCTGACTACTAGAGTTGTAAAGACATATAGAAATATTGAAAATCCTAATACCTAGTAATGATGATGATTTACATACCTTAAAAATTCTTATCAGGATACTTATGGTTGGCTTTAGAATTGCTTATTTAACTTTTAAAAAAATTTCGTCAAAGTTATAAGATTTTTTCTATTAAATAGCCTGAAATTTGTATATTGTATTCAATTGTATCATTCTTTGATATTGTGATGCATATCATACATAGCAAGTCATGTATGTATTGTCAGGGTGGAGGACAATTCCCGCTGGACAATTTTTCCTAGACTCATATCGTCACAACCCTACTGAATATCAGGTTTCAGCTGTACTCAAATCAGAAATGCAGTGTGGTATGACTGTTAGGTTAAATCTTAATTCAATTCTTTATTAATAGTTATCATTTTGTTAGTATGCTAATGAATGATATAACCCTATTATATAATAACATCCTGCAGAGCATTATTCTATGACATAACAAAATACTTACTGACACAAAATACGGGCCTGCAAAATCTCGAATGACACCAGAAGTAGTCGCTATTCCCATATGACCAATAAATGGAATAAGCCATCTGAAAAAGAAAGGTGCAATGGTTAGAGAGTAAGAATGGGTATCACTCGTCATTTCCGTTTGCAATATGATACCAAAAAAAGTTAGTGCAATATGATTTTAGTTTAAACATATTTATTCAGAAAAGAAAAAAAATGACAGGATTGGCAAACAAGCAAATCTTTGCTTATGTGAATGCCGCTCCCAACAACATACAAACATAAACATTCTATGAAGATGACAATCACAGAACAATGGAAAAAGATCAGATATGCATGTACATTTTCAGGCATACAGACAAAATTTAAACAAAGAAGAAAAGTTTCACAAGGCTTCTAAGGAGGTTTAGATAATTTAGTTTAAGAAAAATCAGAAAATCTTTTTGAAGAAACTATGAAATTATGGACAGATTTTAAAAGTTTGTTATTTTCTTGATGAGTCGAGCCAGAATTACCGTAGAGGATAGATGGTAGATTATAACCTTTATGGAAAAATATGTCACATTGTGTTTAGTCTTAATTCGGGAAACGGTCTTTTCGTAGGAGGATCCCGTTCGTAGCAGTGTATTTTTCGTAGGAGGATCCCGTTCGTAGAAGGTCTTTTCGTAGGAGTGAAAAAAATATGTATTCAAAGGAGTGATAATATATACAGTGTTGTTCCTAGATGGTCAGTGAAGGGGGTCATTTTGGCCTTTTCTGAGCGGATGGGACCCCTTCCAATGGTAAAGGTATCCTACTTCTCCAAATTGTAAGGGACACCAAGCAAAAAGGGTGGGCAAATGTCCCCAGGACCCCCTCTAGGAACAACACTTTATATATATGTATTATATAGGTTTAAGTATCGTTAGCAGAGCCAAGTAATTGGTTATGATCTTTATTTATATCATGATTTATTTTCTAGTGTTGACGTTTAGAACTGTAATGTAAGGGCAACATAAGTCTGCTTGGCACTTTCTAGTAAATTTTATTCTCATAAGTCATGAATCATGACATAGAATGATCAAATAATACATTAAAGTAATACATATTAATAGAAGCCATATTGATATACAGAGCTACAGAGTTGATGATTGTAATTCACTTTCTCTTCATTATGCATAAATTGTTCAATAAGTAAACTTTTAGATTTTCTGGTACGTACTTTAGGAATACCCTTAGGTTTTGGATTGTATTGTTTTTGCTAGAGAACCAGTAATTATAGGTTGTGAGATGCATTTGATTGACAATTGCCAGTTACTTACCTGATAAAAGGGGGTCTCCAACTTCTAATTTTTAACTTCCAGTGTTTTATTAGCGAGGGCCTCGCTAATTAAACACTGGACGTTAAAAGATAGAAGTTGGAGACCCCCTTTAAAGTCTTTATTAACAAAAACAACACTCAGTATTTATATATTTCATTGAAATTTTCTACTTCTACGAAAAGACCTAAAATTCCTGCTACGAAAAGACCGAAATTCACTCCTACGAACGGGATCCTCCTACGAAAAGACCTACACCCCTAAATTCATGGAAAGTGTAATTGACCGTAGAAGATGATGGTAGATTATAACCTTTTTGGAAAAAATATGTGTATAGTCCTAATTCGTGGTAAGTGTTATTGCAATATGTATAGTATTTTTCAAATTTTATATCTTGTATACTCTCTTGACAAAAATGACAGCAATCACTGCCAATCAGGATGAATCCGGTAAAATGCGTTCTACACTAAAATCGTTTTTACCTGACTGTTTTTATCAAGTTTTTATTTTGTCTCAGTCAATTGAAATATATGTGGTGATGAGATTAAAGAGTTAATATCATAACAGCAATATTTTTCTTTAAAATAACACTGAGGAATTTGGATAATTCACGTCTCTTTTTCATGGAAACAAAACGAAAACCTTACGTTATACACGGGATCGGAGTCCACACAATACAATGTGGATAACGGCACTTGTTATGGTCTATCCTGTTGTTTCCGTTATACATCGGAAGTTGACCTGGCATGTTGATAGTCGTCTTTTCGCTGTTAGAACCCTCCATAGACTTTTGTTGATCTGTTATGGTCGCCATTCATTTCCCGAACTTGGGGACGAGTCATTGTTTGGATTAAACATATCAAAATGAAACTGTTATAGCTTTACTATGATTATAATCACAAGGCAAAATTCAGTGATATGTTTGCTCAAATATTTCTGTGTCATCGTTATTATAATAACACACCGTTACAATTTACTTTGGTTATTATTAATTTAGGTACAATAATTACTCCTTCGAGTGCTCGGAAAACATCGCGCATTTCCGCCGACCTCACCTCGAGGGCAAAAAAGCGAGCTGTCAAAAGCGTCACATTTGGCGAATATTTCGTGGCCGCCATTTTCGCGGCAATTTCAAAGGATTCGGGTCATGGTCATTTTTTGGGCCCCTGACCCCCCAAATGGACACCAAGGAATGTGAAACTTGGCAAATCCGCAGGATAGGCCCTGCTGCCACCTGCAGGAGGGTACTAAGTGTGATGAGGTTTGTAAAATCTTTGTGATTACGTGTTACATGCTTAGCTTCCGCGTCCATGTTTTGTGTATTGTTATACAATGCTCGTGGCCTAGATTGGTTTTCTCTGTTTGTTTTCGGAAACAATTTATGAATAGCAAATATGTCAAATGCTGTTTGGAACATGAAAGTTGTTCTACACCAGTAGGCGTATCAAAAATATTGTTGCATATTTTCAAAGATTTCAAATTCCAGTGACATTCAATGTCCGACTTAGTGTCAACGTCCTAATGAAAACTGAAAAATGGTCTTCTATGGCAGTGATATTCAACGTTAGACTGACATTTAGTCTCAGAATTATAATTTTTTTCAAATTGACAATATTTTTAAACAAGCGAACAAAAAGGAGCCCAGAACAGGCTTTAACTCAAGCTGAGTGAGCTAGACTTGCTTTATACTTTAGTAGACTGGGTTTGTCGTCAATTAAAATTTGTACTCTAGATCCTGGATGACAGACTAATTCATTGTTCATTCAATTCATTCAATATCTACAAAATAGGGGAATGGCATTTGGTGCTTCTGTTGTGAAGCTTCAGTTCATGTGTGATGACTGCAACATCTTTGAAAATGTCTAGCATGCTGCACTAGACAAATTATTTTGAAATACAAATCAAAAGTTCAGATAATTTGCACATTTACATATTCAAGTAAATCCTAATTAACATGCAGCCAAGGGCAACCTTCTTGCAAGAGGCTGCTGATTGCTGCTACTAAGTTTAGCGGAGCGATCCAAACTCATCGTCTTATTTAAAGGTATTCAGCACAGGGTGTACGGACAAAACCCCACCCTGACAAAAGCCCACGCAGACAAAAGCCCATACGACTAAAGCCCACCCTGACAAAACCCCACAGATACCAGGACAAAACCCCACACTTGTATTTTAACAACTTTTATTCCATAATAATACATTTTAACCATCATTTGTGTTAATGTGACCGTGAGTGGTCTTGAACCAGTTCTGGATCCTCCATCTGCAATATACATAAAAATGTCATAAATAAAAATAAAATTGAAATATATATGAATAAAACATAAATGATATGTTAACTTTAAAAAAAATATATATATGAATCGATAAATCAATTTAATAAAATTTTAAATCTTTCTTAAAATATTAAAAAGGATTAACTTACACTAAGGATGAATTCATAGAGCCCCCACATTAAAGTCCTCTCCGGCGGCTGCATTCCCATCTACTCATGGTCTTGGTTGATCTCTTCTTTGTGTATAAATGTCCATCAAAACTTATCTTAACACATCCTTTGTTGTTCTTAAAAATCTCCATTTCCATCTTAATGCACACTGAGTAGAGAAGTTCTGCTTCTTTTATACCTACTTTAAGTGACATTAACAACTCACTTATCTCAAATCTATTCTCATTTTTCTAAACCTATTCATCCTTGTCAGTTATCAACACATACTAAAATACAAACAATACATTCTCTACTCTACTAATTAAGATTGGTGGGCTTTTGTCTCCATATGAGAAAATAGCTATGGGGTTTTGTCAGGGTGGGCTTTAGTCCTATGGGCTTTTGTCCGCGTGGGCTTTTGTCAGGGTGGGGTTTTGTCCTACAATCCAGCACAGATCGTGTATAATGAATGACACGCTGAAGTTCAAACACTGATATAGACAATATTTTATTCTTAGAGTACAGCTGATTTTAATCAAGACTGTATGATCATCCTTCTGTAATGTATATTCATCATCAGTGTTTAAAACTGGCTACTCAGCTTGAGATTGACCGTGTTCCCTCATGATATTTAATAAACACTGACCGGTGACCCACAGGAATTTTACAAAATCTGAAGTACTGGCTACTTTTGGTCAGGACTGGTAACTTTCAAAAAAAGTTCTTTATTTTCCCCTAAGCAACTGACCAATCAATTTTCAGAACAGGCTAGGTTTCCAATCTATTTTATACACTGTCATCGTGGATAGCTTTTTGTATACTGGAAGCATTTGCTTGTTTATCGGTAGAGTTCCTTCTTTTGGAAAATATACATTTGAAAATATGTACATACCGTATTTGATAGGGATGTCACGATACACCGATGCATCGTCTTGGTACAGTTTATGATACAATACAAGATACAGTTACAGTGTATCGTGATACAAGTTTTGATCAATATCGTTCAACATTTTTGTGAATATAGAATCAAGAAATAAAAAAAAGCATTTCTGGAAATGTTGAAGTTGGAAAACAGAGGATTAAATGACTTTTTCATATTAAAAGAAGTTGACTTATGTTTAAAGGTTGGTGACTCCGATAATTCTCTAAGAAATATTAAATTTAGATCTGTGAATTTGTATCTCACCGTAATAATGCCACATTTATTATATCGTGATATGTATCGTATCATGACCTTAGTATTGTGATATGTATCGTATCATGACCTTAGTATTGTGATATGTATTGTATTGTGAGGTACCTGTATCGTGACATCCCTAATATACAACCTATTAAGCTCCCTGGGCGGTAAAAAAATTGAAAGAGCGGGCGCTTCTTAAAATTCAGTCTAATGATAAAAATGTTTGTATATTCTCGATCTGCATATAGTTATTTAGCGAAAAGTTACAAATCCATTTACTGTGATCAAAGAGGAGGACCTAAATCAAGTCTTAAAGTTCAAATAACCACAAACATATTTCACTATTTTCTTTGGAATATAGAAAGTCTGATTACAATATTGTATAGTGCGTTAAAGGTCGCTACTCAAATATGTTTAGTTATGTACTGTATATTTCAATGTATAAGGCGAGTTTTTTATGCCAGAAATTAGGGGGTCAAAGAAGGGGGTCGCCCAATACACAAGGTAAAAAACTAGAGGCCAAGTGAGGGGTATCTGCCAACCCAACAAGTCAAGCGAGTCGATGTTTACACCAGATGTCCATTATACAATCATCGATGTCATCTATGCACTATTACAACTTCCGTTCTTTTAACCAGTGAAAAGACTTGATACAAATATAGCATTACCAGTACGTTGACTGAACGTTTGTTTAGATTTCTGAATGAGAATGATGAAAACGAAACATGACACAGTAATGGGAGTTTGTTGACTGTAGCCTAAATAAATAAATCATTGAATAAAATAACACACACCGTAAGTAATTTATTTATATTTTAATTACACATGACATTTCACTTAAAAATTACAGACCTAAATCAGGGTTTTACGGGACGCAACTTTCCTGAGTATTTGACGCAGAAAATGTCAGGAGGACCCCCAAAAACTTATCATGTGGGTCCTCTGTGACTCAATATTATTCTGATACAAATATCTAATCTTTCAATGAAAACACATTTCAGTATGATTTTCATGTCAAGATGGTATTAAAACATCAACCAATAACCATCCCATTAAAGGCCATCTTTATCAACCTTTCCATTAAGTATGAAACTTCTATAAGGTTTTTAAGGACTCCTGAAATAGGAAAAGGACTCTTAAAAATATATGCTCTGAGTCCCCAGGACTCTCAGTTTTGATTGACTATGTAAAACCCTGCCTAAATTTACCCTTACGCAATCTTGTCAACGAGTTGTCTGTCATGTCGACTGTTTCAGTGATCTGCTAGAAGGGGGGTCGCCTTATTAATGAGATATATGATTTTGGCAGCAATTTGGGGGGCTGAGAAAGGGGGTCGCCCCATGTACGAGGTCGCCATATACATTGTAATATACAGTAATGAAAGTCGTTTTTGAAAGTCACTTTTGATGGGCCGCTTATACCTATATGACAACAAACAAGTGAATGCATGACTTGTCACACCCCCATTTTGTGACGTCATAAACAGAATCAGCCTCGTTATCTATACATCTATCGTAACAATACCACAGGAAAAAAAAAAAAATTAACGATTTTCATAAAATGTTTTCTACTCAGTTAGATAAATCATTTGACGACGTAACACTACTAAGAATTTGGTGCAAAAAAGATGTCCACATCAATGGTAATTGAACAATTATTTAGGCGGTATTTCAGTTGAAATAATGATGCGTTACTCTGTATAGTCTGTATGTTACGTCACACCCGCGCGAGTTTTATGGCCCCTAACCCAGGAGGGTTTTTTCACAGCCGATAATTACGCTGTCTAAATGAAAGGCTAATAAAAGGTGTTTATTGGACACATTAACAAAAATTAAGTCCAGCTTTTATTTTTTTGAAAAATCTTTGAACGAAAATCGAGAAGTGGTAAGGTCGAGGTTAGCTGATGTTTAAAACCAATTTTATGTTTAATCATAAGTATGTCATGTAATGTATGCCTGGAGAGTGGGCGCTTAATTTTTTTTTAGTTAAAAGCACGGTTAGGGGATGCTTATAGGGAGAGGGCGCTTATTGCGTCGAATACGGTAACTAAAAGCAAATTACTGAAGTTTAGCTACTTTATGAACTTGACTTATCCAACCTAAAATGGGGTATGACTTAAATAAGCAAAAAACAAGAACTTGAAATTCATTCGTTATTACTCTGAAAATATTGATGCTAATTTGAAGAAATGATGTTTCAGATTGAAGCTTGGTGTGAATCGGTTTGGACGGAGTCCCGATAACGATTTCTACCTGGACTCAAAGGTGTTAAAGAACTTTATTTCACGACACCATGCCAACATTGAAGCAGAACTGAAGGAAAATGGACAAGTGGAGTTTGTTCTCCAAGAAAAGGGTCTCAACGGGACATTCATCAATGATGTTAGGGTAGGTGTAACATTTAATTAGTTTTAGTTCATCTGGACTGTAAGACCCGATGGACTTATGGCATGGCTTGGTGTCCGGCGTCCATCCGTCCATAAACTTTGTGGAATTTTGACTTCTTCTCCAGAACCATAAGACCTAGAAAGCTGAAACTTTGTGTACAGACTCCTTGGCTAGTGAGGAATTTAAATTGTTGCTTTTTGTAGACCCTACTAAGGGGAGAACCACATTTGCCACACCCTATAGCAAAATTGATATGAAGCCTGATACCAAAAGACAATTTTAATGGGTCATTTTTTCATCCAATGTGCAAAATGGCCCATGGTCTTTGCCTTTCCCAATTCCTGCTTAGGAAACGTGTCCTAAGTAAAATGTTTGATGCTTATGCTTATTTTAAAATTACAGATAAAGGACCGTCGTATTTTGAAGGACGGAGATAAAATTACTTTCGGACACACAAATGGTTACAAGATCTCACCTGGTCAGCATTCCATTCAACCCCACTCTGAGTTCCAGTTCATTGTAAGTATCGTACAAATATCAAAATGTATCACTATTGTGTTCATTTTACCCTAAGTTAAGTATACAAAAAGGCAACTTACAAAATACAATACACTATTTTCAGGATATTCACTGGAAAAAACCCAATAGGATATTATACATGTATAATAAGGTGCAAAAAAACAAAAACTTCTGATAAAAAAATTTAATTTTAGTTTTAGAAGCCATTTTATGCTAATGATACGAATCACAATAAAGACATTGTATCACACTATGTATTGGTAAGCATAGCTTTACACTCAGACTAGTTAATAAAATTTCTTCTATAACCTCTTGAAAAGCAAGTCTAGATCTGTAGTGAACTACTCAGAAATTTCCAATTCTCCAAGGCTTCTTTCTTATATTTAATAAAATTATTTTTGAGAATTATTATTTTTCAGAGATTGAATAAAAGTCTAAATTTAGCCTCATGATTCTCAAAATAATATGGATATATAGTAACAACTCTACTGATAAATTTTATAAACATTAAGCATAGGACCTTACACCTTTATATAATTTTTAATCAAACCTGTCATGTTGTGTTGAAAAGATTTTGGCAGCACAAAAATCATAGTTCAGCTTACTGATAGCAATAGGTCAAAGGTTGAGATGACATGTAATAAATTTTGGAACAATGGGGAAGGGGGGGGGTGGGGGAGGATGGAGGGTGAAGGTTGGGAATATTTTTGACAATATTAATTAGAAATGTGAAATGATGTTGCTGTGATGTGTCTTTGTATAACATGGTTTGAAATAAGTACTAGTCCGGTAGCCATTGCTAGTAGAAAATATTAGAGGTGTAACTATACGGCAATACATAGAGATTATTAACTGAGTGTGTTTCCGTATCATTAATATCATATAATAGGAATAAAATTTGTATTATGCGAGCCTTTGGCGAGCATAATATATATTTTTATTCCTATTATATGATATTAATGATACGGAAACACACGAGGTTAATAATTTCTTTATCATATAATGTCATTTTGAAATAAAAGGATTTAAACGAAAATATGATACCTTCTAAAAATATGTTTGACCTAGATTCGCGGAGTAATTGCTTTCACAATAAACCAAGGTGAAGGTCATATTGTCGGCGATGTACAGTTGTGAACAGTCTAGAAATATTCCTTCATGAAATGATTTTTTTCACAGTGATAGAAACTATGAACATTTTCAGTCTGATTTCCAATGCACGAGTAAACATTGTATTTTTTAATAACACAAAATGTGTAAGAACCAGTTGTCAACGTCGCTACAACAGGGGAAGTAACTCTAACTGCATTTTGAAAAGCTGCATTGTCATTGATGTTACGCCAGTTCAGTTACGGTATCCTTAGACTAAACGTCGACTATTTGCGAAGGTGAGGTTGTTGCGTTTGTAACTACGCTACTAGATAATCTGTACTATCACTAGAATATGATTTGTTTATGCTGATAAGTTGGTAACCGACACGACCAAAGCGATCTAGGCCTATGTTATGCACGAAAATTGAAGCACCTATTTTTTCGATGGCCGATATTGGTAGCTGCATATCGTTTTATTTTTAAACACACAATGAAAACAACTTGAAATGCTTCGATAACGAAGCTATTTCTAAAATACGAATGCGTGATAAGTTTTGACAGATTTTGTTAACGATATTTTATTCGATAAAAAACCCACAAAACCTGAAAACTTCCGACGACGTTATCAATGTTTAGAGACCGGTTTAGGACTCGCATGACATGCATGGAGTTTTGAGAAAATAGTTCGGGTTTTGACCTCATTTGCATTGTTATCAGGGATCTGATAACATGATTACAAGATGGGTTTATTGCACAGATAACACTGCCCATTATATGATAAATTTTCGTATCGTGATACATGGGCCACAATGTATCGTATCCCAGGATGCGTATCGGGATACATAAAATAATAATAAACTCTCAATGTAGGTGCTCAAAATTGAGATATGCATTGAAAAGATACTTCATTATGCACACAAGAACCTCTCCTTAAATTTTAAAGTTGGATAATATAACAATCAAAAAAGCTGCAAGTAAATTCTTTCTAAAAAAAAACTGACTCATATATTTTGCGAGAAGAACATAATGTCAAGAGATAATATGTATCTGGATACGTATTGTATTGCGCCCCCTATATCGGGATACGTATTGTATCGCAACCCTCTTGTATCGTTACACCTCTAGAAATTATGCTGGTTAAGAATGTATGTAATTTACTGATAGTCCAAAGGACTTCTTGAATTTGTGACGAAATGTTCATTTCAATGTTTTTGAGAAGCTGGAATGCGTTTAGGTTATTCATTTAAGAAAGGCTAGTATAGACTGATTTTATCCCCTGCATAATATTGTCATTTTTGTTGTCAAAAATTACTGACTTATATTGCAAGGTTAGGTTATCAATAAAACTTGAATTTAAAATGAAACTGATTTGACATCAACAAATAACTCATAGTTTATTTAGGTAAATGTTTGAATATGTTTGAGGATGTTTGATTGATATGAGAAGATAACATGCAGTTATTTACATGCTAATTTACATCAAAATCGAAAAAAATTACAACATTCCAATTGCCATCATCATTTATTGAAATCTCATTATTTCCATCGAGTGATAAGTGTTCCTTTAACTGTGAATGCTTTATTAGTCTTTTAACCTTTAAAAGATGTCTTTCACATTTAACAGTTGTCTGTTTGTTGCAGCGTGAAATATGATTATCAATATTAGTTAAATAATTAAATAATTCTGTTAGTGTTTTTAAAACTGTGACGCTTTGACAATAATTAAATAATTCTGTTAGTGTTTTTAAGACTGACACTTAGAGGTCAAGGTCAGTAGCCTTAGGTCTGTGACATTCATGACCAATCTAGAAAATTCTATTTTGAAATTTCAAAATCACTATCAGGGTCATTTTGGCCATTTCTGCAAAAAGGGACTCTTAAAGCTATCTGTATATATATTATCACAATTTATCAGTAAGGGTGTAACGATAGATCAAACTATCGACTTATATGGCGATAGTTGCAGTGCCAAAGGTACTTTATCAAAGTCCTTTTGAAACAATCGATAGTATCAATAGCATGGCAAACTATCAATAGTACAGACATTTTAGTCCTTTCAGTTGTTTTGAAAGTAAAATTCACGCAAAAAACATCTTTTTACATTTGGAAAATACTGGAACACATTAAACAGATCGCTGAGATCTAAATGTAGCAACTGGAAGATACAACAAATAACTTTCTTGTTACAAATTCAAAATTCCGACTTTGACAAGTGTGGCAGAGAAATCTGCCTTTCGTTTATTGATAAACTATCACATTAGTACCCCGAATGTACTCTCGCTATTGCAATAGTTTCTCACAATAGGCTATCGCTGTTGCCATGGTCGGGGGTGTAGCTCAGTGGTAGAGTGTCCGCTTGTCACCCGGAAGACCGGGGTTGGATCCTCGGTCGCGTCATACCAAAAGACGTTAAAAGGTGGTAGTTGTTGCTGCCTTGCTTGACACTCAGCATTGTAAAGGCAGAATAATGCATTAACTGGCGATGCACTGTGGCTGCTGGGTGCCATGGGCAAATATATCAAATTTCTAATTTACATGCACTGAGGACAATAAAGTGTTATTATTATAATGGTCCCTTTGGGTCAATAGTCACCCCTAATCATCAGTATCTTGTTCAGGGTTCAAAATTAACACTAGTCCGGTAGCCATCGAGTGAGACAGAAGCACTAGTTAAATTTTCAGGAAGATATGATTGATTATCTATATGTATTTTGGCTAGTACTCTAAAAAATACACTACAATTCCCACTTTACCCAGGGATGGGGAAGGGCAGGGACCATTTTGCACATTTGAGCAGGAAATGGCCCGTTCAAATTTTGAAGTTAACTATTGGGCAATTTTGAATTCAGAAAATTTTTGAAAACCCTGAAAATGGCCCATTGGTAAAGATGCAGTCTAAGTAAACCTAGCCTCACTATTATCCGTTACACTGCTATACTGAGTCTAGAAAGGTCTGGTTGAGGGTCGCGTCAGCCGACCTTTCTGCGACCTATGACCCTCCAACGTTATACGTGCGAAGGCACACTATTGTGGCTTGGTAAGATCAGTTCTGATTGGTCAACTTGGTCACGTTGGCTGACGCGACTCTCATTCAAGCCTTTCTAGACTCAGTATAGCAGTGTAACGGATAATAGTGAGGCTAGGTTTACTTAGACTGGTAAAGATGTCAAATCCCTGAATACCTATCACAGTATTAAAGAAATATTGGATTCAATACGATAAATGTCATGAAACACTAACAGTGGATGAGAAAGGCAGGGGGCCTTGGTCATGGGCCATTTTGCACATTGGATGAAAATATGGCCCATCTAAATTTTGAAGTTTACTATTGATATAATGGGCAATGGCCCATTTGAAATTCAGAAAATTACCAAAAAGCCTGTAAATGGCCTCTTGTCAAAGATGTCTTTCCCAATCCCTGCTCTTATTTCAGGATATTTTACAGAGAAAACCCCCAAACCGTTGACATATATCTTAGGTTAGTTAAGCAAAGTTTGAGGTCAACAACATGTGTCACCATAATACACAATATCATAAACATATATCGTCAGAGTAAGTACAGTAGAACATGGATATAGTGAACTCAGATAAAGCGAACAATCGGATATAGTGAACATATTTTCAAGTCCCGTCCCTATATAATATCATTAAAATTATATGCGAATAGCGAACACCGGACATATCGAACTAAATTCTTTGGTCCCTTGAAGTTCGTTATATCCGTGTTCTACGGTATCACAATTCTCGTTATTTCGATATATCATCACAACTCTAGTATTTCCACTTTATCCAAACTGTTTGAAATATTTGTTTGCATGAGGTGAAAAGAGATATGTATAATTTCTTCTTGTGATATACTAGATAAGCACAGCTTCTTTCAACTGGTATATTATTCATGGTAACTGCAAACCGAGACAAGGATTTTTCAACAAGAACAAGTGAAAATAGATAAGATAGAATATTTAAAGAGTATTTTGTAGATGATTTTTTTAGTCTTGACATTTTAAAAGAAAATTGTGGTTATTATCCTTCGTCACGAAGTGGAAGGGGGATATAGGTGTGGGCTTTGTCCGTCCGTCCGAGTTAAAGGGGACAGCTTCTCTCAGAAACTATTCAAGATAGGAAAACCAAATTTGCTCAATGCTGTGTGTCTTCAGGGTAAAAATACCTTGTTGGGGTTCAAAAATCAGAACCACAAAATTATTTTTTTCAGAGTTTTTGCCTTTTTTCTGTGTTTTTGGATTGTTCAAAGGATGTCGTCAAAGGGGACAACTTTTCTCAGAAACTAATTAAGATAAAATAACTGAACTTGCTTTATGTCTTCATTGTATCAAAACCTTGATGGAGTTCAAAAATTAAGTAAATGCAATTACTTATTACAGAGAAACTGCCCATGTAGGAAAATATTGGGAGCTTTAATGAAAACCTTTTTGCAGGGGGATGTTGATTACCATGTCTTCTTGTTTTTATTAATTTGATTCTTGTTGTAATTGTAAAAATTTACTGGAATTTCCCGTGACATTGATCAAAATCTAAAACACGGAAGTAGCGTCTTTCTGCTAACTGTGCAAGAATGGAATGAATTGAAACCAGTCTGCGAACTGCCAATCATTCCAACAAAATCAGTAATTTCTGCTTGAAACTCTCTTGAAAGCGACGATAAACCCCACCCCACCCCACCTCACCTCACCTCACCTCACCTCACCTCACCTCACCTCACCTCACCTCACCTCACCTCACCCCACCTCACCTCACCTCACCTCACCTCACCTCACCTCACCTCACCTCACCTCACCTTAAATACTTTCATAGGATCATACTTCAGATATTCTATCATATTTGTCTTTGCTTATTCATGCCTGTCATGCAAATATGAAAACTCTATCTGTGAAAATTAAGGATTTCTCTTGATAAATCAAAGTTTAAAGCCAACCTTTCTCAATTGATCAGTTATCAGACTGTGTTGTATATGCCCATACTTGAACTAATAAAACCAAAAGGATTGGCAAGTGTTTCCCCACGACCCCCTCTAGAAACAACACTGAACATTTTACATTTATTTATTAGAGTTTTGACGATATCGATACATCAAGGATTGTGACATGTATCATTGACATATTGACAATAATACTCATTTAACCATAGAATCAAGATGTTTGTCATAGTAATTGTTTTTAATTCTGTAAGATACCCTGAAATAGTGTATCGTGACATGTACTGTATCAAACATTTGTAAATACAAGGATTCGTATCGAGTCATGAACGTATCGTCGCATCTCTAACTTTCTTATAATTATATTCATATTTTGAGTTTTGTTTTTCCAGTTCGAGAGATGTCCGTCAAGCGACGTGCCAAACAAGCGAGGACTAGACAGCGTGGAGTACCATCAGACGAGGATAGGATGTACGAACAGGAAGCTGCCAACATCGCCGGATTACGATCGCAGCGAATGTTGTGACAATCTCGACAAAAATGGTGCCTTAAAGACGTCTCCAATACCCAAATATCTAGAACCGTGCACGCCGTCATTGCCGAAAACCCCAACAGGGGGCGTGACTTTAAAACTTGACTCTACAGTAAGGTACCAATCCTCGCCCGGCATTGTTGACCATAATTCCAACCCACCGTCGGTGCCGGATTTCATGCAGGAGGTCGAAATATTGGACGGCACAAATTCCCTCCCCGGCAGAAATTCAAATTCGGTTTCTGTCGCCGAAAATGTCATCGAAGTCACATCAATTGAACAACGCACAACTTCATCATCGAAAAACTCCGATTCTAGTCATGTGAGACACTTCAACATTGCAAAGGTGACAAACAGTGAGCAGACGGACTCAGATCTAGAATTCAGGGACAAATCTGTTTTGGACACAGGACCCTCTTCAAGGGCTGCTTATGAGATTAATAATAGTGAAAATGATGAAAATACTAATCCGCAAAAATCCAATTCACGCCCAGGAAGTGCTAAGAGTGTTAGTAGTTATGATGAATGTGACGGTGACTTCAAAGAAATGAGGAACGTTTGGAGAAAAGACAAAAGTGACTCAACGATACGTGACAAAACGGATACCTGTCTTACAAAACGAGATTTTACCCAGGCTGGCAAGATTCTGTTGGAGGGGCGGGCATTAGGAACAGACAGCGCCCAGGAGAGCGACACAAGGTGAGAAGATATCTTATTATCATTAACATCCCATTTGGTAAAAATAAGCAGTGGCATATTTTCAGCATGTGCACATGTGCACATATCACTTTTGCCAAGATACAATGTTTCTAGTATTTCTTCCTTCATGACTGCATCTAGCCATCTACACTGAATTTCAGCATAGTACCGCCCATGGTTAGCTATTTCTAGCCAATAGGTAAAATGGTATAAACTTTAATGTATTTGTATATGTGCACAAATCACTTTTGCTAAGTTATAATTGTTTCATCAATATTGGCAGGATTTGATGTCTGTGACATCTGTGTTCTTTTTTTTATGGTAATAGACCATTTCTAGGAGTATTTTGTTGCGAATAAATTGTTAAAAAATCTTTGATAACAAAACAAAAAATCGAAAAGTGTTTTGATCTTTAAAAAACTCATAAACTTTGTGAACTATACTCGCTCTGGTAGTTCAATTTTCATGGTTTTATAAAACTCGTGGAAATCTTTCACCAGTTACATTTTGATATGCCAAATTGTTTCAGTTCAAAACGGGACCTAGATGGTGAATCTAACTCCATGTTCAGTGAAGATAGTGACAGTAAGTATTTCCTATTTTTTCATGAATGTTGTGTGCTTTGTTGTCACCCAAAATTCAATTGTCACAATATTGAATATGATCACACCTCTTTTCTTATGGTAGCAGGTTGTCATCTGCTTGTCTCTAATGGTGTTAGTCTTCCTGAAAGTTTGTGACCACTGTCTCTCAAAATGAGTGAAAACCATGTCTTACTTTAGGTAGCAATGTACACAAAAATTCTATACCTTGATGTGATTGATAGCCATGATATGATTAAAAAGAGTTCATGAGAAGTTTGGATAAAGTCATTTCACAAATTCACAAAAAGAACATGAATTTATATCTGGGTCACTTAAGCAAGATACTATTATTGTTACAGTTTAAAGAAAATTATCAATTTCAATTTACCTTGGAGTGAAATTGTGCTTGCCATTTGCGAATGAAATTATAACAAGAGTGACCTCCCCTTGTAACAATGATACAATCTTATCTTGATATGATATTCACTTAATTACTTTCTGTACGTCCAAGACTTACTGACTCTAGTAAGATTTTTTAACCCCTGGACCCTTTCACCCCTTAGAAATTAGTAAAAAAGTCTAAACTCTGGCTTGAAGGAATGAAAAACTAAATATGAGTTCTCAATTCCGTTGCAAGACTGTGAAACTTTATTTTGTATCGTGCGAAGGAGAGGCCTACCTTCAAGCCATTCATCACCAGGTGAAAATATTGCTACAAGACGTCCACACCGACGACAGCTCAACGGGTACTCCGTTTCGATTTGTTCATTTGTTCTTTTCCTGTGTGGTGCAGACGGCCATTTTGTTTCTGTCTGCCTTTTTTCTTGTATTTGCTTTTGAAGTACTGTTTATGTACTCAAGTTTGAGGTTTAAAGAAGTTATTGTTTACTTCAACTTAACACATGACTAACATTTTCATGAATCATACTAATAACTCAATCTTGGCAATATTTGTAAAGATGTGTTTTATGCACAATTGCTTTATATGGGTTGGAGAAATCTGATTTAGAGAGGTGAAAGGTAATAAATGAGGTAGTTAAAGGACTTTATAAAAATTGCCCATTAGTAGAGATGTGACGATACAGACATGTCCTCATACTAGTTATACAGATCACCATTTTAAGTACAATACAATTCAATATGAAAGATGTCATCATACAGGGTATTTTATAGGAAAACAACTCAAAAACTTCAACTCAGCTTTAGCTCATCTGGCCTGAAAGGTCCTATGGCATAGCATGGTGTCCTACGTCGGTCCGTCTGTAAACTTTGTGCATTTTCATCTCCTTCTCCAAAAGCATAAGGCTTAGAAAGCTGAAACTTTGTGTACAGACTCCTTGACTAGTGAGGATAATAATTTATAGCTTTTGTGGCCCTGTGGCCCCTAATAAGGGCCACAGGGGCCACGCCCTTTAAATCTATTGTCCTCTTTGTTCTGTTTAAAACAGATAACCCCGGCCATGGAATGGCTCCTTCAAGGGTAAGAGATTACAAGGTAAAGAAAATACCCAAATTAGGAAAATATTATAAATACTTAAAAAGCATAATCAAAGACCAAAGAGTTATAAAAAAAATCATCAGAAGGTAACAAGTAACAATTTTAGGAGATATTTTATGTGTGCTTCACTAGAAAATTTCTGACAAGGGGAGGTTTACTGTTGAAAGAGGATATTTTACGGCAGCTTCAATCACTTTCAAGTGTCTACACAAGTATGATAAAATAGTCTTCACATGAACACAATGAGCTTACATTGCAAAATAAGCTAACAGTTAAATTATAATCCTAATATCCTAATATAAAATATAATTTCCATTTCTGTATTGATTACAGGTATCTGAAATCACATCACATATACACTTCAGTTTAGAATTTGAGATTTTGTGGCCCCTACAAAGGGGGGAACCACATTGGCCACAGCATAATTAAATATGAAGCCTAATGAGCTGCAGAGCCAATGGTTCTTTTTTTCTGTTTTCTCTTTTTTGATTAAAATCCATTGCTACCAACATTTAAAACTTCATTTGTGCTAAAAGGGGAGGTTACCCCACCCTACAGTACTACATTTCCCTGCATTGCCTGAGTTTACTCAAACACAGGGTTGCAGTTACCTCCCAATCTAAAACATTTCTATACTTCTAAATCTACAAGTCAGTCCCCAATTTTTGCCAATGTATGATTTACTTTGTTATTAAATTGTCTTTGCATACAACTGGTCATGTCCTTATTTAGAAGCACAAATTAGCTATTTCAAAGTCAACAATATATAGCGTACCCCAGGATATTGCGAACTAAATTCTTTGGTCCCTTGGAGTTTATTATATCCGTTTTCTACTGTAACATCTCATTTAGTAAAACGATTCTAAATGTATCAATATATCGTCAAATCTCTACCCATTAGGCAGATTACGTTTGTTATTGAATTTATTTAACTTTTGTTAATCTAATCCTTTTTTGTTTTCGACTAACCAGTAACGCTGTGTTTAACGTTTCACAGTTTTAGTTGCATCTAATATTCTGTAGTGACGATACAAACATGTCATGATACGATTCGATACGTATCATGATATTAAAGAATGATACCATTTTATAAGATACCTTTCAAAATACATTTTTTCAGGGTATTTTGTATAAACTACTCAGAAAACATCTTGATTTATAGGTTAACTAAATTTTGAATTCAACGATACATATCACGATTTAGCCATTGTATGTTGATATGTTTATCATCAGATTTAGTGTCGATAAATCGTCACATTTCTGTTATATTCTATATAAACTTTGTTAGTGCTACCAGTTACAATGTGTTGTCTCTTTTGTGAATTAGATCTAGCTATGTTATTCTAACAGCATTCTCTCCTCACAGAGGCATCTTCCTACGCAGAGCCTAAAAGGCCAGTTTCCAAACTGTCATTTTATGCCTTGCTGCATAGCCTTGAGTTTTCTGTGCTTGCTCTCTACTCTGTAGGGGCACAAAAGCAGCACGGAAAAGTAAGGTCTCTGCAGCAAGGCATTAAATGACAGTTTGGAAACTGGCCTTTTAGGCTCTGCGTAGGAAGATGCACAGAGGGAGCTCAAATCATAAAATTCTCTGCCAACCTCTGTTTTAATGTGAGCACTTTCCCGTCATTACCGCCTTAGGCTTTTGGGAATTGTTTTAAATGATTTGTGACTCTTTCGATATAGTACAGCAACAAATAATATCCTGCAAACTGTGTATCATGACAAGTTTCATATTGAATCATATTATTCTTTGATATCATGATTCTTATTGTCACATCTCTATACTACTTTTCAAACTAATTTTAATTCCTATCTAGTTTCACTAATGAATTAACCTGTATGCCTGGTTCTAGAAACTATGTATGAAACTCATCCATATGTATATAGATAAGATATTTAAGGATTGTATTTTTGGAAAATTTCTCTTGCATAAATAGTTCATTTTAGCTCTTCTGGTCTGTAAGGCCCAATGGGCTTTAGGCATGGCGTGTTGTCTGTCTGTCAATAAGTCCTACAAAGCTGAAACTTTTTGGACAGACTCCAGTCCTTATTCCTTAACTAGTGAGGATTAACAATTGTAACTTTGGTGACCCTGTGGTCCCTAATAAGGGTGACAGGGGCCATGCCCTTGAAACCTATTTTCATCTTTTCCTCCAGAAGCATGATGCCTACAAAGCTGAAACCTCGTGTATAGACTCTTTGACTAGTGAGGATTAAAAATTGTAGCTTTCGTGGCTTTGTGGATCCTAATAAACCTATTTTCACCTTCTTCTACAGAAGCATAAGACCTATTAGGCTGAAACCGTGTGTGCAGACTCCTTGACTAGTGAGGATTATAAATTGTACCTTTGGTGGCCCTGTTGACCCTGATAAGGGCCACAGGGGCCACACCCTTAAGACCTATTTTCATCTCCTTCTACAGAAGCATAAGGCCTAGAGAGCTTAAACTTAATTTACAGATTCCTTGACTAGTGAGGATTATCATTTATAGCTTTTGTGCCTAAAACCTATATTTCTCTTCTCCAGAAGTGTAAGGCCTAGAAAGCTGAAACCTTGTGTACAGACCCCTTGACTAGTGAGGATTATAAGTTATAACTTATAACTAACTAAACAGGGCCACACCCCCAAAACCTATTTTCTAATCTTTCTTCTCTTGAAGCTTAAGGACTGGAAAGCAGAAGCCTCGTCTACAGACTCCTAAATTAGATACATTGTACATTTGGTGACCCTGTGGCACCAAGGGGGAAACCACATTGGCCACACCCTAAAGCAAAATTGATACGAAGCCTGATGAGCTACAGAGCAAATGGCTCTATTTTTAGAAAATAGGCTGGCTGTATTTCTGCTTGATATTTCTTGTTCATATTGAATGTATTTTTATACAAGATTGTAGTTAGAGTTAATGATCGCTCTTTGCATGAATGTCTTTGTTTTGGCAACGATTTTCAGTAGTTAACCTTTGTCAGACATAGTGTTTATTTTTAAATTGTTTCTAAGCATGAATTATGAATTTAACAAGTTGTAGAAATTTGAACAAGCAAGTAATTTGATGGGTAATGATAACTTTTAAAGGGGCAGTAGCACGTTTATTCATAATTTTATATTTCAAAATTGTCACTGATAACCGTATGTTATTGCTAAATATATTATTTTGATAGTGATATAAACCTCATTACACAAGCCAATCAGCCATAGTCAGAGAACAAAGTATGAAGATTCGCATAAAATCCATTGCTGGCCATTTTTTGTGAACACCTTTAATTCATTTTGTGTAAGAAAAATGAATCGCTTGGCTAAACTTTACATTATATATTTGAATTATTACTGCTCCATTTAGTTTAAATACATTGTCTATCAGTTGGAACCATTAATTTTCATTTTCCTGACATCACCTCATATTCCCCCTTAAAACGTGCTACTGCCCCTTTAAGTAGAAAGAGAAAATGTCAATCTAAGACAAGTGTGCTGTAATAAAGTATTTACTGAAATGACAAATCATTTATATTTATGCAATTGAAAAGAAATATGTTTATCAATATGCCAACAGCTCTTATTTCAATTATTAAACAATACATACCGTAATATCTCTATTAATTCGACCCTAAGATTTTCAAAAGATTTTCAGAAAATGTCTTTGGTTGAACAATTTTTTTTTTCCAGTATCACGAACATGTGTGATACAAAAGTATAGTTATAAACTTTTGGCACTTGGTTGAAATTTGAGATGAAAACGAGTTTTGAATTTGTGACCTCAGTAAAAAAGAAATGGTCAAATTATTAGAGATGGCGAATTAATGGAGAAATTACGGTATTGTTAAATGTTCTTTATTAACTAAATTTGCCTAAAAAATTACAAACATTTGTATCAATGTTAAATTCAAAAATAAAATAATTTAAACGGATAAGTCTGATTATTTATGGATATTTACAGAAGTGTGAGCTGATATTTATCATGCTGTTTCTGTAATGCAATATCCGATATCATATGCTGATGATCATATAGAATTTATATATAGAATATATTCAGAATGGAATCTGTGATGCAGCAATTTTATTTTTGTTTGTAATGACATTTAACAATGGTTGATCCATATTGGGTATTAAGTATTGGTTGGAATTTTAGAAGTGATTTGTGACATCAGAAAAATTACAGGGATTTGAAAAACTATCTGACAATGGTACTTTTTCAGGATTTTTTGCAATGTTCTGAATTCTAAATCGGCCATTTCTATTTCCAATGTAAGAAATGACCAATGACCCCTGCCGTTTCCCATTTCTTGAAATATAATGTGATTGAATTATTGGAGACGTCATATCAATTGAGAAACTCTAGCTCAAAATGAAAAGACAAACTTTAAAACTACATTGAAAAAATGTCTGGGACACGAACATTTATTTATACCTGAATACCGTCAATAGAAGAAAAGCAAATCTCTTATGGTATAATAAAACTGCTTTAGTTCACCACCAAGGATAGGTTATGAGAAAATATAGCTTTGCAAGTCATAGGAGAGGCTGCAGATTGTATTGAATATAGTAGAAGCAATTTTTAGCTCACCTTTACAAAGTAAATGTGAGCTTATGTCATGGCGCTTCGTCCGTCGTCCGTCTGTCTGTCCGTCCGTCCGTCCGTCCGTCTGTCCGTCCGTCCGTCCGTCCGTCCGTCCGTAAACTTTCACGAAAAAGACTACTCCTCCTAAACAAATTCAGATATCATTCTGAAATTGTAGTATGTTATACCCATGGTGATTCCCCACAGAAAGGTAGACGTTTCAGTTTTGAGAATCCAAGATGGCCGCCATGACAGCCATATTGAATTTTCAATTAGATTTCATGAAAAAGACTACTCCTTCTAAACGAATACAGATATCATTCTGAAATTGTAATATGTTATGGCCATGGTGATTCCTCACAGAAAGGTAGACGTTTCAGTTTTGAGAATCCAAGATGGCCGCCATGACAGCCATATTGAATTTTCAATTAGATTTCATGAAAAAGACTACTCCTTCTAAACGAATACAGATATCATTCTGAAATTGTATTATGTTATACCCATGGTGATTCCTCACAGAAAGGTAGACGTTTCAGTTTTTAGAATCCAAGATGGCCGCCATGACAGCCATATTGAATTTTCAATTAGATTTCATGAAAAAGACTACTCCTTCTAAACGAATACAGATATCATTCTGAAATTGTAGTATGTTATACCTATGGTGATTCCGCACAGAAAGGTAGACGTTAAAGTTTTGAGAATCCAATATGGCCGCCATGGCAGCCATATTGAATTTTCAATTAGATTTCATGACAAAGACTATTTCTCCTAAACCAATCAAGAGATCATTTTTATATTGTAGTATGTTATACCTATAGTGATTCCGCACAGAAAGGTAGACGTTTCAGTTTTGAGAATCCAAGATGGCCGCAATAGCAGCCATATTGACTTTTCAGCTGCAGATGACACATCATTATTATTAAATTTTAAGATTTCATCAAGTGATCACTGGCACCATATAAATTCTCTAATTTGAACTTACTAATCATAATATTATCTTAAATATGGAATATTTAAGATTGTCGTGCAAGTTGTTCTATATTTTTAAGTGTTTCTAAAAAAAATTAAGATGAAAGACAAACATAATTGATTAATTTGTTTAAAATCTTTATGGCAACTAGCTGCAAAAACCAAATCACATTAAACATGTTAAATTTTAAACAATGGTATTTCCCTTTTATTCCTTTAAATACCACACATAAGGGGTCAACCAGAGTTCAGATATTCCACTATGCGGTCTAATACACATCCCAAGGCAGGCTGCTAGCATCACAGTGTCAGCTGCTAGTCTGTTGCATAATCAACCTGACCCAATTGATATGGTAGAGCATTATGCTATATGGCCATGGCCCATGTGTATGCAATAAAAGTTATGGACTTGTATTCTCATGACAGTGATATGTTCTTTCTAAGAATAACAACTTACACAAAACTTGTCTACAATGCCTTTGTGTTTAGCAATCTACATGATAAGTTGATGTGGAATAAATATGCAGATGAAAATCGAAAAGGGTTTAGTAAGAAAAGTAAGGAAATTTGATTTGTCATATCTCTCTGTTGATTTGACAATGCAAAAATGTTCACCATTATAGTACTGTATGAGTGTTAAATAAATTGATACTTTAATGAAAGACATCTCATGGTCACTTGACATGTAAATATTATGTGAACAAAATAAACGTGTCTTATGCATTGCTGTGTTTATGACTTTCCTCTCAATCAGTCATTCATTTTCCTTGAAAAATCTGTACTTTTGGGATTCTCAATATCCCATGCAGCATAACCATCAGTGAAATAATCTTGAAATCATATTAATGATTCACTACAAAACAAATGTAAGTGCCCACCATCCTGTAAGTAATGAATGACATTTAAATGGATACACCTAAACCAATCAAGATATCATAATGAAATTAATACGGATGCCCACATAAAAGTAGCATTTTGAAGATTAAAAAGTACAAGATGGTCACCAATTCAGCCATAGATATACAAAAAAGTTATACAAAAACCTACTGCTTGTTAACTTATCATGATTATATCATTCGTGTATTAATGTTTGTTCAAGCTCTAGTCGTTTCCAAAAGAGGACTAGTATTTTAAAAGATACAAAAATCATGATGGCAGCCATAATCAATTATATAAAAGATGGTTACATGTATAATTAAACCAATACCACATCATTCATTTTAAGGTGAGCTTCTGTACCCTCGGTACTTTTATTTAAGAATCAAAATCAATATCTGTGATTTTTATGGTTGGAATTGTAAATATATGGTCTAAAGTGTATCGAGGTTATGTGGGAAGATATGAATTAAATTTCCTATATATGATACCTAACAGAATGATCTTATAATCTTTCTTTCACATTTCAGGCAAATCCTCTGACATAAGGCCCTCCAACGTATCGGCGAACTCAACCAAGAAAAGAAAAAGTAAGTTTTAAATTTTTTAAATTTTAAATAAGAACATAGTTCAAGATTGGAACTTATTTATTTTATGAACTAAGACTGAATTAGATCGCGTTGATGAAGAGCAGTGTTTTGAGATTTCATTCCATATAAAAGTTTTAGATTTATCATTATTTAGGTAGGTATTGTATTCAGTATTTCAGTATTGAAATATCTTGCACTTCAGAAAATCGATTGTAATTTGTTTTGTAAAATATTTGTTCTTAAAAAACTAAATTTTGCTCCCTGGACTAAATAACAGTCCTAAGATCAGCATTGCTCAGTTTTCTATTTGGCAATATGCTCTCCCAGTAGCAATGTAGTGTCAAATGTTGAGTTAAGAATCAAATTATGCAAACAGAAAATCAATGAATGAACATCAGTTAAGTGAAAAGGTTATTGCTTACTCTCTATTCTACCATGAAAGTGTTTGATACTCAATTCTGATTAGTTCTCCTGAAAAATCAGACGTGTTCAATTATGGATTGAACTTCCTGTTTTTGAGGCCACTTCACTGCGCGTTGAAACACCCGATTGACAATTTCAGAGAACGTTTTCTGCTGTTTGAGATTAATATTTATTTTGATTTATTTTTGTATGTTTACGTGGGATGACCAAATCGTTTCAGGAAGCTAAAATATTTTCCACATCATAAGAAGTTAAAGTGGTTAATCAGAGCCGCATGCAGCGGGCTTCGTTCAAAAATGGCATCAAACAGTGACGTCGTTTATTCAAGCGCTGATGATGTCATGATCCTTAAAACGTCATAGTTGTTTTCTGTTAAAATCATCTATTAGCTTCTGCCTTCATAGGGATGTTGCAGTCTTCAATGTCTATAATTTATTGAATATCACGTTTTAAAGGATACGATTTTGATATTTGTGTTAGGAAAAGTAAGAAATGCATCTGATAGACACATGGTAACTTATGATAAACATATATGCTGCTATTTTCATATCACATGTTCAAGCTGATGTATCATGATGTATAACGATTTATTACTCTACCGTTAGAGAAATCGCTGTTTAATAAATCGTACATGTTAACACACATGTGTCCTAACATCACGCTCTGACAGAATGATGTAATAATGACGCCATAATCGTTAAGTATGATGTTACAATGTTAGTGGGCCGGCCGCGGCGATCATGTCGGCGAATGTCTTCTTATTTTCAACGACTTAATAAGGCCAGTGATAAATAAAATACTAAACTCAATAAAAACTAAAATACTAAACCAAACACCAACCATTCAATCGTTACATAAATGTTTTATTAAACGGGACGTCGTTTAGTATTCTCTATGTATGATTTGATTGCTGATGTATCATGATATATATTGATGGATGATTTGATCGATAGTGTATCATGATGTATAATGATTAATGATTTTATCGCTGTTTCAGAGAAAAGGTTTGGACCAACACAGAAGAAGAGGTCGAAGGTCATAACGAAGGATGACGAGAAGTTGGAGGAGGGCGTGGAATGGTACGAGGTGGAGACGTGTGCGTCATGTGACTGTAGTCGGCCGTCTGACCGCAGAGTTCAGTGGGTGAGTCCAAAACTTTGTTCAACAGGCCTTCTGATTGGCCCACTTGGTCACATGGCAGCATTGATGTCAAGCAATTAGTGCTTAAAAAGCCATAAATAATCAGACTTAATGTAAAATTCATTTAGTAATCTTTAGTATGTGATTCTCAAGCAAACAAGCCTGTCTTTTCAAAATTGTATCCTATCAATTTGAAAGCCACTCTTATGTAAACTGTTATTTGTTTATTATTTTTCTTTATGATCATCGAAATTTATAAAGTTCTAAACATCACAGTGTCAATTTTGTTCAAAATGTACCCGTTATGAACAGTTTGATGATCTAGAAAGCAGTTACTAAATATGTGAGCTTTTTCAATAATATAAATAGTTGATGAGTTCTGTATTCTCTTATATTTCTCATCTGAACTTGTATCTTATTTTACAAAAGCAATTTTCAGGGTTCTAACAGGACTTTAATTCGGGCATTTGGCCTTAGAGAGACTAAAAGCTACTGTAGAGCCTTGTAAAAGTTCACTTCTAACTCTCTCATAGATTTTATTAATTCATTTGCGCGAATCCGATACAATATATGTCCAGTAACGCCCTTAAATTCAATTAGAAATTGTGTGCAATTCAGCGGTTTATTTATATCAGTGAGTTCTATTGCATATTATCGGTGACGTACAAGGTTGTTCAATGTTTTATTGATGTGGAAATTACGGCTCGGAAAATTTGTAAATCTGTCATCCGGACCCTAAAGCAAATATATTTAATTGATGACCAACCCAGTCTAGAAAAGTATAGCAAGTCTAGATCATCTTCTGGGCTCCATTTTGTTATAATACATGAATTGTTTAAAAATATTGTCAATATTGGAAAATAATATAGTCTTGAGACTAAATGTTAGTCTAAAAATTTGTCTGCAGTAGTGAACGAGTGGTGTTCCTAGAGGGGGTCCTAGGGAAATTGTCCATCCTTTCTGCTGATGTCCCTTAAAAATCTGAGCAGTAGGATCCAGTGTTTGAAATAAGCATCCAAAAACTTCTTGTTTATAAGGACCCACAGATAAGAAAAACTGTGGGTCGACTCTGAAACTGTCTACATGAATTCATTATTAGTACTGATTTGACTCATTCTAAAATAATTATATTCTTGGTATCAGTATGTTATGAACACACAACAGTTGACAGTTGAAGTGATAGAAATGAAGGTTTGGCAGGGAAATATGTCTTACTGCAAGTATTGTTAGAAAGGAAGAGCATCATATTAAAAAAACTGTGAGCCTGTAAGGACCTGAAGATACTGAAAAGTGTGGGCCCTTGTGAATAACTGTCTGCTTTTGGCCTAAGCAACACTGCAAGGATCCCATTTGCTCATAAAAGGCCAAAATTACCCCCTTACCTGACCACCTAGGAACAACGATGAGCATGGCTGTGTGTTGTGGAGCTAGCGCTATATAAATATCCTACTACTACTAACACTGAGTAAAAAGTTCTTTGGAATTTTTCAAATAATTTTGAATTTTGTTTTCAGGTTCAGTGTGATGACTGCGACCTTTGGTTTCACACTGTTTGTGTCGGCTGTCGCTATGACGATGTGAAAGACTCTCAAATGGAATTCCACTGTGGATGTGTGTAATATCAAGAGAAAATGAATGAAAATCTTTAAAAAAACGTAATAGAAAAAATCGAAAAAAATTTCAAAGGTATGAATGGAAGAGAAAAATACATGAAAAGAAAACTGTATAGAACATTAATCCGGTAGAGTAATCATGAGACAGAAACCGAAGCAAAGAAGTAAGAAAGTTTAAATACAAAGAAGCAGTTTTAATCTCTAGAAAGAAATATGAATTTAAAAAAATTAATTCCAGTGATGAATTCTGTCAGAACTTGCTAGGATAGTGAGAAGAAATCTTTGAATTAGAATTGTTTTCCTAAATTCAAATCTTATACAGACATTGAAGATAGTTTCAATTACTAATAGTTTTCTATGAACATAAATGCTCAGGCTTGTAATGATATATTATCATGTAATGGCATTGTTGAATTGGCATATTTGAATATGGCCTCAAGTATTAATTTCTAGAGTAGATTTTCATTTACAATAGCATCTAGATTTGAACTCGTTTTTGCAAATCTTCTGCCAAGCAGAGGCAGTTTAATCTTAGCATCGATATTTTTGTTTATGATTTGCCAAATAGAATATTTAGACATTCTTCAAGCTGTGTTAGGTTTGTAAATGCTCAATCATAAATCAAAGACTATCATTTTACATTTTGTTGATCTTCATATCGTGTCCCTTAATCATCATACAACTCACTTTCAGTATTTTTCAGTCCCAAAATATTGGAGTTTTCTAATGACTTATAGTGCAATAGATATATATCCATTTCTTACTTGAGATTTTGTGCAAGTATTTTCATCCTTCATTGACATTGACATTATAAATGCCATTAAAGACATAAGCTTCTCGTGAGTTTTGATACTCTATAATTTTGATAAATTTTCAGTAAGAAACAAAAGTGGATACAAAAAAGGAGTAAGCTTGAAATGATTATGATTCATCTCATTCCCATTATGACAATTTCATGCCTAAGTTTGTTGTATTTTTAAAACAATTTAATGGCAAAATTTAATTTGATTGTAAAAAGTGTAACGTATGATAACTGTCGAAAATAATTTCAATTACTCTTTTATTGATATTGTTGATTTTAATATGTAAAAAGATTAGTAGCATTCAGAATTAGTGTTTCTAATATTTGAAGAGCAGCGAAAACTGCCAGTTCATTCACTAGATGTGATGTGTGATACAAGAATTGTAAAATGTCCTGAAACATTAAGTGTTTGAGAAAATGCCATTTAGATAGTGAACAAATGTAACGTTGTTATATTTCGGATCAGGAGTTGCCTGATTTTGACAGTGTGGGTTCAAATCCAGGATGGGAATCGGCCCGAAAAAGTATAAGAATTTGTACTATTGAAGAAAGTGTGATACCAAATATAACAATGTTACTATGTGTTTGATTGATGATCCTTTTGATTACTTCCTTGTTAATCATTTTGTGTACATTTATTTCATGTTGAAATCTGTGTCATACATCTGTGTTCTATACATCAAGAAAGTCCTTTACTTCAGGGTTCGTATGTTAATGTTAACTATTATTTTCATGATTGTGGGATCGTTTTCACAACTCTCTCCATGTAGTAATTTTCCGAAATGACTGTTTTTTGTCATCAGACATTTAAACATGAAAAAAAAAACCTAATTACAGCTATATTTTTGTGTTTATCAATAGACATGCATTTTGCTTGGTAATTTCCATACTGCTACATCAGCATACCGTATTTCCTCAAATAAGGGCCGGGCCTCTAATAAGCGCCGGGGGGTCATAGGTAGTTGAGAAAAGAAGCGCCGGGTCTCTAATAACCGCCGGGTCCTAATCATTAGATAAATTCTCCCTCAGTAAACATTTTACAGGTATACATGGTAAAAGACGACTTAAAACAACGTTCAATTCTCTTTGAAAGATATAATAAGCGCCAGGCCTCTAATAAGCACCGGGGGGTAAAGGGGCGCTGAAAAAATAAGCGCCCAGGCGCTTATTAGAGGAAATACGGTATATGTCTCTGTGTTATGCTCCAACATATTCCCATATATCCTTTATCATATTAGCCGTATCGCCCTATATAGCAAGCCAATCGAATGATGCGCTATCAGGGATAGCGTCCAACCTGTTCCTCGGCTCCGTATTTCAAATTAAACATTGGGAGTGATAATAGATAATATCCCATGTTCCGCTTCAGGCTCCCACTAAGCTCCAAACCACTTTCTATAAGATTTCCACAAGAGGCATAGCTAGCTGTGTATGGAGTTCGAATTAGTTTGGCAAAAAACAGACAGGCTATAAATAGCGTTGTGTAACCACCCGTCAGCGATGCGGCTGAATATGGTGAAAGGATATCAGGGCATAGGTCAGAGCATAACGGTGATGTAGCGCAAAGGGTAATTTCTGAATGAAATTTCTAGCAAATATTTGGAAGTTTCATTGCTTTACGAAAAATATGTAATGAGGCAGACGTTCCTCCTTAGCATATACTACCATCCCAGGAGTGCTGAAAAATAAATTTTACTCACTTGGTTACCGTTTTTCCTCATTAGGAGGAACTTCATGGAGAGATTTGTCAGAACTCCCAGAATTATCAGGAATGGTCACATTTGCATTGTTCATGAACATATCGTCAAGGAAACAAGGGAGGTCACTCTCTAAATATATTTTTCTAGTACTTTACCTTTTTTGTGATATGACCCATGTCTACTTACATTTCCATTTCTACTTAAAGTGATTTGTATTCAATCACAGGGAATTCATCTGCCAGTTCTGTGATTATGAAAATGTCTTAATGTTCGCCTTTAGTTTGTTAAAGTTCACGAGAGCACTCTACTTAACCCATTGTATGAGGTAAGACCCGTCCAGCCTGGTTACTTTTGGACCGGGCTGGTAGCTTTTGGAATTTTTTTTTCAATTTTACCATTACAATTTACAAAATAACACTTGCTACTTATAAAGCTTATTTCATAAACTGCCTAACCCCAGAAACCAGTTACAATTTTGTTTTTGTGTGATTTCTGGGTTGTAAGGTAAAGAGGAAAAGCAAACAATTTTATCAACTCCATGCAATAGATCTGAGTATCAAAGTGCAGTGGTCATATTGTGACCTTTCACTTCAGCCAATCAGCGACAAGGCTTGGAAATTGTTAATATGATCGGATAACCTATCAGGCCTGTAATTGGAAGAACTTGTTAAAGTGAAAGGTGACATTCCAAGGTCACAGATAAGACCCTGCAATAACTCAGATCTTATGCATATACTTTCTTATAACAGTAAACTATTTTGTAGGCCTATGTATTTTACATAAAAATCTTATGGACATCAGTTGTAATATACTTAGTATTGCTAAAATCTTTGAAAGAGTCAGTCTAAGTAAACCTAGCCTCAATAATACTTGCTAAACTCCAATATTGAGTCTAGCTAGGTGTAGAAAGGGCTCGCGTGAGCCGACTTATCAAATTGACCAATCAGGACTTGGCGTACCATGACAATATAGTCTGCTTTCGCACATATAACGTTGAAAGGTCAAAGATTGCCGAAAGTTCCGCTGACGCGACCTCTTACTGTATCTAGCTAGACTCAGTATGGGAGTATAGCGAGTATTATTGAGGCTAGGTTTACTTACTTACTGATAAAAAGTAAAAAAATTAAGTTAAAGGGAGACAACTCTAAATGTTCTCTACCAATCCAGACTTAGGCAGTGAATGATATAAGGCTCGTCCGAGAGTCTGGTTCTTTTGGTCCTGGCTGGAAACTTTTGGATATTTTGCTATCAGTTTACCATTAAAATATTCACAATACTAACTTTTAAGCTTGCCTCCAAATCTAATGCTCAAATGTTACTTTATCCACCGACCCACTTGCCCACCTAAACATTGTTTAAGTTGCTTTACACATCAAAAGTATTTTTTGATGTTGATAGTTTACTTCAGAATATTGATGTTGTCGTCAAATCTTTAAAAAACCACATTACATTTTTGCTGATCATGCATATTCATCCTCATGTTTATTTTTGTTATTTACTAGGTGTTTACTTAGTGTTGCATAATACAATATATGTATATGTTCAGGTGCTGCTTGTTTGTGTGTGCTTATTGTCGTGATTGATTCTTTGTATTTTTCTTTGTTTCTTGATAAATGCAATCAAATTCATCTAATGCTCATCGCTTTCAACAAAGAGTAAAAAAAATACCATTACAGTCAATAAAGAAATTCCTGAAACTTACTTTCCATGGCAGGTAAATAGAAAGAATTTAATGAGTTCCTCTTTTGATTGAGTATGTTAGTAAGATAACGAAAGGGAAACAAGTTCGGATACTATTATATGATTGAAAATTAAGAGAAAAATTATTTTGCAATATAATATTTGTCATAAAAATGTATTTTCTTGTTTAGTTATTAATCGCTACAATTAATGTACATACCAACAATTTTGTGTGGTTTATTGACTCATAGAATGTGTTTATGGTATTTTTTATGAAGATAAATGAGCATTAGATGATATTTTGGTTACATTTATACTTGTAGTCTGCAATTCATGACAATACTTAATATTAAAAAATGTAAAACATGATTTTTCAACTTTGATAATCTGAAAGATTTCTTCTTATACTGCAATGTATGAACCTCATTAGAGCAATTAACATGACTGATATTGGTTTTGTATCGCCACAAACTTTGCCCAAATTTGAAGAAGAATTTTGATTTATTTCAGAAACATTTATGTTGAATTCAAGACTATATTTGCAGAAAGGCCAAGCCCTTTATCCATAACTGAATCAATATTTAGTATTTTTCAGAATCAATAATTTTATGTTATCTTAAATTTTGACATATTTGATAAAAAAAATTGTTCTTTATTATTATTTGTGTAGTTGGTGCCAATTTTTGTGAAATGATTGTTTTCATGATTACTCTGTTGTAAATCTTGAACAAAAATTTGAACATTTAGAAAACATGAAAAAATAAAATAGAGTTTGCCTGTGGGAAGAAAATGGTAATTATTGACAAATACTCACTGTTTGCCATACATTTTTTGCAGATAAATTTTATTTCAAATTTAAATGTGCTGGTTATCCAGTGATGCGGTTTAAAACTCCAACTTGCTATAAAGATATTCTAATAAACCCTAATAGACTGCTGAGGTATTTTTAGAATTTTTGTTATCTCCAAACAGGTAGAGCTTCCACGGGTCCAAAAAATTGGACTCGAGTACACGAGGGGTCAGACTCGACTCAGACCCGAGTACCCGACATGTTATCCTGACCCAAAGTTTTTCGGATTTTTATAGTCTTTGGCTTACCTAAACAACCTTGAATTGAAGTATAGCCTAGATATTATAACATATAATTCGACTTTTAAATGGTCGTGTATAGAATAATTTTGACATCAATGTCTTGAAAAACAAACAGATTGAAATAACTTTAATATCTAACAGTGTAAATACTTTTCGAGTCCTCTAGTCCGAAAAAATTACCAGAGTCTAGCTTGACCCGACTCGGGCTCGAGTACTAGAGTACCCGTGGAAGGCCAACAAACAGGTGCTAGTATGTAGCAGGCAGTTGGGGGGAAATAGGAAAATATTTAAAACAAACACTTTCTATTCTCTACATATGGTCAATGAAAAAATTAATTTAAGAGACTTTTCCAAAAAATATTGAAATAAATTTCTTGGCATTAAAAGGCTTCATTATGTTTTAGAAATTGTTTTTGAAGCCTGGTTTTGGATATCGGAAGTAAAAGGTTTGGAAATGAGAAACATGAATAAATACATCTATGATCTTTAAGGGGCAGTAGCACATTTTTAGGGGGGTAATAAGGTGATGTAAGGAAAATTAAAATTGATGGTTCCAATTGAAAGACAATCTATTTAAACAAAATGGAGCATTATCAATTCAAATATATAACGTAAAGTTTAGCCATGCAATACCTCCTTCTTACACAAAATGAATTAAAGGTGTTCACACAAAATGGCCTCCAATGGATTTTATGTAAATATTCATACTTTGTCCTCTGACTATGGATGATTGGCTTGTGAAATGAGATTTTTGACACTGTCAAAATAATACATTTAGCATTAACTTACAATTATCAGTGAAAAATTTGAAATATAAAATTATTAAAAATCGTGCTACTGCCCCTTTTAAATGATCATTCATATCACCAACTGCTGCACTGCAAAAAAACAATATTAAAACAGCTAAATCTTCCATTTAGTGTGCTAACATTTTTTTTCATTTTTTAAAAATTATGGGTGCTTAGGAAAACATTGTAGAAAAAAGATATAGTAACTTTATTGGTATATAATGTTATGCTGAACATCTGATCTGCTGCTTAATTTGCTGATTTAATAACAATTTTATGCTGATACATATCTAATCTGATGATAGACAATAAATAAAAACTTATTTTTTATAGTTTTATAATGTATAGTTTTATTACCTAGCCCCTTTACTTGTGAACCAATCCTATGTTATTTTTAAAATAAATCCTGTACTTAACTTCAAATTGAATTTCATTGATAAATCAAATGAGGTAAAAACTTTTTTTATGCTTTTGATGAATCGTTATTAATTATCAATCACAAAGCTTTATGCTTGTAAGCTTTAAACCCTTAAAGCTATTTAAGCCTTCCTTTCACTATATACTTCTCTCCATGTAGATTTTTATTGAAACTTGGAAATAGTTTTTTATTGTCATTCTTGAATGAGTATTGTGCCGTGAATAACTTTTATTATTATTATCCTCATAATTATACCATTGGTTATCCCTTTCCTCTTGTCCGGTCACGCTGCTAATTGCTGAAATACTGCCAAAACAATAACTCAATCACTCACTCCTTTTTCTGGTAAAACTAACTGACTGATATTTGTTCACATTGATCTACGGATCTTGCAAGCTGAATAAATGTGTTCCAGTGACTTGTATACTTCCATCTTTGGAAGGCAAATCCACCTAAGAAAACCAAACCCAAACTGTTTTGTTAATCATATTTTCTTCCTAAAGTAATTTGTAGGGTGCCATGCTAGATGTTTAGGATGCCATGTTACATCCTGTCTCAGGGAACGAACGTTACGCTAACTCAACTTATCTGTACAATGGGCTCAGAAGCTAGATACGCTCGGCATATAACCAATCAAATCATTTTCTCGCCACCCTCTCGATAAAATTTCAACGAGAAAATGATTTGATTTTCTACATCCCAAGTCGGGCCGCATGAGAGAATCTAGCTTTTGAGCCAAGGGTACAGATTAGTGGAGTTAGTGTAACGTTCGTACCCTGAGACAGGATGGCTATGTTAGTTCAGGTTGCCATGCTGAATGTTAAATATGTCATGCTAGATAATTAGAATGCCATACCAGATGATAAGGATACCATGCTAGATGTTTAGAATGCCAGGCTAGATATGTAGGATGCCATGCTAGATATTTAGGAAGATATTCTAGAATTTTAGGATGCCATGCTAGATGTATATAATGTAATGTAAGATATTTAGGATGCCTTGTGAAATGTTTAGAATGCCATGCGAGATGTTTAGGATGCCATGCAAGATGTTTAGATGCTCATTAACAATTTTCTTTCTTGATTGTAAGTTACTTTAGGATAGTAGATTAGCAACAATGTATATGTATATTTTTCTAGAAGTGAATTTAAAGTGCTTTTGAATCCGTTTACAATTTTACAAATATGATCTCAACCAGTGCTAACTGTAGCTAGATTTTCATGCCAATATTGTGGTATATATTATAAAAAAACTGCTAATGATGTAGAAGTAGTTATACAATGTAGATTATTGAATTAGTAGTAAGGTTATTCATAATCGCACCAATGTGTTCAAATGTCATTGTACAAAAACATTTGATCTTTAGTCATGAAATTTCACTAAGATACTCTAAGGAAAGTTTTTCATAATCTCAAAATCCTGAGTGGTTTCACAACAGTCGACAAATCAACCAAATTTGATATGTTTCCCAGGTTTTAAACTATTCTCAAACTATAGAGCAAGCTCATGTCATAAAATCTTGATCCAACCTCTGTTTGAATTAAGCCAGTTCACGGGTTTCCAGCTTCCAGGACAAACCGTTTGAAAAATTTAAGCCAATGAAAACACTTCTGACATGGAAAGGGTGGTTCTTGTCACCAGGACCTCTGTTATGATTCGGTTATCTAAATAATGAATTTTGACAGTATTGCTGATTGCACAACTAACTTAAATTGCATCCATTGAGTCGCCTCCCTTTTTAGCACCCAATCTAGAATTTCTTCCAAAAGAGGTTTGATAGAGACAAAATGACTTGAGCTACCTTTGTAAGAAAAGAATGGTTTCCTACATGCCTTGATATTTAGGACTTGAATATACGCATTAAGCATTGACAGCTTGAGAACTTAAAATGAGTAAAACCTTTTGAAAGAGCCTATAGTTAAATTACTGGAAAAACCTGTCAAGTTGTGTTAGTGTTTCCTTAAACTATTCAGACATTTTGATCAAATTGTAATTTCAAAAAGCAAAACTTTGTGGTTATGTCACATACTTCAGATAATTGCTTTGGATTTGACCTAACTTGTTCTCCGTTAGATTGTTTTGACTAGATTTATTTTGATCTTAAATTGATTTGAACAATGACATGAGTAAAGCAATAGAGAGATACTGCCATTGTTCCAGATACAGTAGTTTCCTTGTGTTCAGCATTATTCTCATCCTTCTCAAAATTAGTGCTATTTTTAGTTCCCTTTAAAATATTGCCGTAGGCACTTATCAGGAGTTTCAGGTTTCGCAACAGGATAATCAGCTAAATGACAAGATTGCAAAAGTAAAAAACCTGTTACCTTTATCATATCTTACATGAACTGAGACTCTCACTATAAATATATTTGGAACTTTGACACCTTTTGAAGGACTGGATGTTACTTTCAAAGGCTTGCAAATGTGTAATAATAGAAAGCAAGCAAATCATTATTTTTGATTTTTGTGTGTGAAATCTTAGAAAATTACATTTCTGCAGTAAGTTAAACCATATGATTTGCTTGTTACGACTAATGATATCAAGTACATGTTAATGCTTACAGGAAACAAAACAAAGATGTTTAATTTTGTCTCCTGAGTTCTGTATCGTATGTATCATCCATGTTGTATTTCCAGATAATGTGCCTTTTCCTGTTATGTTTCCTCATTGATGTATTATTGCAGGCTTGTCATCAAGTGTTATTAAAAAGTTTGTTCTCAGAGTGAGTTTGTTGTGTGGAATTTTCATCCTGAAAGTCAAGAAGTTGCTGCACAAAGCAACGAAGGACTAAATGTCATTGGAAGATTCAGGGAATAGATCAACAACTTGGTATGGACATAAAGTGGGTACCGATATTTGCCAAAAACCAGTGCCATTGTGATATACTATCTACAGGTCCCTCTGAAAGGAATACACTGCCCATTAATCATTGATCATACACATAGGAAGTTCAGCCTGATGAACATAGCTACCCTTTTGACATTATGGAAATTGCAAAAAATTGAACACCTGATTAAGCGAATTAAATTCTTTGGTCCCTTGGAGTTCGTTATATCCGAGCTCTACTGTATTCGACTATGGCAAAATGACCACTAGAGTCTCAGCTGCTTTGACGGTGACCCACAGTAACAGATTCATTGAAGCCATTACAGCTGATACAAATTTCCTATTCAAAGACTTGACAGATGACCTCTTAGAAGCCAGTAACAAATTTAAGTGTGATATTTCAATTGTAAGGTGAAAGCTTGTCCTGCTTCATGACTGTGTATTAAATAGGAGCCTTTTATATAGTCTAGATCCTGTTTCTGCAAGTCTAGATTGACTGAATATGAAATGAAAAGCCTCAAGAAATAAAATAACATAAATGAAGGTACAGTAATTATTTAAAATATTTCATAGACTAAATTTTAGTCTAGGTGAAAGCTTGCAGGGTTCAACTTTTTGTAACAGCCTTGGATAGCTGTAGTCAGAGTAGCAATAAATTATGCATATTCATTCTGACATCTGGTCAATGAAATGAGGCAATAACATCAGGATTGGCATACAAAGAGTGATCGTTGAGCTCTCAAGGCTGGTCACCAATTTTGCGTGCTATGCGACCATTTTACCGATGACTATCGATAATTAGGTTGGTTAATGATTGTTTAAAACATTAAAGACAATTTATTTCCATAAATTCATATAAGAGCAAGCAAGATTATAAAAAAAACGGCCAGAGTTCATTAAACTAGTTAATAATTGAATTACACAATTTTACAGTATAAACAGCTTAAAGGGGCAGTAGCACGTTTTTTGATAATTTTACATTTTAAATATTTCACTTATAATTGTAAGTACATGCTAAATGTATCATATTGACAGTATCAACAATCTCATTACACAAGCCCATCACCCATAGTCAGAGGACAAAGTATGAGGCTTCACATAAAATCCATTGGCGGCCATTTTTGTGTGAACACCTTTAATTCATTTTTGTAAGAAAAATGATTCGCATGGCTGAACTTTACGTTATATATTTGAATTATTACTGTTTCATTTATTTTGAATACATTGTCTTTCAATTGGAACCATTTATTTTCATTTTCCTGACATCACCTTATATTCCCCCTAAAAACGTGCTACTGCCCCTTTAAGGAGCATATTTTAGCTTCGAAATGTATAAATCATCCCAAAACAGCACTTTCGAATTACCTATTATCGTCTGTTATAGATATATTTATCACATTTTGTAATAGTATATTGAATAAGATCAAACAAGCGTTCGTTGCTTAAGTTTATTGACGGCTATAACTTGAGCACCATGTACGATAATATCAGTCTTATCAATGGTGACGTCATGAAATTGAATTCTATTTTCTCTTTGGCTTGACTTGTTAGTCAACCTTATCACACTACACGTGACTTCCTGATTGGAAAAAAACTTGCCTATAGTTCCTCTTTTCGTCCTGCTCATTGCTCTATTGCATGCCCTTAAAGTTAAAGGTCAATCAGTACATTAGAGCGAAAATACAGCCATTCAAAGTCGGGATATTGATTGAAAACCGGACAATGTGGCTCGAGTGGCGCCAAACGTAATTTTGAAACCTTGTCATAAGCTGACAGGAAGACATATTCGATTCGATAGTGTTTATTAGGTATTGTATTTAATAGGTTGATTAATTAGATGCATAATTTCGAATATTAAACGTATTAGAGATGGTTTTTTTTATGTCCAGTGATGAGATATGAACTTCAATCAGCATATTAGATATTTTGTAGCTTATCAAAACCAAATAAAATTTTTAAGAAAGATACTACACTAGCACGTTATTTTGAGACTGTCACCATTCTTTCCCCACATAGGCAGATCAAGTCATGGAATGTTGATACAGCCTCTGTTCTATTACACAGACTTTGTTGGCTAGAATGGGAGATGCCTGATTGAAGGCAATCAAAGTTAGTTGTGCAACCACCTGTTCTATAATCATCATTTTGCCTACTGAATCATGGCAAAAGCATTGTGATATGAATCACCCTTTTCATGCGAGAAGCGTTGTCATTTGATAAAGAAATGGATTGTGGTTCAATTTTCCGCCAGGGGAAACTGCCGGAACCCAAGGATTTTTGCGGGTTAGAACAGAGGCTGTATCAACATTACATGACTTGATATGCCTCTGTGGGGAGAATATGATATATCACAAAAATTAGAATAAAATTTACCAATTGCAAGATCATGTCTTTTAATCAAACTAGCATTTCTAAACGGAGTTGCCATGTTAGGTTAGCTACCCGGATCCAGTTGCAAACCTCAAATAATTTAGGTGTTCGCACTTAAATGGCCGCAAGCAGTTTTTGCTTGATACTTGGTCATTTTTTGTACAACTACGGATAATTGGTCCGAGTACTACTAATAATAATAATATGTCCACTTGTATGGCGCCATATCCACACTAGAGAATGCTCATAGCGCCTTGCGTGTAGAGCTCAAAGTAAAACATGTTATTGACATGTTAGATCCCCTGGATATAACACATTTGGCATAAACAGATGCATTGATTCATTCTACGGTAACAGTTTTATTCAACCGATTAAATGAAATATTACACGATGAGGGAACTATATTGAAAGATTAACAGCATATTTTTTGCAAAATCTGCGAGTAGCTCTTAAAAACATCAACTTTCCTAAAGGTCAACGAACACACTTGAATGATCTTAATATTGATCCGTAAAAATCCTTGAATAATCGCCCGCTTTAACGTCGGGTCTAAGGCCTCGTTAAAATGAAATACCGCCTGCCTTGAACAATCGCTGAGTTTAAGGCCTTGTTGAAATGAATAATCACCTGCCTTGAATAACCCCAGAGTTTGATTGAACAATATGAACAAACTTTTGAAATAATCTTTTCTAAGTATATATACAGTAGAACACGGATATAGCGAACAATCGGATATAGCGAACCAATTTTCAAGTCCCGTCCCTATATATATTTAAATTATATGTGTATAGCGAACACCGGATATAGCGAACTAAATTCTTTGGTCCCTTGGAGTTCGTTATATCCGTGTTCTACTGTATTCATATTGGTTAAACGCATAACAATAGATACTTTATGTCCATGTTCACAACATAAAATGCCGACGATAATGTTTTTTAAAATATATATTTAAGTTTCAAAATGCATACACAGAGTATGACTTTAAAAAGAATAATCGCCTGCCTTGAATAATCGACGGGTCAGATCGGCGTTTTAAATAAATAATCGCCGGGAGATTATTCAAGGCTTTACGGTATGTCCTTATCTACCAGAAACGTTTCCTAAATCATCGCCCCAATCAGACGTGTCAAAAGACTTTGGGTATCAGACCTACCAACAAAAATATCCCCAAAAATTCGAGACGCTGCCAAAAGAAGCGAAACGTACACATAATTAAAATAATTTAAGCCATACATGATATCTTGATGAATTGCCTAACAATTGTCCATATGTTGACTAACCTAACTCTTAGTCATATATCGATCGATCACCCATGAATGAAAAAAAATGATACAACCTAATATGTTAACTACAAATATGTTTACACTTTCGTAAATCTTAAGAGGCAAGATAAGACTTATTATATACGGCCCCTCCCGACAAAAGTTAGGCTTGATTTATGGTTCCAACATCCAAAAGGGCAACTAGACCAATCTGTTACACCTGCGCCAGGTAACTAGGGTGACCAGGTAATAAGGTGTATACTCACCTGTAGATTAGCGTTCATTCTACCTGGATTGAACACGACATGGAGCTGTGGGGTATTACCTGTGTTCTTCTGATTGTCGGCTTCATTTCACATACAGGTAATCTCTGCTATCTAACTTGTGAATGTGTCCTACCTGTATTAATGAGACAGTACGAGTAATGACCTATGTTAATAAGCTGTAAGGTTTACAAAGATATGTTAAATGTTCAGTGAAAGAACACCCATTGAAATTGGCAGTAAGAGTTACACACCTGTGTTAATTGGCAGTAAGAATAACAGACCTGTGTTAATTGGCAGTAAGAGTTACCAACCTGTGTAAACTGGCATTAAGTATTGGCAGTAAGAATTGCCAACCTGTGTTAATTGACATTTAGAAAAATTACGAACTTTGTTAATTGGCAGTAAGAATAATCAACCTGTGTCGATTGGCAGTAAGAAATACGAACCCCTGTTAATTGGCAGTAAGAATCACAACCCTGTGGTAATTGGCAGTAAGAGATTACGAATCTGTGTTAATTAGCAGTAGAAATTACCAACCTATGTAAATTGGTAGTAGGATTTGCCAACCTGTGTAACTTCGCAGTAGAAATTACCAACCTATGTCAATTGGCAGTAGAAATTACCAACCTATGTAAATTGGCAGTAGAAATTACCAACATATGTAAATTGGCAGTAAGAATTGCCAACCTGTGTTAATTGACATTTAGAAAAATTACGAACTTTGTTAATTGGCAGTAAGAATTATCAACCTGTGTTGATTGGCAGTAAGAATTACGAACCCCTGTTAATTGGCAGTAAGAATCACAACCCTGTGGTAATTGGCAGTAAGAATTGCCAACCTGTGTGACTTCGCAGTAGGAATGACCAACCTATGTAAATTTGTAGTAAGATTTGCCAACCTGTGTAACTTCGCAGTAGAAATTACCAACCTATGTAAATTGGCAGTAGAAATTACCAACATATGTAAATTGGCAGTAAGAATTGCCAACCTGTGTTACTTCGCAGTAGGAATTACCAACCTATGTAAATTGGAAGTAAGATTTACAAATCTGTGTTAATTCGCAGTAGAACTTACCATTCTATGTAAATTGGCAGTAGAAATTACCAACATATGTAAATTGGCAGTAAGAATTGTCAACCTGTGTTACTTCGCAGTAGAAATGACCAACCTATGTAAATTGGTAGTAGGAATTGTCAACCTATGTTACTTCGCAGTAGAAATTACCAACCTATGTAAATTGGTAGTAAGATTTACCAACACATGTAAATTGGCAGTAAGAATTGCCAACCTGTTTTACTTCGCAGAAGGAATTACCAACCTATGTAAATTGGTAGTAAGATTTGCCAACCTGTGTTACTTCGCAGTAGAAATTACCAACCTATGTAAATTGGTAGTAAGAATTGTCAACCTGTGTTACTTCGTAGTAGAAATTACCAACCTATGTAAATTGGTAGTAAGATTTACCAACACATGTAAATTGGCAGTAAGAATTGCCAACCTGTGTTACTTCGCAGTAGGAATTACCAACCTATGTAAATTGGTAGTAAGATTTGCCAACCTGTGTTACTTCGCAGTAGAAATTACCAACCTATGTAAATTGGCAGTAGAAATTACCAACATATGTAAATTGGCAGTAAGAATTGCCAACCTGTGTTACTTCGCAGTAGGAATTACCAACCTATGTAAATTGGGAGTAAGATTTGCCAACCTGTGTTACTTCGCAGTATAAATTACCAACCTATGTAAATTGGTAGTAAGATTTACCAGCCTCGTCAATTTGACAGTATGGGCTTTTAGCCTTTATCAGTTGAAAGTAACATTTACAAACCTTTATCATTGACAGCAAGAATTACCAACTTGAGTCAACTTTTGTATTTAGTTAAATTTAAACAACCATTGTATGTATCAACATTCCAAGCTTGGTATAGCTATTGATATTTCCCTAACACAAACGATTATAATGTTTTCACACTAAATGCCCGAGATTAGTTTTTTTTCTAGATAGTGGGTACGTTTTTCTGCGACTTTCAAAGGGGCAGTAGCACGTTTTCTTGATAATTTTAGGTTTTTAAGTATTCACTGATAATTTTAAGTTAATGTTAAATTAATTATTTTGACAGTGTCAAAAATCTTATTACACAAGCCAATAATCCATTGTCAGATTAAGCAGATTCATATAAAATCCATTGGCGGCCATTTTGTGTAAGAAAAATGAATCGCATGGCTAAACTTTACGTTATATATTTGAATTATTACTGCTCCATTTAGTATAAATACATGTCTTTCAATTTGAACCATTAATTTTCCTTTTCCTGACATCACCTTATATCCCCCCTAAAACGTGCTAGTGCCCCTTTAACAATGGACACATAATGGGATCTTTGACCTACTGACAATAATATGATTAGCATATACTCACCTGTAGATTAGCGTTCATTCTACCTGGATTGAACACGACATGGAGCTGTGGGGTATTACCTGTGTTCTTCTGATTGTCGGCTTCATTTCACATACAGGTAATCTCTGCTATCTAACTTGTGAATGTGTCCTACCTGTATTAATGAGACAGTACGAGTAATGACCTATGTTAATAAGCTGTAAGGTTTACAAAGATATGTTAAATGTTCAGTGAAAGAACACCCATTGAAATTGGCAGTAAGAGTTACACACCTGTGTTAATTGGCAGTAAGAATAACAGACCTGTGTTAATTGGCAGTAAGAGTTACCAACCTGTGTAAACTGGCATTAAGTATTGGCAGTAAGAATTGCCAACCTGTGTTAATTGACATTTAGAAAAATTACGAACTTTGTTAATTGGCAGTAAGAATAATCAACCTGTGTCGATTGGCAGTAAGAAATACGAACCCCTGTTAATTGGCAGTAAGAATCACAACCCTGTGGTAATTGGCAGTAAGAGATTACGAATCTGTGTTAATTAGCAGTAGAAATTACCAACCTATGTAAATTGGTAGTAGGATTTGCCAACCTGTGTAACTTCGCAGTAGAAATTACCAACCTATGTCAATTGGCAGTAGAAATTACCAACCTATGTAAATTGGCAGTAGAAATTACCAACATATGTAAATTGGCAGTAAGAATTGCCAACCTGTGTTAATTGACATTTAGAAAAATTACGAACTTTGTTAATTGGCAGTAAGAATTATCAACCTGTGTTGATTGGCAGTAAGAATTACGAACCCCTGTTAATTGGCAGTAAGAATCACAACCCTGTGGTAATTCGCAGTAGAAATTACCAACCTATGTAAATTGGCAGTAGAAATTACCAACATATGTAAATTGGCAGTAAGAATTGCCAACCTGTGTTACTTCGCAGTAGGAATTACCAACCTATGTAAATTGGAAGTAAGATTTACAAATCTGTGTTAATTCGCAGTAGAACTTACCATTCTATGTAAATTGGCAGTAGAAATTACCAACATATGTAAATTGGCAGTAAGAATTGTCAACCTGTGTTACTTCGCAGTAGAAATTACCAACCTATGTAAATTGGTAGTAAGAATTGTCAACCTGTGTTACTTCGCAGTAGAAAGTACCAACCTATGTAAATTGGTAGTAAGATTTACCAACACATGTAAATTGGCAGTAAGAATTGCCAACCTGTGTTAATTGACATTTAGAAAAATTACGAACTTTGTTAATTGGCAGTAAGAATTATCAACCTGTGTTGATTGGCAGTAAGAATTACGAACCCCTGTTAATTGGCAGTAAGAATCACAACCCTGTGGTAATTCGCAGTAGAAATTACCAACCTATGTAAATTGGCAGTAGAAATTACCAACATATGTAAATTGGCAGTAAGAATTGCCAACCTGTGTTACTTCGCAGTAGGAATTACCAACCTATGTAAATTGGAAGTAAGATTTACAAATCTGTGTTAATTCGCAGTAGAACTTACCATTCTATGTAAATTGGCAGTAGAAATTACCAACATATGTAAATTGGCAGTAAGAATTGTCAACCTGTGTTACTTCGCAGTAGAAATTACCAACCTATGTAAATTGGTAGTAAGAATTGTCAACCTGTGTTACTTCGCAGTAGAAAGTACCAACCTATGTAAATTGGTAGTAAGATTTACCAACACATGTAAATTGGCAGTAAGAATTGCCAACCTGTTTTACTTCGCAGAAGGAATTACCAACCTATGTAAATTGGTAGTAAGATTTGCCAACCTGTGTTACTTCGCAGTAGAAATTACCAACCTATGTAAATTGGTAGTAAGAATTGTCAACCTGTGTTACTTCGTAGTAGAAATTACCAACCTATGTAAATTGGTAGTAAGATTTACCAACACATGTAAATTGGCAGTAAGAATTGCCAACCTGTGTTACTTCGCAGTAGGAATTACCAACCTATGTAAATTGGTAGTAAGATTTGCCAACCTGTGTTACTTCGCAGTAGAAATTACCAACCTATGCAAATTGGTAGTAGGATTTGCCAACATATGTAAATTGGCAGTAAGAATTGCCAACCTGTGTTACTTCGCAGTAGGAATTACCAACCTATGTAAATTGGTAGTAAGATTTGCCAACCTGTGTTACTTCGCAGTAGAAATTACCAACCTATGTAAATTGGTAGTAGGATTTGCCAACATATGTAAATTGGCAGTAAGAATTGCCAACCTGTGTAACTTCGCAGTAGGAATTACCAACCTATGTAAATTGGGAGTAAGATTTGCCAACCTGTGTTACTTCGCAGTATAAATTACCAACCTATGTAAATTGGTAGTAAGATTTACCAACCTCGTCAATTTGACAGTATGGGCTTTTAGCCTTTATCAGTTGAAAGTAACATTTACAAACCTTTATCATTGACAGCAAGAATTACCAACTTGAGTCAACTTTTGTATTTAGTTAAATTTAAACAACCATTGTATGTATCAACATTCCAAGCTTGGTATAGCTATTGATATTTCCCTAACACAAACGATTATAATGTTTTCACACTAAATGCCCGAGATTAGTTTTTTTTCTAGATAGTGGGTACGTTTTTCTGCGACTTTCAAAGGGGCAGTAGCACGTTTTCTTGATAATTTTAGGTTTTTAAGTATTCACTGATAATTTTAGGTTTTTAAGTATTCACTGATAATTTTAAGTTAATGTTAAATTAATTATTTTGACAGTGTCAAAAATCTTATTACACAAGCCAATAATCCATTGTCAGATTAAGCAGATTCATATAAAATCCATTGGCGGCCATTTTGTGTAAGAAAAATGAATCGCATGGCTAAACTTTACGTTATATATTTGAATTATTACTGCTCCATTTAGTATAAATACATGTCTTTCAATTTGAACCATTAATTTTCCTTTTCCTGACATCACCTTATATCCCCCCTAAAAACGTGCTAGTGCCCCTTTAACAATGGACACATAATGGGATCTTTGACCTACTGACAATAATATGATTAGCATAAACACACCTGAAATTGAAAGAAATAATGAAGAAAACAACATACAATAAACGTGTCAACTGCTTCCCATTCATTGACAGTAAGAATTATCAACAAATTATACGGCAATATCAAACTAGTGTAATACTACAATGCAAGCATGACGTCACAGTAGTGCGTTGTGTGTTACTAGACACGGATAACATTCAGATGAAATTAACAGGATGCACGATTACTTCGTGTTAAAATGCCAATAGAAATTTCAACTTAAATTAGAATATAATGGCACTGCGATAATCAGCCAGTGTTAAATGAAAAGTATAAATGATCAACCGGATCAATGATAATAATCAACATGCATCTAATGGTCAATATGAATGTTTACCCTGGAGTTATTTTATCGACCGCTTATGTTGATATGTCACCTTAGTACCTTACCCAGTGGCATAAATCGGAGAATAGGAAACATTCACCCATTACACCCATTTAATTTTAATGATTTGAAATGATAAATTGATTCACGTGTAGTAAAAGGGACAGTAGCACGGTCTTTACTTTCAGGTACACAAAGGATTCTCGTTAAAAGAAGAAAAAAGAAAATTTAACAAAAAAACAAGACAGTAAGAACGAACGCAACAGACTTATTTAATCAGTACTATTTTGATAATTCCATGATGCTTACACCTAAATGGCCAAGCGATCTTTCCGCTTTACGTTATTACAGATAATTGTTTTGAGAAATGGGATGTTACTCTCTCAAAATATACATCTTGTGGACACATCTCAAGAAATAAAACACCTGGGAATGTGCTTTAAAGGGGTAGTAGCACGTTTTTTGACAATTTTATATTTTAGATTTTTCACTGATAACTATAAGTTAATGCTAAATGTATTACTTTGATAGTATCATAAATCTCATAACACAAACCAATCATCCGTAGTCAGAGAACAAAGTATGAGGATTCACATAAAATCCATTGGCAGCCATTTTTGTGTGAACACCTTTAATTCATTTTGTGTAAGAAAAGGAATCGCATGGCTTAACTTTACATTGTATATTTGTTTTATTACTGCTCCATTTAGTTTTAATACATTGTCTAAAGATTGGAACCATTATTTTCATTTTCCTGACATCACCTTATATTCCCCCTTAAAACGTGCTACCGCCCCTTTAATGCCTTTACATTTTGATGCTATTATCTCCCGCTACTTAGTTGAAGGACGAATGTGCTCTGTTATGCTCTGTCCGTGTGTCCGTCTTCCGTGCGTTCGTCCGTCCGAGATAAAGGGGCAAATTTTTCTCAGAAACTACTTAAGAAAGGGTAACCATATTTGCCGTGTGTCTCCTGGGTATCAACGCCTTGACGGAGTTCGAAAATCAGAAGCGTTGAATTGATAGGTAGGTGAAATTAAGGGCGAACTTCGGGCCATAGATGACCTACGTGGAATTATTGTTTACAAGTTTATTTCCCTTGTTCTATATTTTTGGACTCTCTTCGAGCGTATCCCCAAAGAGGACAAATTATCTAAGATATTATATTTAAGACAAGATAACCAAATTTGCCGTATAACCAATGAGTATTAATACGATGATGTAGTTAAAAATCAGAAACAAGCAATTATTTTTGTTCAGAGTTTTGGCCCTTGTCCCGTTACTTAGGACTCTTAGGAAATGTTCGGAGATATTATGAAAACCAATTTGGCTGGGGATGGTGATGACTATCTTCATGCTTATATCAAATTCTCTCTACAGGCGGTCTCTTCTGTTACCAATGTGGAAGCACTGGTTCTGATGGACATTGTAAAGCCGACATTAAAGGGATGGCGAAATCTGGCGAAAAGGTAATGGAGGCCCTCGTTAACTCATCGGCTGATGACGTCACAGACGGCATTCGGAACGAACACGGATTCCTGCCTTACATAAAAAAATGTGATAGTGGAAAAAATGTCTGTATGATTGAAGAGGTTGTCAATAGCCGTGAGTAAAAATGACTTATGATTAAATTTATGACTTATAAACCTAAATGTGAATAATCGTCTTAATGAATGACAAAATCACAGAAATATTCACCACTGAAATATCTTAGTTTTTTAATTTCTGTGTTTTTGTTCTCTATCCATTTATACTTGATGTTGTTATCAAATTACACTTGTGACGTCAGCCTATTTTTCTCTCGCTACATTTTATTTCTGTTATGAGGTAATGCATTGTTCTTTAAGTGTTTCACTTTTTCATATTTGTCAAGTTTTAAGGTATGTAGTTGAACAATCATTTAGTTGTGTGTAATTTAGATAAAAAATATCATCAAAACTCTCCATTCCTTAAAAATAATAGGTCTCGGCCCCTGGGGGCCTCACCTCCATTATTTACCCAAATTTGAAAGTTATTCTGATATTACCCTTTATGTAAAACTTAGGTTAAACAATACACTACTCCATTACTGATAGATTATAAGGGATGTAGGTCAATCATAAATAAACAACATTTTTCTTACTTATAACTATTCAGTATTAACTTAATCTAAAATATATTTTATTCTTCATTTCAGAGACGAGCGGGGTCCTAAGTTACATCAGGGATTGCTCTGATGGAAAGACGTTTTCATTCGACAACGTCACTGTTCTGAAGGATATGATCGCCAATAACTACACGACATGTGGTTACGACAAAAAAGGATACCTCTTCTGTGTATCTCTGTGTGACAGCTACTTTTGTAATGGACCTAATGTTTCCCTCGGTGCCAGAACTGAAGTATCTTTAGTCTTTCTTATCATCTGCATAGCGCAAAGGTTTATTCTTTGATTTAATTGTAAGAAAGATCCGTCTTGTCTCCCGAGCCTTAAGCGAGGACGTAACTGTTCACTTGTGGGACATATATATCTTTGATCAAATTGTAAGAGAAAATCTTACAATGTTTCAAAGCACAAATTGATGATATTAATGTATAGTGATGAGGTTTTCATAGTTTGATTATATGGTCAGAATTGATAATACCTGTACCCCAAAGCCTGAAACGATGGCGTTTATGGATACTGCGGATGTGTTTATACAGTTTAATTCAATTGTACCCGATTAGACAAGTAGGTAATTGTATATTGCTCGGGTGTATACATCGTATTGATTAGAATGTTAGAAAAGGATCGTCCGGTAATAGAGTCTGAAACAGGAATAAGATTGCATACTGTATATATATTTAAATAAACACATGTATCGTCTTTGGCTTAAGTGTAAGACTTGGGTTGTATTGTCGCCGTTGTGTTGAAATGACGATGTCATTCATACATGGAAGACCATTTCTATGGAGCAATCTCCACACACAAGTGTAAGCTCATAGCACCCACAGCATGAGGAATATTGCTGGTACTAATGATGTCATTGAATGCCGATGATGTCATTAATGTTGACGATGATACTGAATGCTGGTGATGTCATTAATGCTGACGATGTTACTGAACGCTGGTGATGTCATTAATGCTGACGATGTTACTGAACGCTGGTGATGTCATTAATGCTGACAAGGATACTGAATGCTGATCATATCATTAATGTTGACGATGATACTGAATGCTGATCATATCATTAATGTTGACGATGTTACTGAACGCTGGTGATGTCATTAATGCTGACGATGTTACTGAACGCTGGTGATGTCATTAATGCTGACGATGTTACTGAACGCTGGTGATGTCATTAATGCTGACGATGTTTTTAAATGATGATGTCATTACTGCTGACGATGTTATTCAATTTAATGATGTCATTGAATGCTGACGATGTTATCGACTGCTGCTTGCGAGCGACTATCCAAGGTTTGTGGACAGTGTGTCTTTGATGGTTTGGCGCGAGATAAGCATAAAGGTATATTCACTTGCTGGACACAATCGGACACTTGACTGGACTCGATGTACCAACTGGAACTTGAACTTGGACTAAATCTCGGATGCAACACACAAAACACACAAGTACCACTGGAAAACGCAATGCAGAATTCATTTCAATTCTGAATCAAAATATGTGGTAATTAAAATTGTTTTTTTAACAGGATAAGTATAAAGGAGTAGATTGCAAAAGTAAAAAGTTATTTTATTATATCTTACATGAACTGAGACTCTCACTATAAATATATTTGGAATTTTTACACCTTTTGAAGGACTGGATGCTACTTTGAAAGGCATGCAAGCATGTAAAATTGAAGAAAGCAGCCAGATTATTATTTGCAATTTTTCTGTGTGAAATCTTAATTTGAAAATAACATTTCTGCAGTAAGTTAAACCATATGATTTGCTTGTTACAACTCATGATATCAAGTACATGTTAATGCTTACAGGAAACAAAACAAAGATGTATAATTTTGTCTCCTGAGTTCTGTATCGTATGTATCATCCATGTTGTATTTCCAGATAATGTGCCTTTTCCTGTTATGTTTCCTCATTGTTGTATTATTGCAGGCTTGTCATCAAGTGTTATTAAAAAGTTTGTTCTCAGAGTGAGTTTGTTGTGTGGAATTGTTATCCTGAAAGTCAAGAAGTTGCTGCACAAAGCAACGAAGGACTAAATTGGAAGATTCATGGAATAGATCAGCAACTTGGAATGGACATAAAGTGGGTACCCATATATATCCCAAAAACCAGTGTCATTGTAACTATTCAGATACTCTATATATAGGCCCTTTCGAAAGCAACTCACTCGCCATTGATCATTGGTCATAAGTAGCACATGGGCGCATGGCATGGCATGGCATGGCGTCCGACCATCAGTCCATCCGTAAACTTTTCACATTTTCGACTTCTTCCCCAGAACCAATGACTCTAGAGAGCTGAAATTTGATGTGCAGACTCCTTGGCAAATGGGGATTCTGAATTGTAGATTTCGTGACCCCATGACCCCAAATAGGGTCACAGGGGTCAAAACCTATTGTCATCTTCTTCTCCAGTTCCAAATGGTCTAGGGAGCTTAAAAGTTGTGAGTAGACTCCATGGTCAATCGGGATTTTGAATTGTATATTTTGTGACCCCTTGACTCCAAATTGGGTCACAGGGCTCAAAACCTTAAAAACCTATTTTCATCTTCTCCGGTTCAAAAAGGTCTAGGGAGCTGAAAAGTTGTGTGTAGACTCCTTGGCCAGTTGGGATTCTAAGTTGTAGATTTTGTGACCCCATGACCCCAAATAGGGTCACAGGGATCAAAACCTTATAAACCTATTTTCATCTCCAGTTTCAAAAGGTCTAGAGAGCTGTAAAGTTGTGTGTAGACTCCTTGGCAAGTGGGGATTCTGAATTTTAGATTTGGTTACCCCATGACCCCAGGGGTCAAAACCTCAAACAACTATTACCATCAAAAGTCGGATGAGCTAGAGAGCCCATGGCTCTATTTTTAAGGGGAATATAAGGTGATGTTAGGAAAATTAAATTAAATGGTTCCAATTGATTAACAATGTATTTAATCTAAATGAAGCAGTAATAAATCAAAATATATAATGTTAAGTTCAGCCATGCGAAGATTCCCTTTTTAAACTCATTTGGCCTGTGTTTATTGGTGGCTATAAATTGAGGTCTATCTACTACAATATTCTTATCAATGGTGACGTCATGAAATTGAATTCTATTTTCTCTTTGACATGACCTGTTAGTCACTCTTATCTCACTACACATGACTTCCTCATTGGGAGAAAAGTTGCCTATATGTAGTTCCCCTCTACGCCCATTGCTCTATTGCATGCCCTTAAAGGGGCTCTGCAACCTGAATTTTTAACTTCCAGTGTTTTATTAGCAGGGCCCCGAAAGAGTCGTAAATACTCGGGAGGGACGAAATCGTTTGGTTGCGAACCGCTTACAGCTGACAGCCGGTACCAAGTTTGTGTCATGTGACCCCCATTACCCGTCTGGATGCTCTTGTTAACGATGGTCAATGAGGTTTCACGAGCCAGGTTGTTAATCCCCTTTAAAGGAACAGTAGCACGTTATTTTGTGGCCATCACCACTCTCTCCCCATAGAGGCAGATTAAGTCATGAAATGTTGATACAGCCTCTGTTCTATTACACCGACTATGTGGACTAGAAGGGGAGATGCCTGATTGAAGGCAATCAAAGCTAGTTGTGCAACCAGCTGTTCTATAATCATCATTTTGCCTACTGAATCATGGCAAAAGCATTGTGATATGAACCACCCTTTTCATGCGAGAAGCGTTGTCATTTGAGAAAGAAATGGATTGTGGTTCAATTTTCCGCCAGGGGAAACTGCCGGAACCCAAGGATTTTTGCGAGTTAGAACAGAGGCTGTATCAACATAACATGACCTGATCTGCCTCTGTGGGGAGAATATGATATATCACAAAAATTAGAATAACATTTACCAATTGCAAGATCATGTCTCTTAATTAAAACTAACATTTCTAAACGGAGTTGCCATGTTAGGTTAGCTACCCGGATCCAGTTGCGAACCTCAAATAATTTATGTGTTCACACTTAAATGGTCGCGAGTAGTTCTTGCTTGATACTTGGTAATATTTTGTACAACAACGGATAATTGGTCTGAGTACTGACATGTTAGATCCCCTGGATATGACAAATTTGGCATAAACAGATGCATTGATTCATTCTACGGTAACGATTTTATTCAACCGATTAAATGAAATATTACACGATGAGGGAACTATATGGAAAGACTAACAGCATATCTTTTGCAAAATCTGCGAGAAGGTTTTAAAAACATCAGCGTTCCTAAAGGTCAACGAACACACTAGAATGGCATTAGAGGCATTACCAAATCCCAATAACGGGATTATATATCTTATCTTATATAAACGTTTCAAAATGCATATTCAGGGGTTGGCTTTTTAAAAAGATTAATTGCTTGCCTCGAATAATCGACGGGTCCGATCGGTGTTTGAAAATAATAATCGCCGGGAGATTATTCAAGGATTTACGGCATCTGCCAGAATTGATTCCTAAAAACGATGCCTCGTCGCCCAAATCAGACGTGTCAAAAGACTTTGGGTATTAGGCCTACCAAAGAAACAAAACAAAAATCGAGACGCTGTCAAAAGAAGCGAAACGTACACATAATCAATATAATGTAAGCCATACATGATATCTTAATGAATAACTTAACTGTAAGCCATATGCTGACGAACGATCTTACTTTAAGTCATATGTTGATCGATCACCCATGAATAATTGAAAAAATAAAATAATATAACCTAATATGTTAACTACAAATATGTTTACTCTTTTGAAAATCTCAAGAGGCAAGATAAGGCTTATTTATATACGACCCCTCTCCCCGATAAAAGTTAAGCTTGATTTATGGTTCCAACCGTGCCCAAAAGGGCAACTAGATCAATCTGTTACACCTGTGCTAGGTAACAAGTAAGACCAGGTAATAAGGTGTATAGTCACCTGTGGATTAGCGTTCATTGTACCTGGATTGAACACGACATGGAACTTTGGAATATTACCTGTGTTTTTCTGATTGTCGGCTTCATTTCGCATACAGGTAATCTCTGCTATATCTCACTATGATAGACTGTGAATGATTTTTACTGTATTAAAAAGACAGGAGGAATAATGATCTATGCTGATAAGCTGTAAGGTTTACAAAGATATGTTAAATGTTCAGTGTAAAAATACCAATTGAAATTGGCAGTAAGAGTTACCAACCTGTGGTAATGGGCAGTAAGAATTACGAACCTGTGTTCATTGGCAGTAAGAGTTACCAACCTGTGGTAATGGACAGTAAGAATTACCAACCTGTGTTAATTGGCAGTACGAATTACGAACTTGTGGTAATTGGCAGTAAGAATTACGAACCTGTGTTAATTTTCAGTAAGAATTACCAACCTGTGGTAATTGGCAGTAGGAATTACGAACCTGTGTTAATTGGCAGTAACAACTACGAACCTGTTTTAATTGGCAGTAAGAATTAGGAACCTGTGGTAATTGGCAGTACGAATTACGAACCTGTGTTAATTGGCAGTAAGAATTACGAACCTGTGGTAATTGGCAGTAAGAATTACGAACCTGTGTTAATTCGCTGTAAGAATTATCAACCTCTGTTAATTTGAGCTTTTAGCCTTTATCATTTCAAATTAAGAATCACAAACCTTTATTCATTGGCAGCTAGAATTGGCCGTCTTGAGTCAACTTTGGTATATAGTTTAAATAACAAAACCTTGTATTTATCACCATACCAAGCTTGGTATAGCTATGCATATTTCCCTAACACAAACGATTATAATGTGTTCACACTAGATGGCCGTAAATAGTTTTTTCGAAATAGGGGGTACGTTTTTCTGCGACTTTTAACAATTGGGATACATAGCAAACATAGCTAATTGAATAAACACACATGACATACATTGTAAAAAAATAATGAAGGGAACAAAGTACAATAAACGTGTCACTTCCTCTTTTTCATTGACAGTAAGAAATTATCAACAAATCAAAATGTTACTGATAGTAGTCTTGTCAACTAGCTTTTTTATACGGCAATATCGAACTAGTGTAATATCACAATGCAAGCATGACGTCACAGTAGTGTGTTATGTGTTGTTAGACATTCAGAACACTCAAATGAAATTGACAGCATGTTATTTCGTGTTAAAATTTCAGTTGAAATTTCAACTTAAATTACATTAAAGTGGCACAGCGATAATCAGCCAGTGTTCAATTATAAGTATAAATGATCAACCGGATCAATGATAATAATCAACATGTAACAAACGGACAATTTTTATGATCAACCAGGAATCAAAATTTATTTAATCGGGCGTATCTCTTATATGCCATCTTATATTACCGTATTTCCTCGAATACAACCCAGGGGTTCTATTTCGTTCAGTACCCCCTTACCCCCCCGGGTTCTATTCGAGGCCCGGGTTATAATGGAGGCTGGGTTGTATTTCTTCAGGTCTGAATTGACGTTTCAAAATCTTCTAGGAATGGCGTTTTCATGGAAAATTATTGATCTAGTTCTACATATCTCGTGGCATTTCTGTTGATATTCATTCTGTTATCAAAAATCGAAATATTTGTAGTTATTGTAAAAATCTTATATTTGAAAAATTCAAGTGTGTACTTTCTTTTGCCTGTCAGTTTATATCATCCTTCGCATCTCCAATATTACATCTACATTATGTAGTAAAGTTACGTACTCCAAAAGCCTGGTTTGGATTGGGTCATTAGTTTGAAAAGATTGGCCAGCATTTATCGCCGAATAGGAAACATTCATCCATTCAACCAGGGTTTAAAGGGGCAGTAGCACGTTTTTTGATAATTTTATATTGTAATTTTTCACTGATAATTGTACGTTAATGCTAAATGTATTATTTTGATAGTGTCAAAAATCTCATTACACTTACAAATCATCCATACTAAGTGGACAAAGTATGAAGACTCACATAAAATCCACTGGCGGCCATTTTTTGTGAACACCTTTAATTCATTTTGTGTAAGAAAAAGAAATCGCATGGCTTAACTTTACGATTATATTTGAATTATTACTGCTCCATTTAGTTTAAATACATTGTCTTTTAATTGGAACCATTAATTTTCATTTTCCTGACATCACCTAAAATTCCCCCTAAAACGTACTACTGCCCCTTTAAGATATAGCCTGTCCGCCAGTCCTTGAACTGGTTACGTTTTGGTCAGGACTGGTAACTTTTCATTGTTTTTTCCAATATTTTTCTTAAAGAATTGACCAATTAATTTTCAGGACAGGCTAGGTTTCCAATCTTTATTTACACTGATTCAACCAATCTTGTTTAAACTAGCTGTAATGTATACGTCCCCACAGTCCTCACGTTACATCTAGCTACTAATAGCTAACCCACCTGATCCGTGTCGCGCATGCGCGGAAATCAACAAATGGAAAACAAACTGGCTGGCCTGGAATTATTTTTTACAGAGAAATTGGGTACCCCCCAAGGGGAAAAATTATTTTTGTTCAGAGTTTTGGCCCTTGTCCCGTTACTTAGGATTCTTAGGAAATGTTCGGAGATATTATGAAAACCAATTTGGCTGGGGATGGTGATGACTGTCTTCATGCTTGTATCGAATCTCTCTTCAGGCGGTCTCTTCTGTTACCAATGTGGAAGCACTGGTTCTGACGGACATTGTAAAGCCGACATTAAAGGGATGGCGAAATCTGGCGAAAAGGTAATGGAGGCCCTCGTTAACTCATCGGCTGATGACGTCACAGACGGCATTCGGAACGAACACGGATTCCTGCCCTATATTAAAGAATGTGATAGTGGGAAAAATGTCTGTATGATTGAAGAGGTTGTCAATAGCCGTGAGTAAAAAATGACTTATGATTAAAAATGTGACTTATAAACCTAAATGTGAATAATTATCTTAATGGATGACAAAATCACAGACTTATTCACCACTGAAATATTTTAGTTTTTCAATTTCTGTGTTTTTGTTCTCTATCCATTTATACTTGATGTTGTTATCAAATTACACTTGTGACGTCAGCCTATTTTTCTCTCGCTACATTTTATTTCTGTATTAGGGTAATGCATTGTTCTTTAAGTGTTTCACATTTTCATATTTGTCAAGTTTTAAGGCATGTAGTTGAACAATCATTTAGTTGAGTGCAATTTAAGTCAAACAATATCATCAAAACTCTCCATTCCTTAAAAATAATAGGTCTCGGCCCCTGGGGGCCTCACCTCCATTATTTACCCACAATTGAAAGTTATTCCGATATTACCCTTTACGTAAAACTTAGGTTAAACAATACATTACTCCATTTTTAATAGATTATAAGGGGATGTAGGTCAATCATAAATAAGCAACAATTTTCTTACTTATAAACTATTCAGTATTAACATAATCTAAAATATATTTTATTCTTCATTTCAGAGACAAGCGGGGTCCTAAGTTACATCAGGGACTGCTCTGATGGAAAGACGTTTTCATTCGACAACGTCACTGTTCTGAAGGATCTGACCCCCAAAAACTACACGACATGTGGTTACGACAGACTAGGATACCTCTTCTGTGTATCTCTGTGTGAGAGCGATTTTTGTAATGGACCTAATGTTTCCCTTGGTGCCATAACTGAAGTATCTTTAGTCCTTCTTATCATCTGCATAACGCAAAGGTTTATTCTTTGATTTAATTGTAAGAAAGATCCGTCTTGTCTCCCGAGCCTTAAGCGAGGACGTAACTGTTCACTTGTTGGACATATATATCTTTGACCAAATTGAAAGAGAAAATCTTACAATGTTTCAAAGCACAAATTGATGATATTAATGTATAGTGATGAGGTTTTCATAGTTTGATTATATGGTCAGAATTGATAATACCTGTACCCCAAAGCCTGAAACGATGGCGTTTATGGATACTGCGGATGTGTTTATACAGTTTAATTCAATTGTACCCGATTAGACAAGTAGGTAATTGTATATTGCTCGGGTGTATACATCGTATTGATTAGAATGTTAGAAAAGGATCGTCCGGTAATAGAGTCTGAAACAGGAATAAGATTGCATACTGTATATATATTTAAATAAACACATGTATCGTCTTTGGCTTAAGTGTAAGACTTGGGTTGTATTGTCGCCGTTGTGTTGAAATGACGATGTCATTCATACATGGAAGACCATTTCTATGGAGCAATCTCCACACACAAGTGTAAGCTCATAGCACCCACAGCATGAGGAATATTGCTGGTACTGATGATGTCATTGAATGCCGATGATGTCATAAATGCTGACGATGTTACTGAATGCTGATGATGTCATTAATGCTGACGATGTTACTGAATGCCGATGATGTCATTAATGTTGATGATGATACTGAATGCTGATAATATCATAAATGCTGACGATGTTACTGAACGCTGGTGATGTCATTATTGCTGACGATGTTACTGAATGCCGATGATGTCATTAATGCTGACGATGTTACTGAACGCTGATGATATCCAAAATGCTGACGATGTTACTGAACGCTGGTGATGTCATCAATGCTGACGATGTTTTTAAATGATGATGATGCCATTACTGCTGACGATGTTATTTAATTTAATGATGATGATGTCATTACTGCTGACGATGTTATTTAATTTAATGATGATGATGCCATTACTGATGACGATGTTATTCAATTTAATGATGTCATTGAATGCTGACAATGTTATCGACTGCTGCTTGCAAGCGACTATCCAAGGTTTGTGGACAGTGTGTCTTTGATAGTTTGGCGCGAGATAAGCATAAAGGTATATTCACTTGCTGGACACAATCGGACACTTGACTGGACTCGATGTACCAACTGGGACTTGAACTTGGACTAAATCCCGGATGCAACACACAAAACACACAAGTACCACTCAAAAACGCACAGCAAAATTCATTTTAATTCTGAATCAAAAGATGTGATATCAATCATTGTTGGTCCTCATACACTGTTGCATGTCATGACCATGTTAGTAAAGCCCTTCGAAGCATCCTTATCTTAAAGTCCCTTGTTCCTTACATGAATTTGTTCCCGCCTTGCAAAATGGACGAAACATGCAAATGATATCAATGTATTTGAAAGTATTTAATTTATTGATAAGTAAAATCGCCTGCAACGTTGCGTCACGTGTTCACTTCCCACAAGCCTTTGCGCGACATTGCAAAAAATACGCCCCTTTCTATTTAAAGCAACCTGCCGGTTCGGAAAAGCCGTTTCGATTTTTTAATTCTTATTTCACGAATAATAATCTGATTTCAGGTTTGGTTGTACTTATGGATTTCTGAATATTCAGAAAATACGTTAAAAAATACTTAAAAAGTTATCTATATTATTAAAATTCTGATCATGGGACTTTAACAATTTGTCCAACCTTACTAACCTTTTGTTTGAGGTAAGAGGTATGTTGATATCTTTAATGATAAGAGAGTTTTTCCTTTTGTTTGCAATGGACGGACTAAAAGTCCATAATTTCCCCTTTAGGTAATTAATACTATTTTGATATTCGGCCGAACTCGTGTATCTACTGCTGAAGCCCACTATTGTCTTGACGGACATGAGTCGCCCTTTAGCTGATTCTACAGATTTCAATCTCCAAAACAAACAGCGAATATTTTGATTAGCCAGCCCAACATGATAAATTGCTGTAGACTTAATGTTTTTGTTTGTCTAAAGGTTGCTGTTTTTGAAAGGTTGATGTTATCTGAAATTCTACCGTAACTTATCCTATGATAAAAGGTTTGATTAAATCGAAAGGATTGAAACCGTCCTATTTTTTTAAATGAAATAAACAAAATGAATTTCACCATCAATGTAAATATTACGGATAACTTAAAATGTGACTTAGTACTTTACTATCTCATTGTGTAATAAAAGTGTTTTACTCTTTCTCTCACATAATTATGGTTTTACGAAACTTACGCGATTCTAAAGGACTCAATTGCATTCTGACAAATACGAACCAAGTACCCTATATCATTGTTTCAAGTACATTATCCTCTCCAACATAGCAGTGCTACAATGTGTGTGTATATATCTATATATATTTAAAAAGAGAGTTGGTATCTATATATATATATGCAGAAAGTATATATATAATTTTTTTGCAATCAAAGATGAATAATGTTACTAAAACTCTTGAAGTTAGTAAATAAGATTACGCAATATAACTCATTCTCGATAATCCAGAGTTTACGTTCCGATAATATCTCCACTAACCTCTGGAACCAATATGGGCTCAATGCGATTCACAAATTACCTGCCCTTAGTGGCATATTGTCCAATGAGGTATCTATGCTGCCTTCAGCAGCGTACCAATCGTATGGCTTCTTTCATGACACACCCCCGCTTCGTCAATAAACAGAAATGACATCCAAAGAGATGGATTTCAAGACGGCATTTTAGTGTTTTTGTCTATCAAAACGGGTGGGGTATATCAATTGTTACCTAGCATTCCCAGTTCTCGTCAAGAGAATTCCTCTTGACTGTAAAATGTTTATCGCATGGCCTTTGATTTTATTTATGAAATAATGAGTGAGTTGGGGTTTAACGTGATGTCAGCAGTATTCCAGCTATAAGACATGCTGCCATCTAAATTTAAGAGAGTTGACAGATCTGAGAGAAAAAAACTGTGTAAGGAAAATTACAACACAAGTTTTGCATAAACAAGAAAAGCCTTTAAAAAGGCATGCTTGGTGCTACATAGGCAGATGAAGGAGATTGTTATTTGCCGAACAATTTGGGTGATAATATATACAACGCTGGATAACAGCAGTAATATTAACACGAGTATTACTCAAAGTTAATTTCACAAAATTAATTTCTATCAACACGAATTGCTGAAAGTTATGAATATTTTTTACATTCATCAACGATTGTTGGTATATTTCAAATCAAAACACACGAGGGTGATATTCTATTTATCATTCAAATTCACTCTTTTTGAGATCTCAGAGTAAAAATGTAAATCTCTGAACACAACAACACTAGATTTTTAAGACAGTGATGTGACAGTGACAGTTTATGATGTTTTGGCATTGTGATGTTGTTACTTGAAGTAAAAACACTGCATGCATGGGTTGCCATGTAGCGTTGACAATGACAGGAAATTGTGCAAAACGTAGTTGCCAAAACCATATCTCCTTGTCATGCTGGTTAATTATTAACTGTAGTATTACAGATAATAAACAAAATACTTTCCGATGATCTGACGGGATTTCAACCCAGCTCCGCTGAGCTAAGCCGCGGCCTTATAGTAACCGTATGGAACCAGCGATGTAGGTAATATTCTAAATATAGCACGAGTCAATTTCAGTAGCTCTGATAATAAATACATGTTTTCAACGTAAACATTTAGTGACATCGTTAAGTTTGACTTGTCACGTGGTCGTAAGTGATCTACCTATTAGTAAACATAAGTCTTTTTTCGATGTCACCATCGTTCTTACACAAACATTACTTTTAAATCGCCAGGCGAGCCCAGCGTGAAATTAAGTCGCGTGGGTTATAAAAAAGTGGATTCTGCGATTATTGAATGCGAAATAATGCTCTTATCTGGAACAAATGCAGACTCTTCATCAAATGAAGATGTTTTTGATTTAGTCTGTTAATATTTATCAGCGTCTTTAATAGAAAATATTATTTCTCTTTTAGCATGACATTTAAAGCGAAATCATATTCCACAGTTTAATGTGCCAAATATTTTGTATTACCCACATGGTGACGTAATGCATTTTTTGCTACAGCTCTGTTCATTGGTCTTTTGATTTGGATACAACACATGTGTTTGGCGCGGCTTCCCTTTGAAAATATCAAGAGTAATATAGAGAGAATTCAGAAAAGTTTTAGGAGAATCAAATCATAACACTTGGTGCCCTTTGGGGCACCAAGCAATAACCGATGGTAGGTAGATTTAGTAACTTCATGTATTATTGAATGTTTTTGACTTGATTATATGCCATCCCACTTGACTCAAAACGTTATTGCGGTGTGGTGGCTTGTGTGCTTCCCCGACCCTTGAGCTATGCCAAATGGAGCTGGCATGCTCCTGGTAGATTCACCCAAGCTTTAAAAGTCAATTGAAAGAAATCAGACCAAATTTGTGTCGTTCTAAAACCTGCTTTCTATCCCTCGTTTTCGTCTGTTCCTGTCGAACTTCTTTCTCTCCGATCTTCTGTCTTTTGGATGGCAAATCCACATGTTTAATAGCTGAAAAAATTGCTGATTGTATGTTAAATCCCAACTCACTCATTCGCCGTTTATCTGCCTCAATGATTTCTTTCCTATTTCTGACTGACTAAAGGCCTATCTGATTGGCTAATGAAAGACGGTAATGCAACTAAAGGGAGGTAATTTATGAATCGCATTGAGCCCATATTGGTTCCAGAGGTTAGTGGAGATATTATCGGAACGTAAACTCTGGATTATCGAGAATGTCTATATAATAGATCGAGAAATACGCAAAAATCTTTATTGTTTGGCCGATTTCGTTTAAATTGGAAATATAGGTTTATCTCAACATAATTTTATGAAAACGATAAATGAGTGCAAAAGTCCAGGTTTTGAATTTTAAATTTTTATTATTGTCTACTCCGAGATTCGAACCCCTGTGATTTCAACAAATCTTTAGTTCCAGTGTATGCTTTACTGGGCAGTCTGATATTATGAGCTATATGGGCAAAGATAAAAATAAAATCTATTTTAGCTTGTTCTTGACGTTGTCGTATTATTGTTATAGAAATTAAACAGGTTTTTATAGACATAAATATGACATAGGCACATCTTTAATTATAAATAGAGTGAAAGAGGAAGGGTTTATAAGTGTTATTATCCGGGGTCTACTTTTTACTAGCTCGTGTGGCCTGTAAGGCCCGATGGACTTATGGCATGGCATCCGGCGTTCATCCGTCCGTCCGTCAGTCCATCCGTCTGTAAACTTTGTGGAATTTCGACTTCTTCTCCAGAAGGCATAGAAAGCTGAAACATGGTGTACAGACTCCTTGGCTAGTGAGGATTATCAATTGTATCTTTGGTGGCCCTGTGGCCCCTAGTAAGGCCCATCAGGGCCACCCCCTTTAAACCTATTTTCATATTCTTCTCCAGAACCATAAGGCCTAGAAAGCTGAAACTTAGTGTACAGACTCCTTGGCTAGTGGGGATAATAAATTGTAGCTTTGGTGGCCCTGTGGCCCCTAATAAGGGTCACAGGTGCCACATCCTTAAAACCTATTTTCATCTTCTTCGGAACCACAAGGCCTGGAACCCGAAACTGTGTACAGACTCCTTGACTAGTGAGGATTATGTATTGTAGTTTTTGTGACCTTGTGGCCCCTTATAAAGGTCACAGGGACCACGCCCTTAAAACCTATTTTCATCTTCTACTTCAGAAGCATAAGGCCTAGAAAACTGAAACTTTGTGTACAGACTCCTTGACAAGTGAGGATTATAAATTGTAGCTTTGGTGGCCCTGTGGCCCCTAAAAAATGTCACAAGGGCCACATCCTTAAAACCTATTTTCATCTTCTTCTCCAGAACCATAAGACATAGAAAGCTACTAAGGGGGGAACCACATTGGCCGCACCCTAAAGCAAACTCAAATGTAAAGCCTGATGAGCTTGTAGCCAATGGCTCTATTTTTTAACTTGTATGTAATACCGTGGCAGATAATGTAGTAGTCGACCTGTCCGTCTGTCCGTCCGTAATTTCGTTTCCGGAGAGCATAAAACATTGTATGTGAATCAGTCAGCGTGTTTCTAATTTCTAGCCGTTTCGAAGGAGGAACGGAGAATTTCTTTTCTGGAACATAACTGCAAAACGTTTTGACCTAGCTCAATAAAAATTGCTATGTGGATCAGTCAGCATGTTTAGATCTGCTTTTTGTGATTTTCGACTTCTTCATGTGTTTACTTTATAATTTCGATTGATGATATATTTGTATGACTCTTGAATAATTAAAGATACATATTCTGACGTAGTAGGTGTTGCATCCCAACTACGGATCTATCCCATTTTAAGATGGGATAACTCTCGAGGCTATCCCAATTTACTGTGGATAAAGCACTATTCTAAGTTGGGATATCCCATCTTAAGATGGGATAGCGGGGTCAGTTTCTGATTTTTGAAAATAATTTCAACTTTGAAAAAAAGTGAAAAGTTTTCTTCAATGTCATTTTTTATCATCAAACTCAATGTTTGATCAAACAAATCATCAAAGTCAATAGTTCATCAAAGAGGTAAACGAAGTCAATTAAAATCAATCTTATCATCAAAATTAACATTTTATAAGGTAATTTCTTTTCATTTGTCATTTGTTTATGCAAAGTCATTTTCTTCTAATTTTGTCTCAAAGTTCAAATTTTAAACGTTATATTTTTTTTTCAAAATCAAAACTGATCCAGGTATCCCATCTTACGATTGGATATCCCAACTTGGAATAGATCTTTATCCACAGTTAGAATAGCCGGAGAGCTATCCCATCTTAAGATTGGATAGCATCTATTGTTGAGATCCAACAGTAGGGACCGTTTGGAAAAGTAATTTTAGGCGACTTTTGCTTCAACATGCGAACCATTTTTATTTTTGGATTCCCATGGGAAGGAAGTTAAGCATATTCATGCTATTGTTGGCGATTATAAATAATATAGAACAATACATGTCTCCGGAAACATCACACTCACAACCAATATATGTTTCCTCTTGTTTATTCCTATTGTACAGACACTGTTTTTACCGATAAACTGACATCAAAAACTCGAAATCTATGTAATTGAAAATCTTACATACCATAAATTCAACTGAAGTTTGTATACTTTCTTTCACCTGTCAGTTTGTATGCCCAGACAGGTTTAGCTTCAAGTTAACAAGGTTACTAGTTTTTAACCTATCAAACGTACACTTTCAACTTCCAAAGGCTCACTGGAAGAAAACGGCTCAGGCGAACGTAGCATTACTTATAAACTCATCCTTTTACTGACTTTAAAGGGGCAGTAGCACGTTTTTAGGGGGATTGTAAGGTGATGGCAGGAAAATAAAAATTAATGGTTCCAAATGAAAGACAATGTATTTAAACTAAATGGAGCAGGAAAATTAAAATATATAACGTAAAGTTAAGCCATGCAATTACTTTTTCTTACACAAAATGAATTAAAAGTGTTCACACAAAATGGCCGCCAATGGATTTTATGTGAATCTTTATACTTTGTCATCTGACTGTTGATGATTGGTTTGTGTAATTAGATTCTTGACACTGTCAAAAATTTTTTTTAGCATTAACTTAAACTTATTAGTGAACATTTTAAGATACCAAATTATCAAAAAACGTGCTACTGCCCCTTTAAACTGACAGGAGAAATAAAGTACACACCTCAATTGCAATTTTTATATGTTAGATTTTCAATTGCAAATATTTAGATTTTTCTCATCGTTCAAAGAATACTTTTAAAGTTTAAAAAAAAAATCTTATCTTAATAAAATGTTCCCAAATAAATTTGGATATAACGTAAACGTTCATGAACAAGAAAGACATTTTCGATGTGACGACTGACAATAATACAGAACAATACATGTGTTAGGAAAAAAAACACTCATAAACTAGATCTATTTCCTCTTGTTTATTCCTATTGTACAGACACTCTATTTACCGATAAACTGACATAAAAAACTCGAAATCTATGTAATTGAAACTCTTACATACCATAAATTCAACTGAAGTTTGTTCTTTCTTTCGCCTGTCAGTTTATATGGCAAGACAGGCTTTGCTTCAAGTCAACAGGGTTACTAGTTTTTAACCTATCAAACGAACACTTTCAACTTCCTTGAGTAAAAATACTCACGGTTCAGGTGAACGGAGCATTACTTATAAACTCATCCGTTTACTGAGTATTGCACCAAATTTCGTAATTCAATATACTGAAACATTGAGCTCATGTATTGCAATAATATTGCAATATATTGCATAAACTCTACAATCAACTTTTATAATTTTGTATGCAATATTATTTTGAACATTATAATTTGATAAACTGCGACTACTATTTAATTAGATAAAATTCATAGCAATTGTTGATGGCATACCAATTTGCATTGTAATATCATCTATCAAAATTTACTGTTGTATTTGGAATATGCTCAAGTAATCATTTATTGAATCATATCATACTCCTTGCCAAAAGGTATATTCATATTTCACATATTAAGCAAAATGCACTCTCTTTTGAGTTATTTACTTAGCTTTTGAAGGAAACCTGCTTAATAGAACATTCATTGCTAGAAAAAATAATATATTAAATCCCTTTAATATGAAATGGAGACAATTATCAGACTCATTTTTGACTCAATAAATGAAGCATCATAAAATATCCCTCTGTACCATCGCACCCTCTATGTCAAGGACTCATATGTGGATGTCATGATATATCTACTATATGCTATTATTAAGTTGAATTCAAATGTCTGTGTACTTGCTGTAGTGCCGTGTCTATGTTTGATGATCTGTATACTATGAATTGAAATGGAATGAACATTTTGTTTTGATGGCATGTATATGAAACAATGTTATTTTTTAACGGTCCGACACTGTATTCCTGCACACCAAAAGGATTTTCTTGCACGTCTATCTTATCATTGTGCCTTAAAACAATATATTTGAATACATTTGATATTAGTTATTTCGATAATAGTGCGATTTTTTGCTCATTGGAAATAATATTGCAATAATTATTTTGCACAATCTGTATTGCAATATATTGCCATTACGATAATATAGCACAGACTTAGGCCCTTTTCTCATGCACGAATTTACATACATGAGTAAATTTACACACTATGTAATTATACATACATGTGTAATAGTAAATATACTTTCTGTTCACATGTAGTTAAGCATTATGTTGTATTTGTCAATTACATACAGCCATGTATTATAATAAACGAAAATATATGAGTAGATTCAGTCTAGCGCCAGCTTTCATGATGTTAAGACTTCTTGGCTCCAAGAGAAGTAGAGATTTTCCCTATATGTATATGTAAATTTACATTTACATGACCTCCTGAGGTCGTGTAAAGTTACTCCTAGTGCAATAATACTCATGTATGTAATTGCGTTCTCATGACACTTTTACATACCCCAAATACATTTACATACATACGTAAATTTACTAACATATGTAAAGGTGTGCATGAGAAAAGGGCCTTAGTTGCAAGTTAACAGCTCGCCTCTCAATGGTAAATCTTTTGAATGGGTTATGGAGCGTTTTAATCCTTGCTTACAGCACAATAGCATACAAAGACAACTCTTTGAAAACGGAGTTAGTTTCCATACCGAGACGTCGCCGTAATACACAAAAGAAGTTGACAAATCCATAGATCTCTTTGTTATTCTACTCAAGCTAGTTCATAGTCAGATCGGTACATGCTCTGAATAGAAAGTAACCTTTTCCCTTTGCTTTATTATACATATAAGAATAACAGGTTATCACCATGGCATAAACAAACTAACAAGGTGCTCGCCATTTCACATGTATGGTTCTGATACCGTAAGTATTTCCCTTTTTTTTATCCATTCTCTTGAAGTGTTGTCATCTTGAACAATTGCTGTTAGTTAGTTTTATAAACGCTTTTTTACTTCTTGCAAATTTGTGTTCAATTCGTGTTTTAAAAAATTCCAACATATCAATATCTGGAATAAATGTACCCTGTCGAAATGTATATGTGATTTAAACAATATTTTATTTCCATAAGACATGTTAATGTGATACAAAACAAAAAGTATAATATATACAGAAAGAACTTAATTAAGCACCCCCCCCCCTATTTTGTAAAATGAACTTGGGTGCTCTTGGATTATTTTGATTATTTTGATGTATTGACCACTCCAGATATAACAATTGCTTTGTTATTGACTAGTTAATTGTATTAAAAATCGCTAATGTGCAAAAATAATGAAAATATGAGAAAAAGTGTGAGACTACTGAAATTTGGCCAAATATAACTATTGTCACAGGGGGAAAACTACACATTAAACTTTGGATGTTATGAATTAAATATAACATTTCTGATCCCTAGTTGACATTAATACACTAAAACATTTTTTCTCATACATAATAAGAGGCTAGCAAGACCTTGAATTTTCAGTACTTTTTTCATCAAAAATTTATAAAATGCCTACAATCTAAACATCTGTAAGTAAATTTGAGATTCCTTGAGTTGAACTTGTTGATAAAACACTTCTCCTTCTTTCAGATAAGCCATTATCACTAACAGTGACCAATTAATGTCTTTGGGCAGTTTTCTTTAAATTTGATATTTGATAATTTTGTGATTTTGAAGGTTCATACTGCTTTAACGATTGACTTTTGCTATGGGGTTATTTAGTAAAAATTCATCAATTCACTCAAGAGAATGATAATAATCACATTGCAGCCAAAAATATTGACATTCATTTTCAATTTAAGGTAACTTGGATTTTGACTAAAAAATACCAAGTTTTTGTAAAACAAGTTATTCAGTGACAGTGAATCGTAAACCGTATGAATTTTTTGTTTCCACACTGGTAGATGACCATTCTATCAAAACATCCTGATTGTTTGCCTGTATATTTGTTTTGTTTATTATTAGCGGTGTTTTTCTGTTTGCAAAAGTGGGGGTGCTTAATTAAGTTCTTTGTGTATATATGGAAAAGGGATTAGCAAAAAGGCTAATGAAGCCTATATAAATGCTTCTCCTTAAAACAAAATTGTTACATATATTTTGATCTCATACATGGAAATAAAATGCGTTTCACGCCTACAAATGGTACAGTGAGTCAACATTAAAACTATGGTATCGGTCGTTTAAGAAAAGCGGTGAGATTCAGTTATAAACATGTGAACAGATTTTACCAACAGTTCATTATCTGGCCAGGACAATGTATAGGCTCAATGTATATGTTCATTGAGCCCGTTCAAAAATCTCATTACACAAGTCAATCATCCATAATCAGAGGACAAAGTATGAAGATTCACATAAAATCCATTGTCGGTCATTTTTTGTGAACACCTTTAATTCATTTTGTGTAAGAAAAAGGAATCGCATGGCTAAACTTACGTTGTATATTTGAAATATTACTGCTCCATTTAATTTAAAGTCGTTGGTGTTATTCATGATATAAATTCAAAATATCTTACATATTAATTACCAAATAGCAATTGATTTAAAAATATTTTATTCATGAAAAGACATGAATGGATTGGTCAACAAGCACCGAGGTGCTTATATAAAGGCCGCTCCAAAATAATTACATATGAAAAATATACAATGAATAATTACCAGTCACGCATGTCATACATTTTATAAGCTTAAAAAATAGTGATTATGCATGAATAAGATTGTTTGTTTGGCAGTCAATATTAAGTGCTTATGGAATGTCAAATCGATCAGATTTTATTATGAAATGATGAATAGATTTCAATAATTTATCTAGATCATTGTTTGTGAGCGATGTACATCCCCTTAATACCGTGTTGATAGTAGGCTAAATCCTTTCAAATAAAAGAATGATTGCTGTCTTAATTCTGTAAACTTATTGCATGGGAAAAAATAGTGTACAACGTTTTCAATTGGGTGACCGCATTGGCACGCGGGGCTGTCAATAGTATGTCTTTCAAATTTATCAGCATTCAAGTCACTATTGTCCGAGTTTCTTTTATTATCGCGACTTCAAACCTGTCTGTTCTAACAATACGACGTGAATAAGCTTTAACCCTTGGTGACATTACACAATTGGTTTGGCAGAATGTGAGTCCCGTCAACTCACAGAACAGGACAGAACAGAACAGAACTTTATTACGCTCAGGCCGATATCCTCGGCATATGAGGTACAACATGACAGTAAATGCATCATACAAGCGGTTAAGTGATTAGCCGGAAGATTTTACAGTTTGCATTATGATTTTACAAAATTTGCTAAGTTTTTTAAATATAGATACCTTTTTACACATGAAAATATTTTGAAGTTTAAGCATATTTGGTCTCTTTGAGAAATTTAAAGGTATGTACAAGGTTCTTTCAATAGTAAAATATTCACATCTAAAAATATAATGGAACTCATCTCCAACATCATTCATACAACACAATTTACATTTTCTTTCAGACTTGGGTATCTTATTCCATCTTCCTTTTTCAATCGGTAAATGGTGGCAAGAGGTTCGAAACAATAGTAATGGGATAGCTTTATTTTTGGGAAGGGACATTAGGTATGTTTCAAGTTCAAGTTGCGGTTTCAAAACAGAATATAAACCTTTTTTCGAGTTGTTTTACCTGAGACCTCCACGTTTGTTTAGCAGTATCGGTTAAAATAGAGAGGCAGTTTGTTTGAGCCAGGACGATGAAACAGGAGACTGTGATAACCATATATAGCTTAGTCCAATACTGTTATATTATATATATTATAGAGGTTATATACAATTGAATATGTATATATAAGATATTTTGCTGGCTTTGTCAGTAATTAATTTTGACCAGAAGGTCAACATGCGGGTTTTCCGGTTTGCGCATGCGTGAGAGTAGGACGTGCATTTGAAGAGCTCTCGACCCCACGTCTATCCCAAGTAGAAAATGACTGATTTTTGATGCTGGAATTCTATATAGACTACTGGAAATCTTTTTTTTGGACATATACAGCAAGTTTATGAAGTGAGTGAGTAACCTCTCTTATGATTTTGTGACTTTTTTCTGAATGAACTGAAATCAGATGAGCTCAAAGTCCCGTGTAAGTACCCGGTCAATTATAGAGGAATTAATTTTAGCAGTTGAATAAAGACTTTCGGATCAAATTATTGTGGGAAATGCTGACTTAAAGGGGTCAATTTTGGAACTTATATATATATATATGCTATAAATCGTGTCACCCTGGACACACAAAGAGAAGTCTACCCTACAACTTGGCGCGTAGAATTTGTACTATTGTATCAGACGAAAGTACACGTATTAAAAGATTGAATGAATTAAAGAAATTTCTTATCTCACGTGAATACCCAAAAACCTTAATTGAAGATGGGGTTCAAAAAGCCTTGGAAATAGATAGACGAGATTTATTATCTACACGAAAGAATAAACGCAATCAAGAAAAGGTAATTGCGTTTGTGTCAACATTTAACCCCCGAAATCCAAGTATATACCAAAATATTAAAAGAAACATGTGCATTCTGGACCAAGATGACAAAATGAAATCTATCCTAGAGTCAAAACATATCATAAATAGCAAAAGGCAAAGTCAAAATCTTAAAAACATTTTAACAAAAGCTAGATTTATTTCAAGTGAAGAAAATGTTACACAAGCGACTGTGAGAAAGTGCAAAAGAGGTAACTGCGGTACGTGTCCCTATATACAAGAAGGGAACTCTGTGAACTTTAAAGGAAAAGGAGTATTCACAATCAAAAATGATTTTGATTGTTCAGCTAAATATATCTTGTATGTTATCACTTGCGCGGGCTGTAGGGAGCAATACATTGGACAGACAGAAAACCTACGAGCCCGTGTTCGAGTACACAAACAACAAATAAAGTGCCCGGAGGTACGCTGTATTCCATTAAGTGAACACTTGGACCTTTGTGCCGAAGGGAGAGACATAAAATTCAACATTTTCCCGTTTTATCAAATGAATAACTCTGATAAAATTAAAAGAACTTTAAAAGAAGACTATTTTATCAAGAAATTCCTCCCCAAACTCAATGTTGGTAAATATTAACATTTGTTCATGTTGTTGAACCAAAATGTACATTGTTCCCTACTGTGACGTCACAATATAAACGATGACGTCATAGACTTTTGTAACGTTTCATTCTCCCTGAAGATTAAAAATGAAACCGGTAGGAGAAAAATCCGGCATTATGTTTTTATTTAATATTCATTAGACGAAGTTGGACCATACACCTGGACAATTAACTTTTTGTGAATATATATGCTATGTATATATACATATGGTTTGTTGATGTATAGTTCTATTATATAAATTCCCACTTTGTGTTTAACCCTTATAGTGCCCGGCCTTTGACGCTATGCGCTCACGCAGTGTCGCTAACTTTTGGAGTAAACTCGAGATTTTGGTCAACGTTGACAAAAAATGTCCCTGAGGCGTTATCTATGTTCGGAAATTCATGAAATTTTAAGTGAAGAAAGCTGAGTTGTTTACCATTCAATCAATGTAATTTTAAATCATAAGTGACAACAATAAAAATGAATTTAATCTAATTATAAACTTCAGAGACGTTTTTCATGCAAATGTTCAGCCGAGGAACGTTAGCATACCCTTGTTTCATCGATTGTAATTAAATTGCCGTTATCTACAAAGTAATTAAATTGTCATTTATCAAGAAAGCGGATTTCAGTGATCACGTTGATATGTTTACTTCCTACATGCGACCGATTGTTCCCGAAATAATACAAGTTATCTTTTTGTTTTCATTTGTTGAACATTGTTTGCCGTGACGTCATAGACAAACTAAGTGCAGTAAATGTACGGTGCACGCGAAGTCCTTGCAATTTTTCCACAGCCGGTGCACATGACTGAATTTCCATCCACAGAAAGTTATGGATTCGATCTTGAAAATGATATAACTTTCGGAATCATTAGAGCTGAAATTATGTTGCTATCACAAGGTCGAAAACAAAAGCAGTTTTAAGCAGACAGAATCATGATTTGAGTCGCATTTTTGCAAGCGCATAAACAACTCAATATATATTGTTGTACAATAAACTAAAACGATGAAAAGGTACAGATTATCAAATTAGAATTCATAAGCAAACTATTGGATTAGTTTTCCATGTATGTTCTAACAGAAAATTCAAAACGATCGTTCAGACAAAAGCGCGAAAAAATAGCGAGAACACATCACGGCAGTTTTGGTATTGCGTAATTGGCAGAATTCCTTTTCCACATAGATTTAACATTAGCATGTATTTTCAATCTCAATCACAGTTTAAATTGTGGTAAACATATATATAATATAACCTTCAATAAATCCATAATATATCAAGCAAATTTGGTCACTGCCAGACGTATATCAAACTATACTCTCGAGTTAAAACAAAAAAAGGAAAACACCAGCTTGGTTAAAAAAATCATCAAAATCAATATTAGATTTAATAACAAATCTAACTATAATTTACCCTGAATAACACAAAGGAAGGTTGCAAACTATATATACGATCAACTGGATATAATGTCTTTACTTGACATGGAAGAAAATGACTAAAATATTTAAAGATTAAACAGGCCTGCTTCCCGAAAACGGCCGACTTGATTGACGGGTCGTCCACTCGCGGCTTTATGCACGATGAAATTCGCGCATTAAATATGGTGGGAAGGTTGTCGTACTTCAGTGTTTACTCTTTAAATTTCTCGGGTGCCTAAAATTTATCAAGCAAAACTTTTATCTATAATATTCTTCATCTCTATCAAGGTTTTCGAAAGCCAACATTGACGCTCTAAAGCGTCGTCTGTTACTGGCCACGCCCCTAGATCGGCGAACAATGGGTTTCAATTTTGAGATCATATTGGTGAATAGACCAGTAACTTTTTGTTTTTTGATCAAACTTTTATAAGCACACAATTTGTTTCACATTCTCTATTATATCAGATGTTGTATTGCATCCAGGGATTCATTCATATATTCACAATCAATGACAAATAAAAAAACTATGTTCTTAATATATTTCAAGAAATTAATCAATTTAAAAATCATATAGAGACTAGATACCCCTTAATTTTGAATAATTTTTAAATTAAAATATCGTTAAAACTCTTTATCAGTTGGACGAAATAATTCAAATGAAAAAAATAGATTGTTAAAATGGGATTGAATTAATAGAGAAAATAGAATTAAATATAATAAAAATCGAGGATGTATACAGATTTTTTTTTATATTAATGTATTTTTTTTCAATAAACATGCATGTTGATATTTATTATAGGCCTACAATAGGAAATGTGCGATGGCCCTTATAAATTGAAAACATGCGCCCTGATCACTGGGTTTTTTTTCATTTGAAAGATTTAAGGAATATTGTATAATCACTTTCCATCTGATAAATTTCAGACATAATTTCCAGAATGCCACTTCATGTTATTCCTGTTCAGTATTTTTGTAAGCGTATCATATAAATTAAGATATATGAGAAAGACAGCAAAACCAAAGCTCGACATGACAAGAGTCAGCCGTCATCATCTAGATTTTTATTGCCAAGGTCACTGTCATTGTAATCAAAAGGATTTTTAAAATATTTTTTTTATTTCGGCAACAAGGGATTTCCCGTACTATAAATAGCGCTAATGGTCACGAGCAAAGTAGACCGGATATGACGGCAGAACATGCGAAGACGTCACGACTCGCGTGTCTCGTGCTGTTCACCAGACGACAGGTGATTGTTCCGCGCCAGAATGAAGGTTCGATTTGAAGTTGAAACAAACTCTCGTAATCCTTGGCTTGTTTATTCCTCAAATAAATCGATTAAAATCATCCTCAAAGTTTGAAATAAAAAACATATGACAATGACATATGAATGCCACTATTTTGACATAATGATTGTTATTTTCATAGGGAAAAAATCATGGTTAAAATATATTTATCCAGAGTAATTAACGTTATGGAAATGACTTTTGCAATCCGTTAAATTTTATTCTATATTTAGCACATTTCGAGGCAAACACAAATATCAAAATGGTAGTGTGATGTATTCTTTCGTTTCAATAAAACCAACAGACGTCCGTACCAAATTAGCTAATAGAAATAAGATCTCACGACAGTGGTATCTACAATGTCACCGCCATTCTGTCAACAAAACAGCCGCGCAATGCAACGTGTACTACATTTTAAAATTATATGTTTTGCAATCTTGCACTCATCAAATCATGAAAACATGGACTCATACATAAACAAAAATTAAAATGCTATCTTTCGATGGTATTTTCAGGTAACGTTACTTATTTGTTCGATGTAAATGGGCTGTCAGGTCGCGAATCGTTTTGAAACTTTTTTTGTACCGATCAGATTTGTCTGTGACCCGAAGTGTTGGACTGTTTTACTATGCGGCCCCGCAATTTTTGGATTTACGATAATTCAAATGATACGCATGACCTGTACATCGTTTATCAAATGTAGAAAATGTATCAGTCATTACATTTCTCGAAACATCGTGGGTGTAACAAAATATCCAAATTAGAATCAGATGTACTCTGTCCGCTGCCAGTTTGACTGACCATTTTGTTTATTTCCATTCAAGAGCTGGCAGTGACGTATACTGGTTTGCCAAATACTTCTCTGCTGCATATTATTGCTAATTGATTACCATATTCGTGTATGATATCGATTTCAGTACCCATATAGTATGTTTTGTCAAGAATTTACATTTGAAAAAGAAATCTAGGAGCAAGTTATGGATCATAGTAATTTTCCTTAGTCAAGGAATGATGGCCATTTTTACCAAATCAAAAGTAATAATTAATTAAGTCGGTTCATTAATTATTAGAATGCATTTTCCATTGTCAATATGTGATTTCAAAACTAGAGATACTGTAGATTTTGGTAATACTTTGGATTTTTCCTGTTTCATTAAATTTTGTCTGTTATGCTGGTGAATTATTTACACTAGTATTTGAGAAAATTAACCCCATCGGCCATGCCCAAGGACCATATGTGTCCCAAATAGGTATTTTTATAAAACCAAATTTCTCTGTTAATATCAGGTTTTGTAGTACAAAAGTGGTATCAAATTAAATCTAATTTGACAGTGATTCTGAAAATGTGGGTTTCAGTTAGAATTGGTTTAGATATTTTTACCCATGCATTGAAGAGGATTAACCCCTATCGGCCATGGTCATGGACCATATGTGTCCTTATCATTGTATTTTGTTAAAAACTTAATATCTCTGTCAATATCTGGCCAAATAGGGTAAAAGTGGTATCACATTGATGACTTTGTTATGGAGATTATCTAAAAATAGGTGTGAACTTCAATTGATTGATATAATTTTTCATTTGCATTGTAGAAAACTACCCCCAATGGCCATGCCCAGGGACCATATGTGTCTCGATAGAATTATTTAGTGAAAAGCATATGATATCTCTGTTAATATTGTGTTCTATATTGCAAACGTGGTACCAAATTGAAGCTATGTTTATATAGATTCTAAAAAAATGACTGTCAACTTGAATCGGTGCAGGATTTTTTCAACAGCCCAGGCTGTATATTGGGTTATGGCTAGGGACCATATATGGTCCTGCGGCATTATGGGGAGTTTGGGGGGAGGGGCACATATATGGTCCTGGGGCACTATAAGGGTTAAAGCCAGAAGTTGTTTTTATAGCATTCGAAATGCGATTCTGTATTAACTTCTAAGCTGTTTGTCGCACTGACCTAGATATCAGTTAGACCCAGGCGGGTCTCTGCCGGGTTCAAGCGCATGCAAAAATAGTTCATAACAAAATGAAAAGATGCACTTTTTTATTCCACAAAAAATCCGTTATGGATATCATGTTAATAACAATAAAATGTTTTGGGAAAAAAACTAAAAAATATGTAAAGTTTGATTTGAATATTCCAAAATTAACAATTTGCACTCGCGTATTGATACTGTCCTGTATCGAGTGTAGAGTATCAGCTCTAAAAGCTCGACGTGCTTGGGAAAGTTGGGTTGTTTGTTTGACAATGAATGTAAACATAAAGTTATTTAAAGTCCCTCGAGAAATAATGCCAATTGCAGGCCCGCCGATGTTAAGCACAGTCATTGACAATGACGAGTACATGTTTTCAAACACGGCAACATCATGTCTATGAAGACAGAGAGCGCGCCACGACACTATTTGTTGTGCATGGAATGGGGTGCCTTGAAACTGTGTTGTCGCAAGTCAGGTCATTCAGAATGGAGCTCAACTCATGCTTTTGAAACGATGTACATTACATTGTTTAACTTTGCCCACTATCCTCATTTCTGTGACCGGAGATGAACATGTACAACTTTATTTATTTACAACTTAATGTTTATTCTTCAAACATCAAAAACAGATTATTGGGCGAGTGTTGCTAATAAACAGAAAAATAATATTTGCAAAAAGTGAGTCTCAGTGATGATCATCAAGACTGGGGTCAGGCTGGAATGTGGCTGTAAGATCAGGGGAATCCCCGAGAAATGTAGTTCCTGCACGACATCGTATAAACTTCATTTACTGAAAGTTATTTTGTATAACCTGCAATTAAAGGTTCATTGAAATGTATACCGATCATATGACCTTCTTAGATCCAATCAGAATGGAGCATATCGTTTATATTTCAAAATCTGAATTTATTTAAGAAATGAATTTCACAATATAGTTGTCCACACGGTTATAACCTGTTTGAAACTTGTAATATAAACTTGTATAATTATACAATTCACAATTATGCTAAAGTTTATATTACGAGTTTCAAACAACTTCTTTGAGAGGCATTTTAGAAGTTGGGATGACAATAATGCTGAGGAATATATGGATAACAACTTCTTTGTTCATTGTATGCGACGTTTCGACACAGATTCTTGTGTCGTTCTCAAGCACCTGCACCTCAAGCAACTGGAGATTATAAGGTGATGTTTGGAAAATGAAAATAAACGGTCCTAATTGAAAGACAATGTTTTTAAACTAAATAAACCAGTTGTAAATCAAAGATATGATGTATAGTTCAGCCATGCGACTCCTTTTTCCACCACAAAATGAATTAAAGGTGTTCACACAAAAATTGCTGCCAATGTACTTTGTGTGAATGTTTATACTTTATTCTCTGACTATGGATGATTGCATTTTGTAATGCAAAATTTTGAGACTATCAAAATAATACATTTAGCAAACAGACAGACAGTATTTATTCAGTATTCAAGGCCATGGCCCATATTACAAAATATTACAATTCAGTGTGCTGCTGGTAGTCTTGTTACAAAATACAAAATCCAAGAATTGGACGAAACGTCCGTAAAATATCTGAAGGGTTTCAACAATTTGCATGAATTCTACTCTATACAGTCAAGTTTCTGAATTTATAACTATATAGGCTATTGAATGAAAGTTTACATATTTCTTGCCTTACGATCCTGCAAAAGGAATTTAGCAATATTCACTATAACATTAACATTATTACAAGACAAAAGTCTTACAAAATCGTCCTTACTAGGTTCGATAAAATCATCATGTTGGATATACTCTTTTCTTGCATCCCTGTAGAGTTCACAAACCATTAACAAGTGATGTTCATCTTCAACTAATGATATTCCTTTGCTATAACACTATAAACAAATTCTATTACAGTATTCTGTATCATTATGTCTTCCTGTTTCAACAGCAAGTTTGAAATTATTAAATCTAAATTGACTCACAATATGTTAATAGTACAATGGGATATCTAGGGAGAGATATCTTTCAACTTGCAACATCGTCTTAAATTGACAGTAAGTCTGACATTTACTCATTTCAGAAACAGTGCTATGCCAATCTTGGCTCAGACAATCAAACAATCTTTGTTTGAAATGTGAAATAAACATTTTAATGTTTCCTATATTTTGGCTTAACCAAAGGACACCAAAACCAAATTGAAATAGAATACTTATAACATGTGATACCCATGTTCTTCTTCCTGCATCAAGTGTCCTTAACATACAATAAGTTTGATGAGGCAACCTATTGGTTTCCATAGTAATCAATTTACACCAAAATTTTATGGGTTTTAACATATAATTATATTGAAGGGGGATTCTGCCACATTCTCCTAAGGCCATGACATTACATGTATATTTATTTAATTTCAAAATCCTCTTGCACAGCGACGTTTGTACCTTTTCAATAACTTGTGAATAGTGAACACCCCATATCTCTGCTCCATAAGTGACTATAGGTATAACAACTGTATCAAAAACCTTGAAAGCATCTGTACAAGAAATAATTCCATATCTGCGCTGATAGCCGTAAAATGAGAGTAGAGCCTTATTAGCCTGGGATGATAAACAACTCTGTGCCCTAGTCCATGATAAGGTGGGAGTAAACACAAGACCAAGATATCTATATTTATTAACAACCTCAATAATTTTACCTTTATAAACTAGTGTCCAAAAGAAACGATACCATACAATTCGCACAATAACTCAATCCATTGCAGATTGATAAGACTAAAACATAGTTTTATAATTTCTTCAGTAGTCAACTAACTTCTATGCAAAATTTTGAAACATTATCTTTTCATATTTGCGAGAAACATGTATTTAAAAAAAATCATCGATCTGGGATTCTCTTGACAAGGCGAGATAGCAGGGAGAAATTGGACACTTTCGCTTGTTTTAAAACGTTCTAGTGCAATGACGCGTCAACGAATTTATGTCAAATACAGTGCATTGTATCAAAAAGATTGTATTCTTGCCTAAATTCAAAACATTTTATTAATTTTATAGTGAAATGACAAAAGTTCTGTGCATAAAACAACTTGAAATTTCGATTTATGCACCCCATGTGCGTTTGAAGAGACACAAAATCAAAAGTATCTTTTCCTGAAGAATGAAAATGTGCATACTTCTTACCAAGACATATGCCTGTTAGGCACACTTAAATTCGACTCTGTCAGGTAATATAGTTTTGTTTCGGAGGACGTTGAAAACTTGGTATCGTTTCTTTTGGACATTAGTTTAGTACCACTTTTCATATGACCTTAGAGGACCACCTCTCCTAAAAAAACATAATTTTGGTTTTATTTAAATTTACTTTCATTCCTGTTTCATCACAAAACTTTTCAAGTACTTTTATTTTTCTTTGAAGCTGAACAGCAGTATCACTAACACTAGACACATCATCAGCAAAGAATAAAGCAATCACATTTGGACAATCTTGAGATATGAAAATACCATTTCCACCGTTCCTCTCAACATTGAGGATAATTGATTAATGAAAATAATAAATATAATAGGACTCAAAATACAGCCTTGCCTTGTTCCAATATTACACTGGAAATAATCAGTTATCCCATTTGATGTTCTAACAAAAGACGAAAGAGCAGAATACATGGAAATAAGAAATCTCAAAAATTAACCTTTAACGCCTATATCAGACAAGCTTTTGAACAGGACTATATGGTTTCTACAATCGAAAGCCTTACTAAAATCAATGAATATACAATAAAACCTTCCTCTTTTTTTTGGAGAGATATTTCTGAATCATCCCTTGCAAAGAAAATACATATGTATCTGATCAAAAAGGGGCAGCAGCACGTTTTTATGGGGAATATAAGGTGATGTTTGGAAAATGAAAATAAACGGTCCTAATTGAAAGACAATGTATTTAAACTAAATAAACCATTTGTAAATCAAAGATATGATGTATAGTTCAGCCATGCGACTCCTTTTTCCACCACAAAATGAATTAAAGGTGTTCACACAAAAATTGCTGCCAATGTACTTTGTGTGAATGTTTATACTTTATTCTCTGACTATGGATGATTGCATTTTGTAATGCGTGTGAATTTTTCTCCATTAGATGACAGTCTATGGCAACTTTATTTCTCCTTGGATATTTAAGTCTGGACTTCTTTCACTGTCTAATATTGGCGATCTAGAAAGTGTTGAATAATAATAAATCATTTGGGTAAGGAAATCTATTCCGAAATCGTTACATTTGTTTTGTATTTTTTTTATAGGTTTTCTTGCAATAGGTAACATCAGTTTCATTTTTAGCTCATCTGGCCTGTATAAAGCAAACTTGATATGATGCCTGATGAGGTACAGAGCCAATGGCTCTATTTTTATACTTTATTCTCTGACTATGGATGATTGCATTGTGTAATGAGATTTTTAACACTATCAAAATAATACATTTAGCATTAATGTACAATTATCAGTGGAAAATTTGAAATATATAATTTCAAAAAAAACGTGCTACCCCCTTTAACATTTATAGATTTGGTGACCCAATGACCCCTTGATAGAGCATCGGGAGTAATGTCCTACAAACCAGTCTGATTTAAATCAGAATTAAGGTGATGAGTTAATAAAACATAACTACTTAAACAACAGATAGCCCCGAAGGGGTACACAATGCAGAAATAAATTCAAAAGGATATGATTAGACAACATCGATACTTTGCTTGTTCAAAAACATGCGAAAAACAGTCATTTAATGGCTTTAAAAACAAACCTCATATTTTAAGTCGTGAAAAGTTCTTTCAGCCAATCACAACCTGCCACATCACATCGCCCTTACTGGTCAGGCTATTGCTATTGTTTACAGTAATAAGTCAAGCGCACACTTACTTACTTGGCGTATAATTAATACACAAACAAGCAACAGAACTTGACAGTATGACAGTTAGATAGTGAGACGTATAATAAAGATATTTACTAACTTTTGTTGATTTGTTAAATATGGTGATAGCTTAATCATGGCTTTTAATAAGAGATCTGAAGTCAACTCATCATCAAACTGCATGGTATGTCTTGGTTCTTTGTTTCGCAAATGTTTAGATGGCCCATTCTACTCTAAAGAAAACTTATCATTATAAAAGAAAATGTGGTTTAAACATATTCATCTAAAACAAAGAAACAGGATTGACAAACAAGCAAATAATGCTTATATAAATGCCGCTCCCCAGCAAAAAAAAACGTTATTATAATAATTATAATAGTGACGTAACGTACACATGGACAGATATGTACACATAACATACAAATATTTTGGAAAATATAAGACATAGAAACTTAGACTCCTGCTCATGTTATAGTAAGATGGTATAAACGTAAGGATATTTCAGCACGGCAAAATCTCAATATGTCAAATCTGAAAATCTCTTAGATATTACGATATAATGGTGTACTGGCTTTAGTAGCCCTACGTTTACATTTTGTATGTGGCCATATAAAATTGAAGGCACGTTAAATCTTCAAATAAATAATATTTTTAAGAAATTAAGTGATTTTAAATTATGCGAATGAGGTTTGCTTTCTCACACTACAATTAATTGAAAAACAATGAGTGTCGTTGAGACATCATGTCAGTAAATTGTAGCCGATTATCCTGTTCGCAACCTAATACAATTCGATACATCATGTACTTTTGAGATGGTTATTTTTTTTCAATTCTTAACTTCTAACGCAAAACAACTGTCTGACATGATAAAATGTATACTTATGAATGTTAATGAACAAGTTTAGTTTACAAATCTTCTATTAGATATCATGTAAACAAAAACCTACCTTGTCGAAATTACTGTAGTCAATGCCAAATACTCCATCTACTATGTCAGTGCTCAATGTGTTAATTTCAAGGCTCATACATTGTAAATGATAAATTCTGAAAATTCAGTTTTTGATTGGATCTAGTTTGACCTATTGTTGACCAATGAATGACTAGTGCTTTGACACCTGGGCGTCACAGGGATGGGCAGACAAACTACATCCTCTCTCTAATTCTTGTAACAACATTGTCAAAGAGCGTGTAATAACCCAAGCGCGACTCCCCGTAATTACACAATCTGTAACGATGTGTTAATTACTACTTTCATGTTTTATTGCCGGACAGCTGAGCTGCTAAAACCTGTTTAATCTGTCTATTTGCCATCATTGTCTGTTGTATTTACATTGAATATGCCCACTTCCGTTCTGTATATGAAGTCATAAAACACTCCGGGCATGCGCAGTAAAGGTAATATCGTTATTCCGGTTGAAGCCGTTTTGCGACTGTCAAATTGAGCAGCCTGAAATTCGCGCACTTTCAAGGGCGATATCTTTGTTATTAGAGGACCGATGAAAACGGTTTTTGGTGTTTTTTAAAGCTGACAGTATTTTTTGTACAAATAAACCAATTAACATGGAAAAAATAATGAGGTTTCTTGTTGTTTAATATACTTCAACTTGTAACTGCTGTTGAGTTAAATTGATCGCTTCATAAAGAACATATACGTAATATACTTTGACTCGTAATTGCTTGTTAGTAAAATTCTTACTTCTTTATCAAATATTCGTGATTTACTTCGAATTGTGATTGATCTTAATCAAGGTGATTAGTGAATAAAAAAGATCTACGTAATATACTTCGACTTGTACTTGCTGTTGAGTAAAATTTATCACTTCATACAGAACATATACGTAACGTACTTAGACTCGTAATTGCTGGTGTGTAAAATTCTTACTTCTTAATCAAATATTCGTGATATACTTCGACTTGTGATTGCTCTTAATCAAGGTGAGTAGTTAACAAAGCATATCTACGTAATATATTTCGACTTGTAATTGCTTTTTAGTAAATGGATCACTTCATACAGAACATATGCCTAATATACTTAGACTCGTATATGCTGGTGTGTAAAATAATCAATTCGTTAGTCAACTATATGTAATATACTTCGACTTGTAATTACAATTAAATAGATTGAGCATTTCATAAGTAAAATGCACGTAACATAATTTAACCTATAATTGATGTTGACTAAGTTGATTGGTTTACAAAGCAGATTAACGTGATATAAACTGAACGCCAAAAGAAATGTTACACCTCTTTGAATTTGAACATCATAAAAAGTGACGTGTTCAGAGAAACTTGCTTTGTTGTGTTGTAACACTCAATCAGTTTAATTATTTGTGCTAAAATAGCAGACATGTAACTTTCATGGTAAATGAGTTATCGCCAATTCTTCATGGGTGAGATCAATTGTCCTATTTCCGATCATGCACAAAAACAACAAAATCATAGAATAATCATTAGTGTAATGACAAATTGTATGTGATCAGTATCTGGTATGTCCGCCGTTGACATTCAAACATGCCTGAACTCTTCGTCTCACAGAAAACGTCAGTCGTCTGATGAAAGCAGGTGGTATCTGCGTCCATTCGGCCATCAATGCACCAATAAGTTGTTGACGTGTGTGTGGTTGGTGTCGACGTTGACTGATCCTTCGATCGATGTAATCCCAGAGGTGCTCGATGGGATTCATATCGGGTGATCTGGCAGGCCAACTCAAAACGTGGACGTTGTTGACGTTGAGGTACTGTAACGTCACTCTGGCTACACGAGGACAAGCATTGTCCTGTTGGAAAAGGGTGTTTGGATGAATGGTATGACCTCTGGCAGGAGGACCCTTGTTTATGTACATGTGCGCCGTCAGTTTGCCGCCAATGACAATTAGGTCGGTTGTTGCATTACCGCGTATCCCAACCCAGACCATGACGCTGCCTCCACTGAAAGAGATAACTTCCTGTACGCAGCAGCGTGCTTCCCTCTCACCCCGGCGACGGTAGACCCTCCTTCTCCCGTCTACGTGCTACGTGCATCTGGAACCGACTTTCGTAGGAAAATACCATTCTGCCAGTTTTGGTTCTGCCAACGTCGAACATTTCTTGCCAAAGCAACCCTGTTTTGTCTACATGTATGTCGGCGCATCAACAGCATTGCTCGCATCGGCCGGTATGACATCAGTCCATGTTGTTGGAGCCTTCTTCTCACCGTATGGGGACTGATTCGTTGTCCAAGTGCAGTAGAAGCTGTCGTTGTGGCGGTCTGAAAGTGGTTCCTGAAATGTAGTTAAAGCAGGTACCGGTCTTCATTTGGGGTTGTCACTGGCGGACTGTCACTTCTACCCGGACTCGAGTCGATCCAGTCTGTTGTAGATGTCCACGCAGCCTAAGAATGGTGAGACGATGACATCCGAATGCGGCAGCGACTTCTCCATCAGTGGACCCAGTCTACAGCATTCCAATCGCTCTTTCCTGCTCATCAGTTGTGAATCTCGGCATTTTAATCGAATTGTGGTGTGAAATAATGAATACAGGGGCCTTTTTTACCCGTTACCAACTGATTTTACATGCATTTCATGTGTGGTAAAATTTCTATGGCTACGTTATGGTGACATGATCTTTTTGATGAAAACAAAAATGTTTAAGAAGTTCACTATTTAGAAAGCTTTAGAAACAAATCTAGTCCGTGAACGAGTGCCAAAGCTTCCTTAAACAGTCGAAGCACATTTTTAACAAACATATTTTCTTAGAATCTTATGGTTGTGTTTGAAATAGAAAAATACCAAATCTCAATATTTCGACATTTTCAGACAAAATAACAATGAATATTTTCAAAAACATAACTAATTTCTTTTTTAATGAATATGCATTCACTAACAAAGAAAACAAAGTAAGTTTGGTTAATTTTACAATTTTCACTTAAATAATTGCATGATTGGAAATAGGACAATTGATCCCACCCATGAAGAATTGGCGATAACTTATTTACCATGAAAGTTACATGTCTGCTATTTTAGCACAAAACACTAAACTGATTGAGTGTTACAACACAACAAAGTAAATTTCTCTGAACACGTCACTTTTTATGATATTCAAATTCAAAGAGGTGTAACATTTCTTTTGGCTATCAGTATACTTCGACTTGTATTGCTTTGTTTGACATAGTTTAACGGAATGTGACAATTTTTCAACAGGAAAATCTCAGCTGTTAACTTATACAGTGTTAATGAGGAAGTTGGGTGCAAACTTAAGCTTGGAAGAATGCCTTGATGGTGACTATCGTTTATTAAACAGAAAAGGGATTTGAGGATCGTGTTTATCAAGTATTTCAGTGTGAATGTAGAAGAGTAGAACGTATTGTGACGATTATGGAGGACATAATCATTCGCTGGAGGAGGTATTGAAGGAGTTTGCCTTATTTATATATAGAGAATACTACACGAGGTCTCATTAGATACGAATTATACGAAACGAGTGTCCTGCCGACGGTATCTGACCGAGCGAAAGCGAGGTCAGATACCATAGGAAGGTCACGAGTTTCATATAATTCGTATCTAATGAGACCGAGTGTGGTATTTTATTTATTACACACGTTTAGAATAGACACATTTGTTAATAATCCTAATTTTTTGGTATGGTATCAAGCAAACAATTCCGAAAGCCCGAAACCGGTTTCAATAACCGAATGCGTAATGATCAACGTTCGTGATGTGACCAAAGTCTATTTGCACAGTCGCTCACTTAAACCTCCGAAGAAAGAAAATAGTTTCGAGTTTCAATGAAATAAAGTTTTTTAAACCAAAATGAAAATGTCAAAAAAGGTCAAATTAATCAATGATGAGATACGATTGACGATTAATTAATGATTGATATAGAAAATGTAGAATGTAAACATTCAGAGTAGAGTCAAATCTGTCAACGCTCTCCTCCCGGTCGGCTCGCCATGTTCAAGCGTCAAGGCTGACGTGTGTCGGTGCATGCGGTGTGGCTGGGCTAGCGGATACATTGGCTCTC